>JAKSZT010028738.1:2691160-2911160 GCA_026826555.1 Tolypeutes matacus | reverse complement strand
AGCACGTTAAATATGTCATTTTATTGCCTTCTTGACTCCATGGTTTTCAATGAGAAATTGACACATTAATCTTATTGAGGCTTCCTTGTGTGTGACATGTTGTTTCTTTCTTGAGACTTTCAGAATTCTCTTTGTCTTTGGCATTCAACAGTTTGATTACAATATGCAATGGTGTGGGTCTATTTGGATTTATCCTGTTTGGAGTTTGTTGAGCATTGTGCATATGTATATCCCTGTCTTTCATTAAATGGGAAGTTTTCAGCCACTATTTCTCTGAATATTCCCTCTGCCCTTTTCTCTCTTCCTTCTCCTTCTGGGACTCCCACAATGCAGACATTGGTATGCTTGATGGTGTCCCATATGTTCCTCAGACTGTGTTAACTTTTCTTCATTCTTTCTTCCTTCTGGCCCTCAGACTGAATTGTTTCAATTGCCTTATCTTCAAGTTCACTGATTTTTTTCTTCTGCCAGGTCCAATGTGCTATTGAACCCTTCTAGGGAACTTTTAATTTCTATAATTGTGGTCTTCAGCTCTGTTTGGTTCCTTTTCATAATTTCCATCTCTCTATTGATAGTCTCTCTCTATCATTTTCCTGATTTCCTTTGTTTCTTTGTCCATGTTTTCCTTTAGCTCTTTGAGCATATTTAGGACCATTTTTTAAAAGTCTTTATCTGATATGTCCCAGGTTTGGTC
Source organism: Tolypeutes matacus (assembly GCA_026826555.1). NCBI lineage: Eukaryota > Metazoa > Chordata > Mammalia > Cingulata > Chlamyphoridae > Tolypeutes > Tolypeutes matacus. The sequence continues at coordinate 2,910,466 of JAKSZT010028738.1, read as the reverse complement.
CTCCTCACTGATGGTTTCTGTTGAATTCTGGGAGGCATAACAAGTACCAAACAATATTTTCCCATAAGGAATAATTTAAATAAACTTAATGCATTCCTAAACCAAAGACAATGCACATTTTAAAGGCAATAGGTATATCATTACTTTACATAAGTAATAAACCTAAAAATTAATAAATATTTAGATTAAATAAAATAAAAACTTCATTTTGCCTGTACTGAGAAAAGTCCATGGCATAATGGGATGGTGGGAGGAGAGTGGTGAGGAGGAGAGATAACAGGGAGTGTTCCTTGGAAGTAGAGGCCCTCTACAATAGAACATCGGACACTTGCACTTCAGGTGTTCTTTCTCTTTTCTGCCTTTTTTCAACTTGCACCACAGGCTCTGACATACTCTTTGTCACCTTCACTAAAAACTTATCCAATGAGGACTGCTTCTGTCTTCTTTTCAGAATTCACTGAAAGTGTGAAATTGTTTGGTCATTCAATAAATTCACATTTCTGCTTGTTGGAGCTTTGTCTGGATGGAATTTCTCCACAAAGTTTTGAACTTCTGCCCATGTTGCATACATTTCTTTTATCAAGGAACTGGGGACATCCTCCCTTATCACCTCCTCACCTGAAGAAATCTCTCCAGCCACCTCTTGTGGCTGTTTCTTCTGTAGTTCCTGCAGCTCCTCAGTGCTGAGCTCTTCACAGTGTTCCTCCACTGACTCCTCAACATCAGCAGCATCAACCTCCAGACCCATGGATTGGCCCAAAGATACAATATCCTGCATGACTCTACCCTCTGCACCTGCAGGCTTGGGGTCAGTCTCAAACCCTTCAAAGTCTCCCTGAGTCACAGCTTTTGGCCACGAATTCCATGCCGAATTCACGTTCTTATAAGAGACTTTGTTACAGGCCTTATCAATAAGGTTAAGGCAGTACCAGATAATGAAATGCTCCTTCCAGAATTCTGGGTGTCAAAGGTGATCTCAAAACACCTTGGAAAAGTGCCTTGGTGAACAACTTTTTGAAGTTTGAAATGACCTGCTAGTCCATGGGCTGGGTGAGAGGAGTTGTGTTGGGGGCCAGGAACCTTACAGTGATGAAGCTGAACTCCTCCAGTAAGTCACCCTCCAAGCCTGTAGAGTGGGCAGGCGCATTGTCCAAAAGTAGGAGAACTTTCAAAGGCAAATCTTTCTCCAGCAAATATTTTTTCCCGAGGGACCAAACACTACATTTATCCACTCAGTGAAAAATTGCCTTATAACCCAACCTTTGCTGTTTGCCCTCCACATCACATGGAGCTTGCTTTTTATGACATTATGTTTCTTGAAAACTTGAGAGTTTCCACTATGATAAACTAGTAGAGGCTTGAGTTTGAGGTCCCCACTAGCATTCCCATACAATAATAGAGTAAGTCTGCCCTTCATTGGTTTGTGTCCTGGTAATGCCTTCTCCTTTTTTGTGATGTAGGTTCTACTTGGCATTTTTTTCCCAAAAAAATCTGGTCTCATTACAGTTAAAAACTTGGTAGGGAATAAAGCCCTCAACCTCTATGTTGTCTTGAAATTCACTGATGAATTCCTCAGCAGCCTTTTTATTAGTACTCGCTGCCTCGCCATGCCTCAGGACACTATGGATGCTGGTCCTCTTTTTAAAATTATCAAACCATCCATGGCTGGCCTTAAAAACTTCAGCACTTTCATCACTAGGTTCAGGTTTGATTTTCAAAAGATTGGCATGCAATGCTTTCACTTTTTCACATATGGCTTCTGATACACTCTTGCCCACTAACTGCTTCTCAATTACCCAAATTAATAATGGCTTTTCAACTTTCTTGAGTGTTTGGTAATGCTACTTTGTTACTGCTTTAATTCCTTTTGCAACATCAACCTTTTTTTTATTTTATTTTATTTTTTAATCACTTCTTTATCCTTAATGATGGTGGAGACCGTTGTTCTAGGCATACCGTATTCCCTAGCAAGATCAGTAATGCGAATACCGCTCGCATAGTTACCTATTCTTTTTTTTTTCTCAATGGTGGTGTGGAGTAATTTTCTTTTCCGCTCAGCATTCTCATTGCTCATTTTCTTAGGACCTGTGATGAGGGAAAAATGAAAAAAAAAATACAAAATGCCCACAGAAGTTAAGATAAGACAGCAATGGAATGTGCACAGGGCAAAAGCTACTGCGTAATTAACGTGTGACCCTTTGTTTTGGCTGGAAAGGATAGCGAGTCAGGAAGCAACGGACACTGATAAATTCTAGCTTGCATGCCGAGTCCCAAACAAATGACAATACCGGGACAAAATTTTCACATCAGAATGTGTCCAGTACCAAATTCGACAAGTTTCAAAGCAGTCGAGTACCAAGGTATAAGTGTACTTTAATTTTCTTCTTTACCTGGGCCCTCACTCCCTGTTTCTTTGTTGTTGTTTTTTTTAATTTATGTTTTTTATTTGTTTGTTTGTTTTATTCCCCCCCCCTCATTGTTTGCGCTCGCTGTCTGTTCTCTGTTCATCTTCTTTTTTTAAGGAGGCACTGGGAACTGAACCAAGGGAAGGAGGCACCCAATCACTTGAGCCACCTCTGCTCCCTGTTTATTGTGTCTCTTATTGTGTTTTCTCACCGTGTCTCTTCGTTGCATTATCTTGTTGCATCATCTTGTTCCATCAGTTGGCTGCATGAGCCCACCACATCAGCTCAGTGTCTTGCTGTCTTCTTCTTTTCCAGTCTTTGCAGATTGATCTATACAAGTGATCTCATTCAGGATTTATCCATACAATGAGTTTAGACTCTAAACTTTAGAGAGTAGTTTCCTGCTAAAGCAAAGGGGTTGCTCTGATCCTTTCTGCATGTGTTTCTTGTCTTGGGCATGTGCCTATGGTGTTGGAAATTTACCCATTTACACAGATAAGAATGCCCCCTCTTCCCTAGGAAACAATTTCCTCATGGTTCCAGGCACTGCACTGTATGTCCTACAGCCAGCAATCCCCTGCCCCAGGCAGCCACTTGACTGCTCTCCCACAGTGATCTGCAGGAGAGATTCGTGAGTTGCCTTCCATGCACAGGACAAGTTCTGGGACAGTGAGTTCCTCAGGCCATTACCAGACATATTAGGCAAGACATACATGTTCTCAAGATGTACACAAAGGTTATTCTGCTCTTTCTGGAACCAGGACCAGGGATTCACACTAGGTGGTGCAGGCTGGCTTGGCTGAGCCAGGAGAGGGTATGAGAGGAGCCAGCTAGGGCACCATGAGATCTTATTGCTTTTAAGCAGCCCTTTTCTTGATTCAGCATTCACCCTGTTACCCTAGTCCTTTAACTGTTTTCTGGAGCTTTGAGGAAGATGTTTATGTCAATTCTTGCTAATTGTGCAAGGGTTCTTTTGGGGAGACAGAAGTGTCTCACTCTTCCAACTTGATCAGGGTGGGCTATAGATGACTTTTATTTCTAGAATTTATATAAATAGAGTTGAATAATATATACTCTTTTTTGTCTGATTTCTTTCACTCAGCATAATTATCTTGAGTTTTATCCATGATTTTGAATGTATCTATGGTTTATTCCTTTTAATTGCTGGGTAGTATCCCATTATAGGGATACACCATAATTAGTTTAGCCTTTCCCCTATTCATGGACATTTGGATTGTTTCCAGTTTGGGGTTATTGCAAGTAAAGCTGCTACAAACATTTGTGTATAAGTATGTACCTAGAAGTGGAATGGCTAGATATTATGGTTGGTGTATGTTTACTCTTTTAAGAAACTGTCATAACTGCTTTCCAAAATGGCTGTACCATTTTTTATTCCCATCAGCAGTTTATGAGAGTTCCAGTTACTTTACATCCTTGCCAACACTTGATAAGGTCAATCCTTTTAATTTTAGTCATCCTAATGATTGTATAGTGGTATCTCACTGTGGGCTTACTTTTCATTTTCCTAATGATTGATGATATTGACCATTTTTCATTTACTTACTTGTCATCCATATATCTTCTTTAGTGAAGTATCTTTTCAAATCTTCCCCCCACGTTTTATTGGTTGAGAGCTGATTAAATGTAAATTTAAATAAGTGAAAGAATTGAAAATTAGGTACAGAATATTTCTGGTTGTCCAGCTTGGACAGACTTGGGAAGGGAGACCAGGACATCTAGAAGGAGTATGAGGATATTGGAGACCCGGAAGAGGGTCATGAGGTAGAATGGTAGGCCAGAAGATAAAGTCTTCCAGCTTCACAAGTTTGCCTAAGTTTAGCCTTGAGACCTCCCTAATAGTTTTCTCATTATTAACACCTAATTCCAGTCTCCAGATCTTCCCCAGATCGTCCTAATTTCATGCCATTCAGGAGGAGTGCCCAGGTTCAAGGATTGTACCATAAATTACTCTTGCCTGAAAAAGTCTGCCAAGTTTGTAGGCAAAGATAGAAACACCCACAAAAAGTACTTAGATAAGATTTGGCCCAGAGTCTTGTCTGGAGGCAGAGTTCAGAACAAAGTAGTGTCTGAAACACATTCCACTAAAGAAAGGACCTTGAGAAGGAGGAATGGAGAGGAAGGACTGAGGAGAGTTAGAAGAGGATGTGTGATAAGAGTCAGTGCTCTGATCAAAGACACTGTGTTCAGGCAAGGATAACTCCATGCCAGAAAGGGATAAGTAGAAGAGAGTCCAGGAAAGGGCATAATAAGTGATTAAGGAAAAGAGAAGCTTATTTATGAAGCCAACTTAATAAAGCTCACCAAAGCTAGTTCATTTAGCAAAATGTAACTGAAGCAAATTTTCCATTAGCGCTTGAAAGGCAGTAGAAATGCACATATCAAAGATTAGGAAAATAACAAACATAAAAGTCAGCTTGCCCAGCAAACCCATTAAGTAAAATAAGAATAATTTCTGCATTAAGACCAGTTCTTGATTTAAACTTGTTACCTTCTCCATGTCCTGGAAAGCCTCTCACTGACAGTCCCTCATTCTCATCCTTATCTCTCCCCATTCCCTGACTCTTACTTTTTGCCCAGTGAATATTATTATTATAGGCAAACTCCAGCTCTGAGACTTCTTATTTCTTCACATTCTTGAAGACTCTTTCTGGTTGTATCCCTTCCATGACCGTATATTCCTCTGGCTCCACCTAAGTGTTCTGGCCTGAAGTTTATCCCCTTCCTAATTTTCACAAGTTCTCTTTGAATTAGGCCTTTCTTCAATCCAGGAGCTCAGGGAAAAATAATAAATGATCCTAATCCCACAATCCTAACACAACCATCAATGGCATTTTGAAGCACTTCCTTCACAACATTAAATACCATGAAGGATGTAGTGAGGCATTCAAAATACTAATAATATGGGAAGCAGATATGGCTCAAGCAATTGAGCTCCCGCCTACCACATGGGAGGTCCTGGGTTTGGTTCCCAGTGCCTCCTGGAGAAGATGAGCAAGACAGTGAGCTGGCGCGACAGGCTGGCATGGTGAGCTGATGCAACAAGATGATGCAACAAGAAGACACAAAGAAGAAACACAATGAGAGAGACAACAAAGCAGGGAGTGGAGGTGGCTCAAGCGATTGAGTGCCTCTCTCTCACATGGGAAGTCCTAGGTTCTGTTCCTGGTGCCTCCTAAAGAGAAGATGAGCAGACACAGAGAGCACACAGTGAATGGACACAGAGAGTAGACAGTGAGTGCAAACAATGGGGGTGGGGGTGTGGACTAAATAAATAAAATAAATCTTAAAAAAAAAATACTAATAATGTGATCATGGATTTCCTCGATTATAAATCCAGAACTGGGAGGTTATAATTCACTGAAATTTTGATATATTCAGGTAGGAATTTTTGCAGCAAATGAGGCAACACTTTCCAGAGACATCTTCAATGGTTAAAAAAAAAAAAAAAAAGGATGGAAATTGTGGGAAGATGGAGGACTAGGAAGCTCCAGCAATCAGTTCCTCCACAGGAACAACTATTGAACAGGCAAGAACTATCTGAATCAGCTATTTTGAAACTGGATGTACAGCATCCAGGGAATAGCAGAAGGAAGAAACTGGTAAATTACAGTAGATCCCAGTATAATGGTCTCTCTGAGCAGCAGTTCCCACCACCCATTCCCCAGTCTCATAGCAGACAACAGGGGGATCCAGCCCTGGTATAGCTTACTGGTGGCTTGGATCTTGGGGAACATAAAAATCCAGTTCCCCAAGAGCTAGGATGGGGCATAGTCTTATCATTTCTTTTGATTAACTACTTTGGATTGCTGGAGGTCCAGCTCTGAGGGTGGTCATTGTTCCATCCCAGCCCAGACAAAGGTGGTATAGGAAACTTAAAGATGGCACATTACCTCAGAACTGCAGAGGACAGTTCAAGGGTAGCATTTGTTGGGCAGGTGGCAAGTCAAGAAAGCACTGCTTTCGGGAGGTGTGGAAGAAGTTCCTGGCACCTGTCCTGGTTCCTCCTTCATTCCTTCTCTTTATGGGTCCTTCACCTTGTTCCAGTTGGGAAAGACTGACTTGAGAAACTCCTCTCAGGTATGCCCCTGCTCCCAGAATTTTTCCTTCAGGCAAAAGCAGTGTTAGACAATGAAAACTGTGTAAGAAACAATTGAGGTGGGTGGTCTGGGTCAAAGGTTACATGCTTTAAGTCCTGCAGTAGATCACCTAGAAGAGGGAGAAGGTCTGTTTCCTGGGAAGTAAAGGGGACATTCAAACTGGTGTAAACAGGACAACTCCTAAGACCACTAGGAATCACAAGCCCAGGACAACACACAGGCCCAAGAAAGACAGGGAGGACCCTGTACTTTGCATTCACATTGGGCAGAGCTTCCTGATAGGAGGAATGAACTATAAAGAGAGAAACAGTTAATGCAAAGACAATTTGCAATGACTGTGAAAGGTGTTCTTTGCTTAGGCTTGCTTGATTTTGTTATCTCTTGACACTCAAGAGAATCTGTCATATCACTAGCTGGATACAAACTCAAGAAACAGACATCTCAGGGAATAAATCCCAGAGTTAACATTTTAAAATATTAAAATGTATAGTGTGCAACAAAAATGTACAAGACAAACCAAGAAATAAGATATGATGGCCCATCCAAAGGAAGAGGATAAAAATTCAAGAAAACACAAGTGAAGAAGGTGAGAATGTAGACATATTGAACAAAGCCTTTTTAAAAAATGATCTTCAATATGCCCAAGGAAATGAAGGAAAATACAGAGAAAGAGCTAAAGGATATCAGCAAAACTGTCAATATGCTCAAGGAGATGAAGGAAAACACGGAGAAAGAACTAAAGGATATCAGGAAAACAATGAATAAACAATATGAGAATCACAATAAAGAAATATGAATTTTAAAAAGGAACCAAACAGAACTTCTGAAGTTGAAGACTACAATAACTGAAATAAAAATTCCCAAGAAGGTTTCAACAGCAGATTACAGATGGCAGAAGAAAGAATCTGTGAACTCAAGGCAAGAAAATTGCAAAGAGAAACAGAAAGAAAAAAGAATTTTTTAAAAAATTAAAAGCCTAATAGACCTCTGGACATTCTTGAGCATACAAATATATGCATGATGGGAGTCCCAGAAGGAGAAGGAAGAAAAAGGAGCAGAAGGAATATTCAAAGAAATAATGACAGAAAAATCCCCAAACTTAGAAAAGCCATGAATATGCACATCTAAGAAGCCAGAGAACACCAAACAGGATAAACTTGAAGAAAAATATGCCCCATCATATCTGATCAAACTGTTGAATGCAAAGAATGAGGAGAAAGTTATGAAAGCTGCAAGAGAAAAGCAATGTGTTATGTATAAGAGAGTCCCAAATAGATTTAGTGTCTATTTCTCATCAGAAATCATGGAGGCAAGAAGGCAGTGGGTTGAAATATTTAAAGTTCTGAGAGAAAACAACTGTCAACCAAGAATTTTATATCTGGTGAGACTTTCTTTCAAAAATGAAGGCAAGATTAAGACATTCCCAGATAAACAAAAGCTGAGGGAGTTCATCACCACTAGACCATCCCTACAAGCAATGCTAAAGGGAGTTCTTCAGACTGTAAGAAAAGGACATTAAACAGTGGTTAAAAGTGGTGTAAAGAAATAAGGGCCTCCGGTAAAGGTAACCATTTGCATAATCACAAATGCCAGTATAAAGGCAGTGTATTTTTTGGTATGTAACTCCATTCTTTATTTCTTACAGATGCTAAAATATAAATGTATGAAAAGTAATGATAAATCTATGGGTTTTGACATACAATGTACAAAGATATAATTTGTAACAAGTACAAAAAAAGGGGGGAAACGAAAAAAAAGACAAAAAATGGGGGGACAGTGGGGTATAGGAACAGTGTATGTGTATAATATTGAAGTCAAGTTGGTATCAACTCAAATATGATTGTTATATATTTAGGATATTAAATTTTAACCCTATGGTAAACACAAGGAAAAAATATATATATATATATGAAAAATATATCCAGATAGAAATGAGAAGGGACCCAAAATGGTACAACACACAAAAAAATCAAATAAATATGAAAGTAGGCGTTAATGGAAGAATTGAGGGACAGAAAAGATATAAGACTTACAAAGACTAAATAGCAGGGAAGCGGCTGTGGCTCAATCAGTAGGGCTCCCGTTTACCATGTGGGAGGCCCTGGGTTCAGTTCCCGGGGCCTCCTGGTGAAGGCAGGCCTGCCCGCGCGGCATGGTTAGCTGACCCAGCGAGCACAAGCAGCAAGGGGGGGATAAATGAATAAATAAATAAAATCTTTAAAAAAAAAAAAAAAGACTAAATAGCAAAGTGGCAGAAAAACTCCTGAATTTTTAGGAGTGACATTAAATGTAAATGGATTGAATTCTCCCATCAAAAGGCAGAGATTGAAATAATGGATTAAAAAAATGACCCAACAATATTCTGTCTACATGAGACACACCTTAAATTTAAATGGTATATGTAGGTTGAAAGTGATAGGATGAGAAAAAAATGATCCGTGCAAGTAGTACCAAGAGAGAGGTGGGGTGACTATACTAATATGAGATAAAATAGATTTTAAGTAAAAAACTGCTATGAGGGACAAAGATGGTAATTATATACTGATAAAGGGTCACTTCGACAAGAAGACTTAACAATTGTGAACATATATGCACCAAACAGCAGAGGCCCAAAATATATTAAAAAAATACTGACAGATTTGAAGGGAGAAATATATTGTTTTACATTAATAGTAGGAGACACCACTTCCAATAATAGAACATATAGACAGAATATCAATAAGGAAATACAAGACTTGAACAATCATCTAAACCAACTAGACCTAACAGACATATATAGAACAATTCATCCAATAACAACAGAATACACATTCTTCTCAAGTGCAAATGGAACATTCTCCAGGATAGGCCATATCTTAGGTCACAAAACAAGTCTTAATAAATTAAAAAATACTGAAATTATATAATGTGTATTTTCTGAGCACAATGGAATGAAGCTAAAAATAAATCACAGAGAGAGAAATGGAAAATTCACAAATATGTGGAAATTAAACAATGTACACAATTAAACAACCAATGGATTAAAGAAGAAATCACAAGAGAAATTAGGAAATATCTTGAGGTAAATTAAAATGAAAATACAATATATTAAAACTTACAGGATGCAGCAAAGGCAGTGCTGAGTGGGAAATTTATACTTCTAAATGCTTACATTAAAAAAAGAAGACTTCAAATCAGAGATGGTTTTGTTTTACTAGGCTGTTCCAGCAAATACCATGAAATGGTTTTTACCTAAAGAATGGGAATTTATTCACTCATGGTTTTGAGGCGAGAAAAATGTCAAAATCAAGATATCATCAAGGCAATGCTTTCCTCCCAAAGACTGGCTGTCGGTGACCCTTGATTCCTCAGCCACATGGGAAGGCACATGACAGCATCTACTGGTCTTTCCCTTCTCTTTCAGGTTTCACTGATTTCAGCTTCTTGCTTCTGTGTCTTTCTTTCTCTTTCTCTGTATTTATTCTATTTATAAAGGATTCCAGTAACCATCCTGAATAAGGTGGGTCACACATTAATTGAAGTAGACTCAACTAAAGGTCCTACTTACAATAGGTTTACACCACAGGAATAGAGTAGATTTAGGAACAGGTCTTTCTGGGTATATGCAACTTCAAACCACCACAGAGACTTAACTTCAAAACTGGAAGAACTAGAAAAAGAAGAACAAACTAAACACAAAACAAGCAGAAGAAAGGAAATAACAAAGAGTAGATTGGAGATAGATGAAACAGAGAATAAAAATACAATAGGGGAAAAAAAAAAAGAAAAAACAAAGAAAAAAATACAATAGGGAGAATCAACAAAACCAAAATTGCTTCTCTGAAAAGATTAATAAAATTAACAAAACTTTAGCTAGAATGGCCAAAAAGAGAGAGGATACAAATGAATAAAATTAGAAATGAAAAGGGGACATTACTACTGTCCCCAATGAAATAAAAAGGACTATAAGAAGACAATATGAATAACTATACACCAGCAACTTAGATAACCTAAATGAAATGAGCAAATTCCTAGAAGAACACAAACTACCTACACTGACTCAAGAATAAATAGAAGATCCAAAAAAAAAAAAAAAAACAATGAATAGTAAAGATATTGAATTAGTAATTAAATATGTCCCAAGAAAAGCCCAGAAACAGATGGCTTCACGGGGAATTTTACCAAATATTTCAAGAAGAATTAGCACCGGTCTGCTATAACTCTTTCAAAAAATTGAAGAGGAGGGAAAATTCCCTAATTTGTTCTATGAAGCCAACATCACCCTCATACCAAAGACAAAGACACCATAAGAAAAGAAAATTACAGACCTATATCTCTTATGAATACAAATGCAAAAATCCTCAACAAAATACTAGCAAGCTGAATCCAACAGCACATTAAAAGAATTATATACCATGATCAAGTGGGTTTCATCCCAGGTATGCAAGGGGGGTTCAATTTAGAAAACCAATTAATGTAGTAAATCACATTAACAGAATGAAGGGAAACACACACACACACACACACACACACAATCATCTCAGTTGATGCAGAAAAGTCAAACTAGATTTGACAAAATCCAGCACCCTTTCTTGATAAAAACACTTAGAAAACTAGGAAAAGAAGGAAAGTAAGTTCCTTAACATGAAAAACGGCATATATGAAAAACCATCTAACATCATACATAAAAACAAAAGACTGAGAACTTCCCTTCTAAAATCAGGAACAGTATAAGGATGCCCATTGTCACCACTATTATTCAACATTGTACTGGAAGTTCTAGTCAGATCAATTAGGCAAGACAAAGAAATAAAATTCATCCAGATTGGAAAGGAATAAGTAACACTTTTCCTATTTGCATCATCTTATATACAGAAAATCCTGAAAACTCCACAATAAATCTACTAGAACTAATTAAATGAATTAAACAAATTGGCAGTGTTCAAGATAAACACCCCAAAAATCAGTAGTGTTTCTATATATAGTAATGGACAATCAGAAGACTAAATCAAGAAGAAAATTCCATTTACAATAACATCTAAAAGAATCAAATATATAGGATAAATCTAACCAAAAATGTAAAGGTCTTGTACACAGAAAACTACAAAACAATGCTAAATGAAATCAAAGAAGACCTAAATAATTTGCAAGGACATTTCATGTTCATGGACTAGAATACTAATTATTGTTAAGGTGTCGATTCTACCCAAAGCAATTTACAGATTCAATGCAATCCAAGTAAAACTTCAATGACCTTCTTTGAAGAAATAGAAAAGCCAATCATCAAATTTATTGGAAGGGTAAGGTGCCCCAAACAGACAAAGTCATCTTGAAAAAGAATCAAGTTGGAGGACTCACTCTTTCTGGCCTTAACATTTATTACAGGGGAAGTCAATGTGGCTCAAGCAGTTGAGTGCCCACCTCTCACATGGGAGGTCCCAGGTTCAGTTCCCAGTGCTTCTGACAAAACCAAAAAAAAAACAAAAAAAAAACAAAAAAAAAACCCACACACACAAAAAAAACCAACCCAGGGAAGCCGATGTGGCTCAGTGGTTGAACAGACTTCCCACATATGAGGTCCAGGGTTCAATCCCCGGTCCCCGGTACCTCAAAAAACAAACAAAAACAATAACAACAACAAAAAAAAACCCACCTTATTACAAATCCACAGCAAACAAAACAACAACATAGTACTGGCACAAGGACAATGAATAAAATATAGGCAAGGGGAATCGAACTGAGAGTTCAGAAATCAACCCTCACATTTATGGCCAACTGATTTTTGACAAGGGGCCAAAGATGACTCATTTGGAAAGAATAATCAATAAATGGTACTGGGAAAACTGGATCTCCATTTGTAAAAGAATAAAGGTGGAACCCTACCTCACACCACATAAAAAATCAACTCAAAATGGATCAGAGTCCTAAATCTAAGAGCCCAAACTATAAAACTCATAGAAAAAAAGGTAGGGATGCATCTTTAGGATCTTGTGTTAGGTAATGGTTTCTTCACTTTACATCCAAATCACAAGCAACAAAAGGAAAAATTGATAAATGGGACCTCATCAAAATGAAAAATATTTTTGCCCCAAACAACTTTATCATAAAAGTGAAAAGACAACCTATTCAATAGGAGAAAATGATTGGAAACCCAATAAGGGTTTAGTATCCAGACTATATAAAGAAATCCTTCAACTCAACAATAAAAAGGCAAACAATCAAATTTTTAAATGGGCAAAAAACTTGAGTAGACATTTCTCCAAAGAAGATATACAAATAGCCAAAAAGCACATCTCCATTGCTACTAAGGAAATGCAAATCAAAACCACTATGAGATACCATTTCACACCCACAAGAATGGCTACTATTAGAAAAAACAAAACAGAAAATTACAAATGTTGGAGAAGATTCGGAGAAATAGGTATACTTATCCATTGCTCTAGGGAATGTAAAATGGTGCAGCTGCTGTGGAAGACAGTTTGGCAGTTCCTCAGAAATTTAAGTATAGAATTACCGTATGATTCAGCAATCCCATACTCAAAATGATTGAAAGTAAGCACTTGAATAGATATTTGCACATCAATGTTCATAGTGGCATTATTCACAATTGTCAAAAGATAGAAACAACCCAAGTCTCCATCAACCAATGAATAAATAAACAAAATGTGGTATATACACACAATAGAATATTATTCAGTTGTAAAAAGGAATGAAGTTCTGTTACATGTGACAACATGGATGAGCCTTGAAGATATCATTTTGATTGATATTGTATGATCTTACTGATATGAAAGATCATACTAAAATAAGCAAACTCATAGAGTTAGAGTCTAGAATATAGGTTACCAGGAGATGGGATGGCGGTAAGGAATATGTTATTAAGGCTTAAAATGTATAGAGTTTCTATTTGAGATGATGGAAAGCATTGGTAATGGTGGTGGTGATGGTAGAACATTATGATCATATTAACATCACTGAATTATTTATTTGAATATGGTTAAAAGGAGAAATTTTAGTTTGTATATATGTTACTAGAATAAAGTTTTTAAAAAAAAATCCACAGAACTGTACAACACAGTGAATCTTAAGTTAAACCATAGACTACAGTTAATAGAAAATTTATAATAATGTGCTTTCATCAATTGTAAGAAATGTACCACATCAGTGCAAGGTGTCAATAATAGAGTAGTATATGGGAGCTCTGTATTTTATGCATTATTGTTCTATAAACCCATAACTTCTCTAATTAAATAAACAGAAGGCCATTGGTAAGGAAGAACATGTTTGTGTCAGCCCATTTTGAATCTATGGATTAAAAAGATTTAATGTATCTTGGTATCAGAATGATTATATATTATAGAATGATATCATTAATAAAATTGGCCTCTTTCCATTTAATCCTTTCTCCCACAACTAAAAGTTCTTCTTGTACGTTCTTATTTTATAAAGAGAAGCTGGTATCAATTCCACATGGATCTAGCAACCTTAAGAAAAAGAGGTTTTATGAGAATAAAACAGAGTAATCCCATCGTTCTCAAAATGTTTTATTACATTCCTTTCACACATGATATAACAGGTGTTATAGTTTATAATATAAGCTACTACATAGTCATAGCTATAATTATCATTTATTGTCGACTATGCACCACAACTGTTTTAAATGCATATTATGTGTAAATCTCTTATTCTCACCACAAATATGATAGATAGAGATCATTATCCCCACTATGCAGATAAGGAAAACAAAGGTTAAGTAATGTGTACAAAGCAACATAGGTCATGATAGGTAACAACAAGTTTAAAACTGATTTGTCTAATTGCAAAACCCACCCTCTTTCCACCACTCTGGGATGTGATGGGTCACTGGGTTTTTTGTTGCTGTTATTTTTGTTGTTGCTGTTTGAGGTACTGGGGCCAGGGTTTGAACCTGGGACCTCATAAATGGGAAGCTGGTGCTCAACCACTGAGCCACATCGGCTCCCTGAGTTGGTTTTTTTGTGTGTTTGCTTGTTGTTTGTTTTTGTTTTTTAGGAGGCACTGGGGACCCAACCTAGTTCCTCCCATCTGGGAAGCAGGCACTCAACTGCTTGAGCCATATCCTCTCCCCTCACTGGGTTTTTATGATAAATTTGCTATCAGATTCTCTGACACTTAGAAAAAATATTTGTTTATCCTACAATAATTTGCCCCCTAATGATTTGCTTGGTCATTATGGAGTGATGGTACAAAGCACAGCTGGTTCTGGTTGAAGGAGAAGGATGCCCCTGCAAGTACTGTCAAAGGGTTGTGCTGGAATGGGACTTGAGCTTTTGATGCTCGAAATCCCAGACTCTTGCAGGTCAAAGCTGTCAGCTTACCCAATTTTAAAAAGATGGGCAAGAGTTCTGAACAGAAACTCCATGAAAAAAGATATATGAGTGACAAATAAGTACTTAAGAAGATGCTTAACATCATTAGTCTTTAGGGAAATGCAAGTTAAAACTACAATGAGATACCTCTACATACCTGCTAAATTGACTTAAATAAAAATAATGGACAGTGTCAAGTTCTGACAAGAATGTGGAGCAAATAGAACTCTCAAACTTGCTGGTGAGATTACAAAATAATACAGCCACTTTAGAAAAACAGTTTTGGCAGTTTCTTATAAAGTTAAACATATACTTACCATATTATAACCAAGAGATCCCACCCTTGGGTATTTGTCCAAGTGAAACAAAAACTATATTCACACAAAAATCTGTACATAAATGTTTATAGCAGCTTTATTTAAAATCACGAAATACTGGAAACAAACCAAATGTCTCTCAACAAGTGAATGGATAAACAAACTGTGGTATATCCATACAAGGCAAAATTCCTTGCCAATAAAAAGGAACTAAAAATAACACAGCAACATGGATGGATCTCAAATGCATTATACTAAGTCAAAGAAGTCAGACTTGAAAAAGCTACATATAATATGATTCCATTTGTATAGCATTCTTGCAAAGGCAAAACTTATAGAGACAGAAAACAGTTCAGCAGTTGCTTGGGACTGGGGTAGGGGAAAGGGCTGACTACAAAGAGATACTGGAGAATTTTGGGGGGTGAAAGAAGTTTGTTGTGTGGTATTACAAGGCTATATACTGTTGTCAAAACCCACAGACCTGTACACTATTCAAATAGGATGTGTTTTACTATATGTAAATTATACCTTAATAATTATAATGGGGGAAAATGTATTGGCTTTTGAATCTTTATAGTTTTCTAGTATATCATTTGTCCTCTGTAGCAAAGAGTGCTAGTTAAATTGCAGTGTAAAGGGTATAAGGACTTGTAGGAGGAAAATGCCTTGATTAATATCTCAAAATATAAAAGTCTCAAGTCTGTCCCCACAGTCATTCATCAGTTATCTACCCTTACTTTACGTTGTCTCCTCTTACTTTAGCTCCCACTTACTCAGTATGTTGATCTCAGAACCATCCATCATGAGGATGCCAAAGTTCATGCCATGGGTGCTGTCTCTGAATCGTCCCAAAGCTTCTTGTTATAAGGGTGTCAGAGTGGACCTGAATTTCATGCAGTAATTAGAAGGGCCTCCTTCCTAACTCTATGCCACAACTTTGTTCCCAGGGTCCAGAAGCTGGGCTGACTACTCCATTAGGCATAGGAGGCCCTCAATACTTCTAGCAGTCCATGAAAATATATTAATTTTTAAAATCAGAATAAAAAATGAACTTTAAAGTCAAAGAAAATATTCAATATGTAATATTAATATATTCATCTTTATACCAATGTAGAAGTAAAATAAAATTTTCAATATTTGTTCTGAAGGAAGGAGCCCTAGAAGGCAAAATTTCCTAGGGCCCACTTGTAATGCAGCCCTGCTTGAAGAAGCTCTGTTCACTGCTAGCATCTCACAAAGTCTCCCCTAAACACTTGGGTCAGCTTTTTGCCCTTTACCTTTTAACCAGTGGGATTCAGTCTGGATTAGATAGGGATCAGACAGCTCTTTCCTCCTCTTTGCTTCCTTTTTGGCTCCCACCTTCACCAAAATTCCTCTCTACTTCTCAAGTCACAAAGCCAAAACTACTTTGCATGCAAATAAATTCCAATCTTCTCTAAGTTGTTTCTTTCTGTTATTATGTTTGTAATCCACATCCCTTTGGCCCAAAGTCTTCTAATTAAATTGAACATTTGAGTGTGTTTTTACCCTTGATTCGCCAAAAACAGATGGTGATGGTGTGAAGGGTGATACCTGCAGCCTTCCTCTCCCAATTCAGATCTAACTACCAAATCCCTCTATTGCAGGGAGTAGTCACTTGGGTGAGGGGGTATGAGAGGCTTGGGCTCTGCTGGCATCCAGAGAGAGCAGGCAAAAGGCTTGTTCCCCTATGCTATATGGTATCTTGGAGACTCTCAGCTGAAAGCCCTGAGTAAAGACCAGAAGTGAGTCAGGTTCAACAAAATTCAATAAAGGAGAACATATGCGAATGCAAAAGAAAACTGAAATATCTACCAAGAAAAGCTGGAATCAAAGTTGGGTAGGTGGCCACAGCTGCCCACTTCACCTGCTCTCTACCTAACTGCAGAAGATTCTAGACTCCTTCCATATGGTAAGGACAGTACCCAAGCAGGAATACACACAGTTCTTGAGGCTTCTTCAAATAGTACCAGTAATACATAAATATAAGTGCAAAGCTGTGTACATATTTGTATGTTCTATATAGATATATACTGTACCCAAGTACATAAATCCAGCCTTATATACTTGATGAGAAGCCAAAATGAGTCTCCTACATAAATAACATTTGGAAAACTTCCACTGGATTGTTTCACTCATTCATTAGTTGGATCCCCCCCACCCCGATCACGTTTATTTTGCCTGTTGAGTGAAAGCAGAAATTTCCTTGGTTCACCCCAGCCCTCAGACTCTTGGAAACAAATGGTGAGCCCTTCATGAACTACATGTCTTGGCCAGAGCCCAGAGAATGGTCTGTGCCCTGACCAGTGAGTTATTTTTCTGCCTTTGCTTTTTGTGAGCCATCTTTGCCCACATCATACCTCTGTGAATTTCCCATGCCTCCCCACCAAACACACACACATTCTCTGAAGAAAGATGCAAAATCTTTGTTGAGTAGCAAGCTGTAACAATGAAAAAAAATTCCTCCCCAGATTTCTTGAGACAGATTGGAGCCAAACCATTTCCTTCAGTCCCTGAGTATATTGTTTCCCTTCAGCGACTTCTACAATCCAGAAACAGCTGCAAATTTCACTAAAACAACACTCTGATCCAATCCTTTAAACCATCTTTACCCTTTTGTTTATCTCTTGGGAGAAAGAAAAAGAGAAAAATCCTTGATAAACTGTCACTGTGCATTATTTCCAAGCATCTATGGAGGGAGGTGTGAACTAATCGGTACGTTTTACTGAAGGAAAGAAGGAGAGAGCAAGTGTGAAAGAAAGGAGGATATAATAAGTGATGGGAAAGGGCATGGAAAAAAATCTGTGTGAGTGGAATAACATTACACAAAGGAAAAAGAAATGAGCAAAAACAATTAAAATGTGCTCATTCAGAAAGCTCACCTTATCTCTCACTTTAAGTGAGCAAAGGAGTCAGTCTATTTCAATATTGAATTTGTGCCATTCTAACTTGAAACTAACCAAATAAAAGAACATCCAGTTATAAAAAAATGATACTATGAAATGACAGTGCATAAAGAAGTTATTATTTCACAAAACAATTTATAGTAATATGCTTGTGATTAGCAACCTCCACAATACACTTAAATGGTATGTCAGTTTATAAAAATTACGTCACTGCATGTGCTAAATATATTTCCTTTGCCTTTCAGATCCACTCGCTACCCTTTTTCACTCCTTTCTATGCCCAGGCTTTTATGGATGGAATTGGTGCTTGCCCTCTGGCTTCTGTTTGGGTTTAGTTAATTAGAAGCATCACCAGGAGATTTAAGAGTGGAGAGAGCGAGAGTGAGGTATTTATTTATTACCTTTGCTCTCTCCCTGACGGTCACCATGGGACCTTCCCTCTACTAAAGGTCACAGCTCCTGGGAGAGGAGGGCTGTCTGCCCTCTCCGTGTAGCTATACACTGCTCCTTCCCTTTGTCCCTGCAGTTTACAGGCTGGGTAAAGAAAGCCCCACTGTTGCTAATCCCAGGGTACTGCTTTAGCCTTTTCCAATTCCTTAAACATCACCTATACCTTTGTAAATAGATTAGCCCTATCTATTTAGCCAAGTAGAATCTTTGCCCCTAGTTGAACAGGATGGCCAGTAGCAGAATAAACAGCTTCCTGGGGAAGAGGGGATAGAAAAGAAAGAAAGGTAAAATGGTAATAAATGGTTTAGACATGTTGGCAATATGGACCAGGCTTATGATTGATATTTAAATATGATTTGGTGAGATGTGGAAGAAACCATGATACCTAAAGAAGCAGAGAGAAAAAAAAAAAAACATATGAGATGGTATAAAAAATGAACAAGATGAAATATTCCAGTGCTTCTTGTCTTTATAAAAATGGTGCTGTATTAGTAGTCCTTTCATTGAAAACTGGCTGAATTAAACCAATGTAGAAACTAAGTAGAGAACATGTTCAAAAGAGGAGCACTCCTGAAATAAGCTGGTTTTTAAGTAACTCACAAGTTCCCACCAAAATGGAATTTTTCATTTTTCCAAGCCTACCAATAAAGTTAAGCACCATAATGCAGAAATCTTGGGACAAGTTTATTTACCCATTTTTTAAAAATAGGTAAATACCTTTGGGGGTTGGGGGAAGAGGTTTCCAAGCACCAGAAAGCACCAGTGCCAGGAAGACTTGGTGTGGACCGAAAGACAACCCAAGGGAAGAAGACAGGAATGTTTGCTCCATGCCCTGGATTCAGTGTCTTCATAATTGGCTACATTTTATGTGTTCTTGCAGGCAGTGGGCCAAGCCTGAATGACTGTCTGGCTGTTCTGAAGAATCACAGTAGGGTCACAGAGATTTTAATTCCTTCATCATGAGACAATATACATAAAGCACTTAGTACCCAGCATATAGCAGGCACTCCATACCTGCTCTTCATTATTTTTTTTAGGAGTTTAGAGCCTGTATATAATTTAGGTAACAGGGATTTGTTTTTTGTTTTTTGCTTTTTAATTTGGAAAATCATTATGGTTGACATTCTCCTAATTTGTCATGCCAACCATTGCAATGGCCCAAGAGCCTTATTTTCCAACTTCTTTGCACCTGTCTCCATGGTAAACAGTGAAAAATATCTGGTAATATCAAGGACCAAATAGTACGATGTTGGTATAAGTATTTAAGTTAGTTAACTTCAACTATAAGTTCAGCAAAAGAAAATAATATAGATGAATATATACATTTATATGTAATTCCCCTCCACACCCACACATCCACAATATGGTCCTTAAGTTCAAGCCAACTACTTAATCTGGTGCTCAACTAAAGAAACAGCCATTGCCATCTGTTCCAACTCTGGAGGAAAACACCAGCTATGTTGGATTTATTAAGAGATGGCACAAAATACATAAAACCATGTAATCTGTTCTGTATGGGTGATTTGAGAGATTTTTAATAGTAATTTTTCTATACATGATTTTGCCATCCATTTTAACTTTAGAACCCAATCTCCAAGCATGGTGCAATGCCACTGCCACACATTATTGTGTGTCATTTCAAGTTGTCAGGTGCTAAGTGTATATGAAAAGTGACTCCTAACCATACCCAGTATTACTCTCTAAGATTAATTTGCGAACTGCTTAGGTAACCTCATAGCTGTGAATACATCTTCAAGATCATGTTCCCCCCAATAAATTGGCATTTTTGACATTTTTGATTATTTATTCATAAAGTACTTATTTAGCACCTATTATGTGCTGGGCTCTGTCCTAAGGTCTAGAGAATAAAGCAGGCTTGGTCTCAGGCCTCACAGAGCTCACATTCTAGGTGAGGAATCAGATATGTCAATGAATTAATCGATCACAATTCATCCAGTTATTCATTCAACAAGTATATATTAAGAGCCAACTATGTGGCAGACATTTTTCTAGGCACCGGGGATAATATAGTCAACAAAACAGATCAAAACCTCTCCTTCATAGAGTTTACATTCTATTAGGGGAGATAGAAAGCAAACAAGCTGAAAAGGTAAACTACATGGTATGGTTGATACTTAAAAGGCCTGAGGAGAATAAAACAAAGTAAGGAAGGTGGATTTAATATGTTGGGGCAGTGATCAACTTCAGATAGGATGGTCAGAGAAGTCTTCCATGAGGTCACTTTTGAGTAAAGACCTGAGAGAAGTGGAAGAGCTAGTTATCTGTAGATATCTAAAAGGAGAAGATTCCAGGTAGAGGAAACAGTCAGTATGAAGGCAAATGTGACCAGAATGGAGAGAGAACTTAAGAGGGAGCCATGTCATACAGGGCCTGGTAAGTCAGAGTAAGGACTGGCTTTTAGTTGGAGTGGGAAACCATAGGAGGATTTTGAGAAGTGGAGCAACATAATCTGTCTTACATATTAATAGGATCATTCTGACTGTTGTGATGAAAATAGACTGCAGAGTCAAGGGCAGAACTAAGGATCCCAGTTAGGAGACCATTGCAATAATTTAGGCAAAATACAACAGTGGCTTGGACAAATGAGGGTGGTAAGAAGTGGTTGAATTCTGGATATATTCTGAAGGTAGAGCTGACAGGATTTGCTGCCAAGTTAAAAGAGGGTAGAGAGAGAAAGAAAAGAATCAAGCATACCACCAAGGCTTTTGGCTTGAGCAATTGGAAAGATGGAACAGCTGTTAACTGAAGTAGGGAAAGCTAGTTTTGGAGAGGGATGGGAGTGATGTATACAATATAATGACTTCTTTCGGATTTTATTGCAGAGTCTGATTTGCCTATTTTAGATAGCCTAGCAGAGAGGTCCTACAGACAGTTGGAAATAAGGCTCTTGAGTTCAAAGAAAATGTACATATGAGAGTTATGAGCATAGAGATGGTATTTAAAGCCACGAAACTGGATGAATTGCCAAGCAAGCGAGTGTGGAGAAAAGAGAGAAGAAGCCCAAGGATTGAGTTCTCTCCAACATTTATAGGTTGGAATATGATGAGAAACCACCAAGGAGGATGAGAAGAAGCAATCAGAAAGGTAGAAAGAAAACCAGATAGTGTGGTTTCCTGGAAGCCAAGAGAAGAAAGAATATCAAGAAGGAAAGATTGATTAACTGTCAAATTTTGATAAGCATTATTTAGGAAAGGTATAGGTTTCTGTGAAAGTATGTAATAGAGGACAAAATTTAGATTGAGGACTCAGGGAAGAGCTATCTTGGAAAGTGGCTTTTAAATCAAGGGTTAAAGAATGAAGTCTAGGGAACCTGTCTGAGCAGTTTTCTTCCTCCTGAAGTCATCTCGGCTTCATTCCAATGGTTTCAGCTGCATGTGCAATCCACCTCCAGCACAGCAACTCCCTGCATTGCAGCCACCATCTCAGACAGCTGAGCAGGAAAGAAGCTTGGGGGATAGTATCGAGGAAGGATGGAGGAAGAGAGCTCAGATTACCTTTCCCAAAAAGGCTATATGAAACTGCCAACTGTTTGGGCAACCTCTTTTCAATATGGCCTTAGATATGATTTCTGGTAGTGAGCATCCACACCATTTAGTCTCTTACCTTAAGACACTGTTGCCCCATGCACACACAGGAATTCATGGCCAGTGTTCGTTTGTGCCCTCCCATATTGCAGAACTATGGATCATCAATTGGGCTCCATTTCTTTCAGGAAAGAGACAGAAAAGCAAAGAGAGGATGGAAAGAAAATATGATGTCAAGGTATATTAGATAAACTGATAGAGATGCTCCTTAAGTCTACCTTTTCAGGGAAAGCAGGCTTACTTGTTGTGGTTTAGACTGCCGGGTGAAATCAAACCACCCTGACATGGCTGATTAGGTTAGGGGTTCATGCACCCTCAGTGATCAGCAGAAGCCAAGCACTACAAAGATGTGTATTCTAGATTGAGCAGTGGCAAAGTGACCCATCAAAACCTCTGTGGGGAAGCTTAAATTCTACAAGTGAACAAAGAGAAACAGGAGGCTGAACTTGTATCAGAAAATCTAGAACCTAAAGGGAACGTGCAAGTGATAGAAACAAATCCCTTATTGTGATGTACTCCTGTAATAGATGCCCATTATCTCAAATTGCCCAGGTCTGCCCTTTCCTTGAAAAACATGATTGCCTTGACCAAGATATGTAGGAATCCAAGAAGAAAAATAAATAAAAACTATTAACTATCTCAATATCAGGAAGAAGAATACAATATAGGGTTTAAATTGCTGAGGTACCCTGGTAGATAGGGAGGGGCAAGGTGAAAGATGAAGCTTTGGTATTTTCTGTTGTACATATTAGGGTAACATGATTTCTTTTTTAAAAAGAGTCAAGGGCAGGTAAGGAGACCACTGCTCTAGAGGTTGTCCCTAAGGAGTGGAATTCCTGGAGACTTTTCCTTGAATTTAAAAATGTATGAATTATTTTCATTTTTACAAGCTAGTATTAATTTCGTAATCAGAAGTAGGCAGTGTGACTCTGAGGTACATTGCTTCTTATTTGTCTTTGTATTTCCATCTCTTGGTGGGGGTTTTATACATTATAGACCTCAATTCCTGAAAAAACCTTGCCTTTACCATGAATAAACTCATTTTCCAAGAGGATTAGAACATCAGAATAATTGTTTGAATCAGGGGGAAAACATGTATGATTACTAATTTTGTATTAGAAATTGAGGATCTTTATTCTACATTGAGAGTTATTTCCAAAGGGTAACTTACCTGTCCAAGTATTTTTTCAATTGCCTAAAATAGACCTTCTTCCATGGTATTTGTGCAAAGAGCTACACAAATAGTATTCAAAAGAAATAATGTCTGTGTACTATACTATTGGATGACCACAAGGCCTTGGGCCTGAGTGTGGCTTAAAACAATATGCCCCAAACAGCTGCAGTCATCATGTCAGACAAAGAAAGCCACTGAAATGCTTGTATGTTAACCTCGATATCCACAAAACTCCATTTCCACTGGCTTATGTTCAAAATGCATCCCATTTTTCACAAGGCAGCACGGTACAGTGTGCCAAGGCTGGAGTAAGGTAGACCTGGATTTGACTCCCAGCTCCATCCCCTTACTGGCTACATGGTCTTGGTCCAGTTAATGTAAATGTATAAGCCTCCATGTCCTCAAGTGGGAGTAAAGATAGTAATTAACTCTAGGGCTTTTATGAAGATTAAAAAGGTTGATGGTATAAAGCTTTTAGTACAGGATTTATAATTTAATTTTTTTGTTCCCTAATAAAATGTAGATACCTCTCACCTCTGGATGTAGAGGAGAAATTGTTAAGGAGAGCACCAATTAAAAGTAATAGCAGTCCTTCTTACCTTAATGAGACTAAAGAGAGAAGGGAGAATGTGGGCCCTAAGCCAATTTTAGGGCCAAGTTATTTTAATTGCCTGATTTATGGGCACAAGACTTCAAGTGCCTGCATTACCCTCAAAGGTGACCTGTAAACATGGTTACAACCCAGTGCTGTTAAAGGAAAGTGACACGAATGAGATCATGTTATAGCAATCATCTTCCGTGCATATCACAGATCTAAGCTAGAGTTTCTCAGCAGCCCTGCATATGAAAGGAAGGGAGAAAATGCTAGTGAACAGGAGAAAGAACTTGTGTGGGATCAGGCCTGCTCTCAAACAGAATTAAAACTGAGGCAGTTAAAAGGTTATAATTCAATAACCCCAGGGATGTATGGAGGCTACTGTAGGACCAGAGGAGGAATATGAGTTCAAGGAAGCAGCAGGAGTAGGAGAGTGGTGAGAGAGGCAGTGCTTAGTATGAATAAAGATCATAGATCAGGCCTAGGGAATAAGAGGAGAGGTTATAGGAATCGCTATAAAATTCTCTATAATTCTATTTCTTCCCAGTCTATGCCATACAAATTTGCAATGGAATATTATCCTATATTCAAGGAGGCCCAAGGGCTTCAGGCTGGGTAGGTAGGTATAATGTACTAACGTATTCAATGAATGAATATACATAATGCCTTGCTCATAGAAAGCATTCAAATGGAAGATGAGGCTGGCTGCCTCAATTTCTCAATTTCCCCCATGTGCATGAGAATGATGTGTCTGCAAAAATATCAACTGAAACCAACAAAAGTTTGTTTACCCACTCTTTCTGAACGAATAAATTCCCCTACAGGGCTGAGTTTTCCTGACTCCAGAAGAACAACCCTTTGATCTTTGTGGTTGCATTCTTAGATTCATTCATTCAACAAATAATTTTGGAGCTGCATAAAAAAAAAAGCAGAAATCAGAGAGGTGATGAGGTAGGTACAATTATTAGTCATGATTTACCAGTGAAATACAGATGCTTGGAGAAATGAAGTAATTGGCTAGAAAGTCACAGCTAGAGCTCAAAGCCATAACTCCCACTCTGGAAGTCTGCCTCTAGATTCCATACTCTTAATCCCTGTTACATTGCTTTCCTGAAATAAGCAAAGAATAAGAGAGGAGAAAAATTGTGGTAGAATAGGGAGAGTTGAATAAGAGGACAAAGAAAGGAGGGAGGAACTCAAGTAGTTTCTACTTTCTTGAAAGCAATTGAGTAGAATTGTTGCTGCCCTCAAAAACAGCAATGTTCATTCTATTGTTTTTTTTTTTAAAGCCACTGCATTGTCTCCTTTTCTTTTTCTAATTTTGCATTGTGTTTAAAATAACACTATCTAAAGAGTATGTATTCAATAAACCCTATGGACTTACCAGAGGATTTGCACAAGAAGCACTGAAGGACACTTAGGTCAGCAGATATATTATAAGATCTGTGGCAGTGAGATCTGTTTAATAACATATTTTTCATTATTTACTGCTTATCTGAAATGACAAGGTCACAAAAGCCTACTCTCAATGGAAGTGGTCCCCATAAAACAGTCCTCTGTGTAACAGGTATTGTAATGACTCTCCATCATCCATCAATTCCACCATTACTCCAGCGTGGGCCCTGAGTGGTTCTATTCAGTTATGTCATCCCATCTCCACTGCCAGTGAATGGGTCTGGGGCAAGCAGGACTCAGCTGATTTAGGCCAATGAGTCACGAGAGGGGTTTTCTATGAGCTTCTGGAAAATATGTTTCCTCATCCTTAAGAAAGAGCCATAGAAGTTAGTTGAAGGTGAAAAGGGAGGCAATTAGTCCAGTAACTACTAGAAGTCACCCAATAACCAGGGAAACTAGTCTTAGGATGAAGTTAGCATCAGAGATAGCACAGCAGAGAGATGGAAATTTTCATCAGACTGCAGGCACCAATCCTACCTCTGACTTCCTGTATTCATGCCAATAAATTTCTTTACAATGGAAATTAGTTTGAGGTTGAATTGGGTTTTCTGTTACTCAAATTTTAAAGCATCCGACAGATGCAGCTTGGCAAACATGAAAAATGGTGAACTTGCATGGCCAGATCTTACTTCCAGCGTGTGGTTCCCTTGTCCAAGCGATTTCTTCCTCTTCTGTGTTTACGAAGCGTGTGGTTCACTTGTCCAAGCGATTTCTTCCTCTTCTGTGGTTACGACACCACACTCATCTGAAGGGGGTAGCCTTTCTCCTGCTGTGGCTGCCTGGCTGAAAAAGGCCAGCCAGGGTCTGATGCCATAATCTCCCTCCCATCCAGCCCATCCAGCTGTTGGATCAAGAAATTTATATCTGGACTTCTGTGAACAAGGCATTTTTCTAGTCACTTTAAGGCTATCAAAACAGAAAAAATCAGATGCAGTTTCTTCTCTTAGAGACCCTATATCTTAAAAGGAAGGAAATATTCGTATATGATTAACTATGAAAAAATGTATGACATTGTTGTCACTAGAGGAGTGCAGACAAAGTGCTGCAGCAGATTAGCAAAAGGAAGAGATTGTTTCCAGTTAGGGGGGATTCAGGACATTTCTGAGGAGAAGATGAATTTTGAGCTTAACTTTGGATTATATAGAAATAGTGCATAAGAAATGAGCTCTCCTAGCAGAGAGGAGCAAGAGTAAAGGCCAAGCAGAAAATCACAGAGAATAAATGGGGAGAAAGTTGCCTGGAAAATAGGTCTGGAACTTGGAAGGGTCATTGAAGCCATGCTTAAAGGGACATGATTCCAGGTGAAGGTGTTATTCTGTGGATGGTGAGATGGATTTTGAATAGGGTATGAGGTAGGAAGTAAAATGCAATTTTTTTTTTTGTTTTTCAGTTTTAATTTTTATTGCACTGGCATATATACAATGTAAAATTTCCCATTTAAACCACATTCATGTATACAATGCAGCATTATTAATTACATTCACAATGCTATGTTACCATCACCACCACCTATTACCAAAACTTTTCCATTACCCCAAAACAGGAACTCTGTACCCATTAAGCATTAACTCCCTATTTTTCCCCCACCTCCAGCCTGTCCCTGGTAACCTGCAATCTACTTTATGCCTCTGTGAATTTGCATATTCTAGTTTTTCATATAAATGAGATCATGCAATATTTGTCCCTTTGTGTCTAGCTTATTTCATTCAAAATAAGGTCTTTGTTTTTATCCGTGTTGTAGCATGTATCAGAATTTCATTCTTTTTCATGGCTGACTAATATTCCATTGCCTGTATATGCCACATTTCGTTTATCCATTCATTTGTTGATAGACACTTGGGTTGTTTCCACCTTTTGGCTATTATGAATAATGCTGCTGTGAACATTGGTGTACAAATATCTGTCTGAGTCCCTGCTTTCAGTTCTATGCAATTTCATCTGAGAAGGCTCAACTGGCAGCTGAAGAATCCACTTTCATGTTGCCTCAATTACATGGCTGGCAAAATGGTGCTGGCTGTTAGACGGCAGTTCTGCCAGGCACTGGGCCAGGGGCTTCCATTCTTCTTCACTTGGGTCTCTCCACAGGCAACTTGCGATTCCTCACAGCATGGTGGCTAAGCTCCAAGGACAAGCATCCCAAGAGAGCAGGAGCAATGCATGATGTTTTTCTGATCTAACCTTGAAACACACATGGTGTCATTTAAACCATCCTCTATTTGTCAAGGAAGTCCAAAATTCAATCGAGTTTCAAGGGGAGAGGACACAGACACTACCACTCAATGAGCAGAGTGACAAGATCACGTTGTCAAAAGAATAAATGGGATAGATTGTGGAAAATACAATCTACCACATTAATAAAGCATAGCAAATCAAGAAGAAAGAATGAGTTACATTACTACCAAAACATATGCCATACTTTTGGGAACATCTTCATAATTCCATCTAAAATGTCTCTAAATATACTTTTCTTGGCCTCTGCCCTTATACTTCTTAGTTTTTCATGATATTTCATCCTTATCAACTTTATTTTTTCCTCCTTTTCTGAATGTGATCTATGAGCTAAGTCCTTTTCAAACAGTTTAACTTCATTTTCTAATTGATTGGTATAGATTTTCTTTAAGACTTCTGCCTATTGCTTCAGGCATGCCTCTGTTTCCTTGTACAGGGCAGCAGAAATGGTTGTTCTGCACCATTTTCTCTATCAGCTACACCAGCTCCTTCACTAGACCTTCCTTCCTAGTGTCTTCTGCTTTGTTGCTGAAGGCACGGCTGAAGTCACCACACTCCTTGATTATGTTTCTTAGGCTCACATTAGCATCTTTTATAAAGTCACTTAGGCTCCTGTCCTTCCACTCTTCTTTGTGAGTGAATGAGATCATGTGCTTCATGACTGGCCTTCCAAAGACAGCCTTTATCAATGCAATGGTTTTCTGTTCTTCCTCTGTATATTGGCCCAGGTACAGAACCATGACAATGGCATAAGGTCCTGGGCAGGAGAAGAGGATGCACTGGATGATTTCTATGAATGTGGTTTCCAGGTTCTCCTTGGTGTCAAAGAGCCCTGGGGTATCAACAACAAGAAGGTCTCTCCTGTTCCATTCCTGGAGTGCTTTTTGACACATCTTGGTAATGGTTTGGACAGAAATTCTAGAGTCAAATATTTTTTCCCCTAAGGATGGTGCTTCCTGTTGCAATTCTCCACTTCCAGCTTACCCCAGCAGAACAATCCTTGGAGTGTTGTCCTAACTGTCATCCATGTTCAAGTCAAGAAGCTTGGAGCTTAGGCACCTCCAATACCTTCTTTTGAAAGAGATCATGAGCTCTCAGGTTTTCTCCAATGAAGTTGTTTAAGCTGCCGTTTTTGCTTTAACTGTTATGTTTACCTCTTCGAGGAACTGCCAAACTGTTTTCCACAGTGGCTGCACCACTTTACATTCCCATCAACAATGCATGAGGGTTCCTATTTCTCTGCACCCTTTGTCAACACTTGTCGTTTTCTGTTTTGTTTAGTTTTTTTTCAATGAATAACCATTCTAGTGGATGTAAAGAAGTATCTCATTGCGGTTTTGATTTGCATTCCCTAATGGTTAATGATGCTGAGCGCCTTTTCACATGATTATTGTCCATTTGTACATCTTCTTTGGAAAAATGTCTATTCAAGTCCTTTACCCATTTTTTAATTGGATAGAGTGTGGTTTTCAAAGAAATGAAGAGTGTCAAGATGGGGTCCAGAAATCTTCAACCCGTGTGTTTTACAGAGGAGACACCCAGGGCTCTGGGACAACTCAGGGCTGCGACGCATTTTGAAATCGAGGATGGAATCTGAAGGTGACTGCTGGTGACTCTGGGTACAGGCCAGGGTGCTTCATCTACAACAAAAAGGACTGTCTCAGAGACCCATAGAAAGAACTATGCTAGGTTCTCTGGGGCAAGGCTTTTAATGACATTGCTTAAATAACTTTGATACCATACCATACCACTTTGACTCATACCACTGGACTGAGTCAAGAGCTCTTTTCTTTTTGAGGTACCAGGGGCCAGAGATTGAACCCGGGACCTCATATGTGGGAAGCCAGCGCTCAACCAATGAGCCACATCGGCTTCCCTGAGTTGGTTTTTTTGTTTGTTTTGCTTGTTTTTGTTTTGTTTTGTTTTGTTTTGTTTTCTGGAGCCACCTGGAACTGAACCTGGGACCTCCCACGTGGGAGGTGGGACCTCATCGCTTGAGCCACATCTGCTTCCCCAGGAGCTCTTTAGTGAAGAAGCCGATGGGCTCATGACATTAACAACATAAGATCAAGCAGAACAAGGATTAATTACCTAGGACTGAATTGATTGATATAGAATTATTATAGTTTTGTTTGGATTAATGTTGAAGTTTTAATGTTCTATTTTCTAGATACAAGTAATCCCTTACTCTTCCTTTAAGCTACCTATAATTTATAAATATTCCTCTTTTTCCTCCCTGCCTGATCCCTCCAGAATTTGGAAGCTCTTCTTGAATATTTTTATTTTCATAGCATTCATTTGCATAGGTTCAATCAGAATATGTTCTCCTTGTGAACAGGACATAACTGGAGATACTGGTTTTATAACCAAGGCTTTGACTGGAATGTCATGTTGTGGAATGATGGAAAAATAAATAAATCTTTTTTTAAAAAAGGCCTATGGGGGGGCAGATGTGGCTCAAATGGTTGGGCGTCCGTCTGCCATATGGAGGGACCTGGGTTCGATCCCCGGGACCTCCCGGTAAAATAAAAAATATATATATAGAAGGCGCATGGGCTGCCAGGCTCTGTGTGCCAGTGAGCCGTCGGGCCCAGGGAGCCATGCAGCAGGATGATGATGTAACAGGAGAGAGACACAGGGGAGAGACAAGACGAGATGCTCCGAAAGCTCTGGAAGCCAGGAACCAAGGTGGCACAGGTGGCAGAACACCTCTCTCCTACATCGGAGGTCTCCAGGATCGAATCTTAGTGAAGACTGCAGGAGGAAGATGAGAAGAGATGTCAGGAAACAGACACAGAGAATTGCCCAGTGAATGGACACAAAACAGCAAATGGGGAAGGAGGGGTTTAAAATGGATAAAGTAAATAAATAAATCTTTGGGGAAAAAAAAAGGCCTATGTGGTAAACCACCATTCTTGCTATTTAAATAATCAAGGCCCAGTCTAATGAAACCTGCCCCATTTTATCATAAAAAATAATCTTTTTTGCACTTATCTTTGATAAGAGAGGGGGAATCTAGAGAAAAAAATTTTTTTAAAGAAAACAATGGGGAAGCGGCTGTGGCTCAATCAGTAGGGCTCCCGTTTACCATATGGGAGGCCCCGGGTTCGGTTCCCGGGGCCTCCTGGTGAAGGCAAGCCCGCCTGCATGGCGTGGTTAGCTGACCCAGCGAGCACAAGCAGCAAGGGGGGGATAAATGAATAAATAAATAAAATCTTTAAAAAAAAAAAAAAAAAGAAAACAATGGCACACTCCTTCGGGTTATCAGATTCTGCTCCTGTTCATTGTCTGAGCTATTTTGCATTCCCTTTGTAAACTGCAGATAACTGCATGGTTTTGTTACCCATCTGTAAATTGGACTGGATCCTGTGATCTTGCATATATTGTCTACCCTTAATGCCCTTTAGAATGCCAGTTTAGGATCTTTTGTACACCGGGCCTCAAATTGATAAAAGAGGGATAAAACTCTACCATAATACACGGCTCCACTCTTTTATGAGTACCATTGTACCTTCCCTAGGAACATATGACCTGGTGTGAGGAATTATAAATACATCTAAAGTTATGAAACAGAGTTTTACTACCACCCTCGGTGCTATTCAGGAATCCATGCTGAAGTTGTCAGCTTAGTATCAGGGGTCTTGCAAAACAGACAGGTCCTAGACACCATGACTGCCCATGAACAATGTTGTTTCTGTGTTAATAAGTTGGTGGAGTGATAGATAACCTAAATACTTTAAAGGACCAAGTTAAGGTATTTCATGATCTCAGTCAGGTGCAAACATTTCAATAGACAGACCTATTTCCTGACTTTGGTTCTTGCTTTAATGGAATATGGGGACAAGCTTGTTTGCATTGGTTTTATGCTTTCAATGGCTATTAGAAGTCTATATGTTTTATTTCTGGGTGTACAAACTGTGTTTCATGAGTCTGTTCAAATTTCTTGTCATCCTCAAGACAGATGGTTGCTATTAAGATAGCTAATCAAAAAGAAAATAAGATAGAAATGGGACTGTCTCCAGTGGATTGAGACTAAAAATTAAAATAAAAATATTAGATACCCTGACTTGGAGAGAAGGCCATACCCGGAATCCACTCAGCTGAGTAAGTACCCCATGCCAAGGGCCTTAGATGTAATTGAACAGCCACCCAGTGAGCCTTGCTGCCATCAAGAAAGGAAACAAATTGAAAAATGAAGAAGAAAAATAGAACAAAACTACTGACCGAGCCTGCCTGACTGCATGACAAGGAAAGAAATCAGTGGTGGTAACTAGAGTGTTTTGCCAACCAAAAGGGGAGCACTCTGAAGTAAAATAAAATGGCCGCCTGCCCTGGGTTTTGCCAGGAGAAAAACCCCTTTCCAAGAAGGGCTTTTCCAGAAGACAAAAAAAAAAAAACTCCTCCGGGAGTTTTCTGAGAAAATGGAACACACCCTACAAGATTGCTGATAAGCAACACCTGGTGATAGTTTAGGTCCAGTAGAAATAGCTTATCAAAATGGACAAGCAAACCATACTAATCAATGTCTATTTGCTTCCCCCTTTGTAAGAGCCCCCAGTGTATAATGGAAACTTAATGTCAGCCAATCAGAATATTTCCTCACTTACTTCGGAGTTCACCCTACGTGAGCTTCTCCTGTCTTTCACTTTCTGGATGCGATGCTGCCTGATTCATGAATCCCTCAATAAAGATGTGAGATCCTAAAAAAAAAAAAAAGATGGTGTGTAGCAGGGGCAGAGAAAGGAATATGGGTGGGGGCTGGTGTCCCTGACACACCCGGGAAACACTCTTCTGCAGTGATGACCAGGCTGGAAAAGACAGGAGACTCTACTTGTGAGGTGCGTGGGTCTGGAGTGAGGGCCATTTACGCAGAGCCTAAGAGTGTCAAGCCAGAGACTGGCCCCTCATAGTCAGGACAGTCATCACTCTCATGAGCAGTAGATTAGGAACCCCCTGGGTCAAAACCACATGGACTGACAAGGAATACGTTTCCAGGGCTGGGAAGGTAAGCATCTGAGCAGAGAAGACACAACTCTGGAGTGATGCAAACCTGGGAAGGACCATTCAGGAGGCCGACTGGCAGTGGCATCAAAAGACAAGGTAAAGAATCCAGGCAATGGTAAAAAACCTAGACAAAGAGTCAAAACAACAGCTATGTTGTAGAGACAAAGTGAAGACAGCACAGGCTTCAGAGCAGAGCAGACTTAGGTTTGAATCCAAGGGCAACCATTCATCTGCTGTGTAATCTAGGGCAAGCCACTTAACCCCTCTGAGGCCCTGTTTCCTTGACTATAAATGATCATAGTAAAATTTACCTCACAGAACTGATATAAGGAGTGTAAATAACACATGAAAGGTGCCTGGCACTTAGAGCAGTCAATAAATGAGAGCTATTACTATTATTAACCATATCATCCTCACTATTAATACTGAACTTTAGAGATTGCTTCAGCTCAGGCTGAGATAAAGCAAATGAGACGAGTGTTTGTGAAGAATAGAGGATATGGGAGGGAAAGCTCCTGACCTGATCACAAATGACTGCTTTCACTTACGTGTTGGCCATTTGTCATTGTCAGCCTGCCATTTGTTCTTATGTCCTAGTTGCTGCTGCTATCATCGTCACCATTATCATCATTCCTTCCAAAAAAAAATTAAAAGAACCTTAGATTTCTGTTAAACCAGCAGCACAGCCTGTGCTCTGCCCCTAGAATACACATTCATCTTTTCTGTGGGGTGAGCTGTCATTAGCATCGAGGGATACCACCTGCCAGGGGTTCTGAAGACCGTCTCTACGTTTTTTGGCCAGATCTCATTAGTTAATTGAGGTTGAACCCACTGAGGTTTATGTAGGCAGGGGACACCTCCCCAGAGAAAACACAGGTGGTTATAAGAGATGGAGCTTGCTGTGGGAGGGGGTGACTGACCCAGCCTGGTCTCAGCGAATGCTTGCTGTGGTAGAAAACCGAAGTCATGACCTTCTGCAGCCTCTGAGGAGTCCCATGACAACATATTTCATCAGACAAGGACATTGACCACAGTGATCCTGCATGTTTTCAACTGATGTGGTTTGCTCCCTTTACATTCGACTCACCCAGCTATTAGGGCCCAATACTATAATAACCAACATCTCTTAAGCTTTAACTTAAGAGATGCCAAGCACTGGGCTAACATATTTTACACAGACTGACCCAGTTAATCCTCACCACACAAACCTATGAAGTCAATACTATTATTTGCTCCATTTTATAGCTTAGTAGAGACTCGGAGAGGTTAAGCAACTTGTCCAAGGTCACACAGCTAATAAAACTGTTGAGCCAGATCATGAACCCAGGTTTTGCTGATTTCCCAGCTCTTAATTAAAATGCTAATCAGTGCTTCTTACACTTGAATATGCACAGAAATCATCTGGGAATTTGTTAAAATGCGGATTTTGATCCCGTAGATCTGAGATTCTGCATTTCTAACAAGTTACCAGGTGATGCATATGCATAGGTTCATGGACCATGCTTTGAATAGCAAGGGGCTTGCCTGATAGTTTTTTTTTTTTTTTTTTTTTAAGATTTTATTTATTTATTCATTTATCCCCCCCTTGCTGCTTGTGCTCGCCGGGCCAGCCAACCACGCCGCGCGGGCGGGCCTGCCTTCACCAGGAGGCCCCGGGAACCGAACCCGGGGCCTCCCATATGGTAAACGGGAGCCCCACTGATTGAGCCACAGCCGCTTCCCTGATAGTTTTGATTTACAATTTAGAGGAGGTTAGAGGAGGTTGGATTTTAGTTTTAGATAAGAGGCATAGAAACCATTTGTGAAGTATGTATTCATTTTTTATGCTACTTAACAAGTTACCACAAATTTAACAGCTTAAATCATCATTCATCTATTATCTCCCAGTATTTGTGGGTCAGGAGCCTTGGCATGGCAGGACGCTATGCTCAGGTTCTTGCAAGCCTGAAATCAAGGTGTCAGCTGGCCTGCGATCTTTTCTGGAGATCAGGGCCCTTGTCCAAGCTCACTCAGTTGTCACAGAATTCAGTTTCTTGTGGCTAAGAGGATTAAGGTCCCTGTTTCCTTGTTGACTGTCAGCTGAGGGCTACTCTGAGTTCCTAGAGACTGCCATAGTTCTTAGTGTAAAGGCATTGCTTACCTCATCCATTTTACCCTTTGGCTTTTCTGTCATATCTTACTACTGCCTGTCTTTTTACCCTTTAGGTTACCCTAATATTCTTCATTCTACACTCTTCTCCAAGTCTCTCACCCTTGTCTTTTCCTTTCAGGCTATAGTTCCCCCTTTAGTATCTCTTGTAATAGTATCTCTTGTAAATCTGGTCTTTTGGTAACATACTCTTTCAGTTTTTGTTTATCTGTGAAGACTTTGAACTCACCCTCTTTTTTTTTTTAAAGATTTATTTATTTACTTTATCCATTTTAAACCCCCCTTCCCCATTTGCTGTTTTGTGTCCATTTGCTGGGCAATTCTCCGTGTCTGTTTCCTGCCATCTCTTCTCATCCTCCTCCTCCAGTCTTCACCAGGATTCGATCCTGGAGACCTCCGATGTAGGAAAGAGGTATTCTGCCGCCTGCGCCACCTCAGCTCCTGGCTTCTGGAGCTTTCGGAGCATCTCGTCTTGTCTCTCCCCTGTTACGTCATCATCCTGCTGCATGGCTCCCTGGGCCCGACGGCTCACTGGCACACAGAGCCTGGCAGCCCATGCGCCTTCTATATATATATTTTTTATTTTACCGGGAGGTCCCGGGGATCGAACCCAAGTCCCTCCATATGGCAGACGGACACCCAACCATTTGAGCCACATCCGCCCCCCCCCATTGTTTTTGTATGTTTGTTTGTTTTGTTTTTGTACTCGGTCTGCTCTCTGTGTGTTCTTCTGTGTCTGCTTATTTTCTTTTTAGGCAGTACCAGGAACCGATCCTGGGACCTTCCAGAGTGGAGAGAGGTTGCTCAATCTCTTGTGCCACCTCAGCTCCCTGGCCTGCTGCATCTCTTATTGTCTCTTTTTGTTTCGTCATCTTGCTGCACTAGTTGGGAATCGAACACTGGATCTCCTATGTGGTAGACGGGAGCCCAATCACTTGAGCCACATTGACTTCCCTCACCCTCATTTTTGAAGGACAGTTTTGCTGGATAAAGAATTCTTGGCTGGCAGTTTTTCTTTTTGAGTACCTTAAATACATCATACCACTGCCTTCTTTCCTCTGTCGTTTTGGATGAGAGAGCAGCACTTTGAGCTTCCCTTGTATGTGATGCGTTGCTTTTCTCTTGCTGCCTTCAGAATCCTTTCTTTATCTCTGGTATTTGTCACTCTAAATAGTAGGTGTCTTGGAGTAGTTTATTCGGATTTATTCTGTTTGGTTGTGTTATCTTCTTGGATATTGATATTTATATCTTTCATAAGGGTTGGAAAATTTTGGGTCACTATTTCCTCAAATATTCTTTCTGCTCCTTTTCCATTCTCTTCTACTTCTGGGACACCGATAATGTGAATGTTTGTGTGTTTCATGTTGTGATTCAATTTCCTGAGAACCTGTTCAATTTTTTCCATGCTTTTTTCTCTGTTTTCCTGTCTTTTCAAGTTCAGATATTCTGTCCTTGGTTTCGCTGTTATATGCCTCTAATGCATTTTTTTTTTTTTTAGCTACCGGGCTGAGGATTAAACCCAGGGCCTCTTATGCGGGAAGCTGGTGCTCAACAACTAAGCCACATTGGCTCCTCTGAGTTGGTTTTTTCATTTGTTTGCTTGTTGTTTGTTTTTTGTTGTTGTTTTTAGGAGGCACTGGGGACAAACCCGGGATCACCCATGTGGGAAGCAGGTGCTCAACCACTTGAGCCACACCCTCTAATGTATTTTTAATTCATCCATTGTGTTTTCCCTTCCTATAAGGTCTGTTACTTTTCTTTGCAGACTTTCAAATTGTTCTTTAAGCTTACCCAGTGTCTTCTTAATATCCTTTATCTCTTTAGCCATATTTTCTTTCAACTCCTTGTATTGATTTAGGAGATTTGCATGATTAGGTTGTTCTTAAATCCTGTGCCTCATCAGGATTTTTGGTTTGTTCCTTTGGCCAGATCATCTTTCTTGTTTCTTAGTGTGGCTTGTAATTGTTTGTTGATATCCAGGCATCTGAATATTTTGGTGAATTTACTCTGACAGTTAATTTTTCTCTCTTGCCTAGTGCTTTTGTTTCAAACCTCTTCTTTGATTTTTTGGTTCAACTTATTCTAAGTCTTTAAAATTTCCCAGCTTAAGTTATCAAAATAGGGCCAGGGATCCACTAGTGGGGTACACATCAGGTCCAAGGGGTTTGGGACTTAGACTCCACAAAGCAGTTTTTCTTCCTGCAGTTTCCTGACCTGCCAGCAAATGGCACTCTTCAGTGAATCTTTCCACAGAGGTGTCTCTTTGAACCTCCACTTGCCCATGATTCTGGTCTGGCCAGAGCCAAGATTCAAAGTGGGCTCTGCTGGCCAAACTTACCAAAGGGAAACCACTCTCTGCCCTTCGCTGCACCTTCCTTCTTCCCAGGGAGGAAGATTTCTGTTCCCCTCTTAGTTGGCTGCAGTGAGCCAGGGGTTTTACCCAGGCTGTTCGGCTTGAGGGTGGGGGTGGGTACCGTTCTGGGCTATGGGGGCCAGTAACTCGTGGTTTTCAACTCAACTCTCTCTGTCCCTCTCCCTCCCGGATGATGCACAGCACTCTCCTGGTCCATAGATCCCAAAAGCAGCTCCCTTGGTCAGCTTTTTTACTTTCCTCCATTGTTTTTTTTAGGAGAGTTGAGCCCTGCCTACCTACTCTGATGCCATCTTCCTGGAAGACTCCTAGAAACTGCCATATTTCTTGCCACATGGTCCCTTCCATCTTCAAAGCCAGTAACGGAGAGTCTCCCTCTTGTGAAATTCACCTCACACTTTGAAGCCCTTTGACTTTTCTGTCTCTGACCTCCAGATCCAGATTTAAAGTGCTCATGTGATTAGGTCAAGCCCACCCACGTCTCCCATTTGAAGAGCAACTGATGTGCTCCTTCACAGCTGGACCTAGATTAGTGTTTGACTGAATCACTGGGAGAAGGCTTGTGTACACCAGGGGCCATCTTAGAACCCTGCATAACCACAGAATGATTTAGTTTTCCAGGAGATGCTGCACTGTTGATTCATCAATATTTGTAGAGTCATGGAAGTTGGGATATGTGCAAGCTGCCTCATTTCTGCTTGCATTTCTACCCATTTCTTGTAAGCCTCTCCTTTGGTATTAAAATATACTAACAATGGTTTCAGAATAAAAATGGACTATCTTTGGGGGAGCTTTCAGAAATTGACTAAGTCTTTTCTTGTTTTTTGTGTAAACTGAAAGTGTGAAATAGCAACTGATTTGTAGATCATTTGGGGTTTTTCACTGACTCATAACCCATGTCCAGGAATAAGTCTCCAGATGCAGTAATGTTTATGTGAAGGCAGCTCTTTCCACTCAGGAAACTCTAGCATTCCACAAATGATGTGTGCTCAAACCATTAGTGCTTGCAGTTTGGAAATGGAGAGTTTGTAATACCCTGAAGTCAAAGATCTGACTGAAGTCACGTGGGTCAAGACTATCTTTTCGGATTTCTAGCCTATTTTCTTCCAAATGGCACTGTTCGATAGCTACGTGGCTCATAAAATGTTAACTGAGTGTTGTTTTCCTTACTTGGGTCTTGAGAGAAGAGAGGTCAATGTAAGAAGTGGGAAACAAGCTGCTGAGAACTTGCAGAGGGAGAGAATTCCCAGGGGTTTTCTGTACTGGGAAGTGTTCTCTCCACAACCAAAGTAGAAAGAGAAACAACAACACACACCCCTTGTGGCTTCTGGGTTTGGAGAGTGTGGCCGGAGACAGTCCCCTGTCAAGGGGTGGAGCTAGGCAGGACAAAATTGTGGTGATTCTGTTGCTGCTGCAATTCTCATTAGTGCCTCTGAAGGTGTCACAACGTCACCACATAGAAAATACCACAGTTTTCCTTGCTCCCTCACAGCACAGAGAGCACAGTGAGTTAATGGTGTAGGAAAATCCAAGTTTCCATTGCAACCCCAGGGTGAGAGGGGAAATTGGTGGTTCTGTTGCTTCCTCCAGAGGAGGAAGGCACAGCTGAGCTGACTGCCCTTAAGTACATGTTTTTGCCAGCCCACAGCTAGTTCTGCTCTGCATTTTTGGTCTCATGGCATCATTTTTGAAACATGAATCATAAGAGCAGTACATTTCTCCCGTGACTTCTGAGACTTGCTTTATCATCCTCCTATTTCGGTGTCAATAAAATGATGCTATCATTCCATCTGGGAGGTATTTTGGTTGTTCCAGACAGAAAGCTGGCTGATCACCTAGGAAATGTGAGTGTGTGGGTGTATGTGTGTGTGTATCTATGTGTACATATCTCTTTTCTGGGGCTGAGAAGGAAATTGTCTTATCTGAACAATGGATAAATGCATTTTGATGGTGACTGATTACTAAGCTAAGACTTTCTATAAAATCTTCCAGCATCATGGCAATTTACTAACAGACAAAAAGAATCCTTTGCTAAAGGCATCATTAGCAAAAATCCTATGCTACTAGCTTCTAAATAGGAACATAAACGTAGGGTAGTAAAGTAGATGCTAGGGACATAATAAGGGGGTTGACGTAAATTATATCTAGGGCCTCTGATTTTAAAAATTCCAAGCTTGATATTGAAAGTTTTAACAAGGATGATAAATGCATGGAAAGGGAGAGTATACATTCAGGAAGGTAGTGGAAATCTTCTCCACTGATAAATGAACTTCTAGTGTGGATTGGGTGCAGGTCTGTGGCTGCTGTGTCCCCAGCATTGAGGGGAATATAGATACAGTGTGTGTATATTAAATCTCAGGATTATGGCTCAGATGATGGCAGAATGAGAAGGATCCAGAGACCAGCCAGAAACCTTGGAGCAAGTCAGGCATTCCCAGAAGGTCTTCGCAGAAAGAGTCAGACAAAGAAACAGGCTGGCAGGTCGGTGCCAGGGGGGGGCGAGTGATGAACTACAGGTGGGCAGAGTACAGCACAGCCAGCAGAGAAGTCTGTGCAATGACATCTAAACTAGCATCTCTGGGTAGTGGTTATCAGGGACATGGCCTTGGAGAGAGAGGTTCATGGGCTGGATTTGGATTATTGGAAGGGCTGGAAGGAGCAAAGGGCACAACACCTGAGGCAGAACAATGGGCTACTAGCAAGGGATCCAGATATACGTTGCCCGGGACTGGTTCTCCAGGAGTGAGGCCGGAAGAGGCTTGTGTGGGCGCAACAGCAAGCCCGATTGGATGCTATTCTCTTTAGAAACTGGCCTAGGGCTCCCTAAATTCTCCCAGACCAAGCCTAAGTGGCTCCCAGCTGAGCGGACTATATTAGGCCGGTGGTTTTGAGAAGTTTAAGATGTGGTTTCTGCCTACAAGGAGTTTACCATCTATTTGGGAAGAAAACGTCAACACACACGATACAGAGGAAAAATATGTCAGTGTGTCCATTAATTGCGTTATGTACAAGTTGTGGGTGTTAAAAAAAAAAAAATGTGCTGGAGAGGTCAAGGAAAGCTTCGTGGAAGAGGTGAGCCTTGGAGGATGGTTTGAATTGTTTTAGGCAAAGAAGAGCAGATTCTGGGCCCTAGGGGTGGGAGACGTTGTGCCACTAGTGGAGCCACTTGGAGAATGAGAAGATAAAGAGAGGAAAGGGAGTTTGCTTGCTAAGAGAAGGGAATAACCAGAATGAGGTGGAGGTAGCTCCCAACTTCTTTATCTGTGGCTAAGAGTCCTTTTTAATCTCCTAGCTAATCTAGCCGTGATTTGCAGGACTGCCAATTTCCAGCTTTCAGGGCATTTTCCTCCATGCTTCCTGCTTCTGTTCCCCACCCTTAGCACTCTTATTCCTTGTTTTCCTTCCATTGCTATAATGATTTTTATTGAATCAAATTTTCCTATAAATTAAAACCCTTGGGATCTTAAAGGCTTAGTCAACTTCCCCCCATATGTGACTTAATGATACATATTATGTTCCAGTGGCTGTGGATCTCATCGCCAACAGAAGAGATCACCCTGTTTGGCACAGTCAGGATGAGTGTCATCAAGATGATTATGATGTATTGAGGGGTATGAGTCAACTCAGCATATTTGTCTATCTTCATGACTTTTACTATTAATAAAAAACGGATTTTAACATATTCTCTTAGCACTGGCAGTCACCTTTCCTGGTCTGCTACTGCCTAAGAAATCCCTCATGGTGAATGTCAGATCCCAGGATACCGGCCTATAATGCTGAGAAAGAAAGGTATCAGAGAATCATGGCTCTCAACCGCTGTTTCACTCAGCGGGAATAGGGGGAGATAGGAGCTGGGATAATCCCTTTCCTTTAGCAGCTGCTTAAACAGACCTGCCGTTAGGTTGGAAAAGTGTATCAACTCACCCCAATTTGGAGAAATTATTTCTTAACCTTAAGAAAGTAATGTATGTACCGCACCACTGAGGTGGCTCTTCTGTGGTTATGCAGCAGGACACAGCCAGACAGTCTACAGCAGGGGTTTTAACCAGGGGTCCATGGATCTGATGGAAAGATTTCTGGGGGTCCATGAGCTTGAACTGAAAATTCAAAAGAACATTATTCTTGTGGGGATGTGTTGGTGCAGGTGTGATATATTTATTAAATAAAACACAGAATAGTGTGGACTTTTATGAGTTTTATTTTGATGTAGCATGTTCTGAGTGCAGTGGACAATTTGCCTGCAAAAAGTCGGTAAGGATGGCGGAAATGGCTTTATGACACCATGGGAAAACTCGAATTTCTAAATGTTTGCCAAAAATGACCGTTTGAATAGATGTTGAACTGTTAGGTTATCAGGTATTGAAATTATGGGAAAGTTGTAAAATGTAATTTTGAATAATCCTAAAATTTAATTTAAAGACATGCCGATGGTGAGTGTCATAAAACTATCTTGCTGCTACATTCTGAGAAGAGGCCCATGGTTTTCACCTGACTGGCAAAGGCTCCATGGAACAAAAAAGGTTAAGAACCCCTGCTCTAGGGAAGTGGCTGTGGCTCAATTGGTTGGGTTCCCGTTTACCATATGGGAGGCCCCGGGTTCCATTCCTGGGGCCTCCTGGTAAAGGCAAGCCAGCCCATGCAGCTCGGTGATCTGATGCAGCAAGATGACACAACAAAGGGAGACAAGCAGACAGAAAAACACAAAGCAAATGGACACAGAAAGCACAAGCAGCAAGGGGGGAATGAATGAATGAATGAATAAATAAATAAATAAATAAATAGATAGATAAATAAATAAATAAATAAATAAATCTTAAAAAAAAAAAAAGAATCCCTGCTCTACAGGGCTGCCCTTAGACTTGGTGACCTTTGGAAGGTGGTGGAGATAGTGGGATATGATGATTGACAGTTGTCTGGTGATTTACAGTACATTGTTTTAAACCTTATTTAATCCTCTCGACAAGCCTGAAATAAAGGGGTTATTTTATCATGCATTATACGGTGAGGAAATAGACTTGCTTTCTTAAATAACAGTCCGTATATTGCATTCAGGAAATAAACCCAGTCTCTTTGACTCCCAATCCTACACCTTTCTCAATAAACCAGAGGTTCTCTTCTGCTGGATGTCAATTAATTGTGAAATGTGGCACTCAATAGTTTGTCATAAACAACAAAAAAATAGGTTTGATAGTGATATAATTTAGAAACATAAATCAGAGTAGGTAATGTCTCTCTAATTTTCTTGCATTCAGATGTGCTTTTTGAGTGGAGAGAATGGGTCAAATTGCAGTAAACTATGGGTGAAATCACACGCATCCAGTTTATCTGTGCAATAGCACTGAATAACAATGGCTCATGAAGATAATAATAGCTGTCATGATTACAACTTATTGCCCTGCTTTATTTATCTGCATAATACTGTGTTTCACCA
This sequence comes from Tolypeutes matacus, assembly GCA_026826555.1. NCBI lineage: Eukaryota > Metazoa > Chordata > Mammalia > Cingulata > Chlamyphoridae > Tolypeutes > Tolypeutes matacus. The sequence goes on along the minus strand of JAKSZT010028738.1, from coordinate 2,867,912 downwards.
AAGTTTGAATCACTCTCAAGTGTGTTGTTTGCATGAATGTCATCCATCCTGAATAGCTCCAAAAGGCACAGGTGGAGAAACGCTATGGTTCATCATGCTGCCTTCCAGATGGATCTGGCAATGGTCATAAACAGTTCAGTTCCATTGAGTCCTACTATGTATCAAAGCTGAGTACTCATCCCTAACACATACGAATGCCAACGGGGGAAAACTTGTCTAACAACCCTTTATTCTTATTTCTAAATAATGTGAAAGCTGCTGTATTTCTATGAATGACAGTATTATTAACATCTTTGTAAACACAGGCTGTAGAAAATTGTCAACACTGTTATTATACAAATAAGACGTAAACGTTCTTGAATGAGAACTTGCTGCAACATCACTCCTGGCCACTCCTTACATGTCCAGAAGCTGTACAACTTAGTGTGGAAACACTCAAAATGCATCTGGGAGCCATTTTAGCACAAAATAGTGTTGTTGGGTTTTTTTGTTGTTTTTTCTTTAAGATTTCAATGCAAGAACACAAGATATGAGTGTGATCTTACACCAGTGGTTATCGGAGAATTGGTGGCGGGGCATGGATATTTGACTCCCAGGGGATATGGGGCAATGTCTGGAGACTTTTTATTGTCATGACTGGGGGTAAGGGGAAGAGTGTGTGCTATTGGCATCAAGTACGTAGACGCCAGGGATACTGCTAAACATAGGGCGACCTCCACAACAAAATTATCCACCAAAATTGTCAACATCCTTGAGCTTAAGTTTAACCCTGACCTACCCTGACACTAAGAATGATAAGCACATCGGAAGAAACTGATATCCAGTGCAGCTGAGCAAATTGCAACTGGCTTCAATCACTGATGGAAGAAGAAGTGTTACTATAACCCAGGCATCCCTATGTCTTTCAGTTTTTGGGTGTCAGTTTTGCTCAAGTCCCCAGCCCAGGGTGGGAAGTCTCTCGCAATTTGGGTTTCCAGGTAGCTTCTGTTTTAGCAGTGGGCTGGTGATACCGCTTGCTTTATACGCTGCTATTGCCTGTTTCAAACCGTTACTTTCAGCTCGAGCATCTGCTGCCCTTCTCTGGACCACTTTGTTCCACATTGGATATCATCCTGCTTTCTCCTTCCCTACAAAACACCTCTTATATATGTTTATTGTGGGTTGCAAACTATAACCGACAGTTTCAAGTTATTTTTTAATTTCTCAAGTCTCCCCCACCACGGGAAAATTTTCCCGTTGCCCATGAACTTGCATAGGACATAGCTGTCCCATCAAGTTGCTGAAGCTCCTCAGCCTCTCACATCTCAAGCCTATTTTTCAGGTTCTTTACACACTCTTGAGCAGTCAGCTACAACTCCACAATTTCCGATTTCTTACTCATACAAAGCAATTTAGCCCTCTTTATTTCACTCTCTTCTTCCTTGCCTGGGTGGGTGGGAGTGACATTACTCAAACAGGAACTCCAAAGTATTTTTCTAGACAACAACAATCATCAAAAACAAACAAACATATTTTATGGGATTAATTATGCCACTCTCCTGGAAAGCAAAGGTATAAAGACTTGTTTTACATAGAATTTTCTTTTCTTCCCAATAACACTCAGGAGAAACAATGTAGTGTGGCCATTAAGAGCAGTGGGAGCCAGAATTCGATCATCTGGGTTTTGAATCCTGGCTCCACCACTTACTATCCTTGTGACCTTGGGCAAGTTACTTAAGCTCTCTGTCCCCTAGTTTCCTCACCTATGCAATGAGGTATAATAATAGCACCTACCTCATAGAGCTTTTGTGAGAATTAAAAAGTATTATGCACAAGAAGTGACTCATGGTAAGCTGCTCAACAAATGGTCAGAATTAGAGAGTGGAGTGTATAAGTGTCCTGGTCACATAAGAGAGAAAGCATGCAATAAGCACATTCCTCTAGAGAGGCATGAGTGTCCTAGGCTATAGCAGTTCAAGAAGACAAAGAGCTGCTGCCCTAAGGAACTGACAGTACCCTGGGAAAGATGGACAAGTAAACAAATAAGTGTAATGCAACATGACGGCACTACAGCAGAAGTCTGTCAGTACTTGTCAAGGGATTTTTACTCAGCAGCGACCATGAAACCCTGCTGCTATGGATAGAAGTTAGTTTCTACCTCACCAGAGCAGCACAATGCCAATTACATTCTCCTTGCAGGAAAAGACAGTTGAGTAGAGTGTCCCTGGATACGTGATTGGGTTAGTCCTACTGCCACCAAAGTCCAAGGTTGAAAGAACCAAGATGGGCATTCACTCTGTCCTTGCTGCTGGGCTCCCCTCTCCATGGGTAGTCTTGGAGACGGACCTCACTCCAGGGTAGTCTGCCTCTTGGTTTAGACTCTGGGGACTCAGCAGCATCTTAGGATGCAACCAGGAGCAAGCTACCTCCCCCAATCCCAGAGGAGAGTCAAAAAGATTCATCATGCCATGGCTAAAAAGAGCCGAAGTTAATGACTAGAACTTTAAACCCGTCAGTTTTAAGTGATTTAATCATCTAAACCATACTTTATTGTTTTTAATTGTTTGTATTTTTGAGAAAACTTCCTGAATAAACCCATTTCCAAATAACAATGATTACGAAAATGCAAAATGCATTATTTGCATAACTTCAAGACCATCATACCCCATCCCCTCCCCAACGTCCAAAATATATCATGGCCCAAAGGCAAGAAACAGATACTTTGTGAGTTATTGTTTTGCTAATTAAAGTCAATGAAAACAGAATTTTAAACATCTGTAGAGAATATTGGCAATAAGTTGATGAGTCATAAATCAAGAGGGAGACATCATCATAGATTGGATAAAATGAAAGCCTTTCAAGTGGAAAAAAAAAAATCAAAGTTGGATTTATTTCTCACCCCTGACCAGGATAAATTACAAGTGGATCTAATATTTAAATGTTTAAAATGAAATCATTAAAGTATTAGGGAAAAAAAAACCAAGAGATAATTATTTATCTTAGAGTGGAGAAGTCCTTACTAATTATAACATTAAATCCAGAACCATAAAAGTAAAGATTGATACATTCATTCTCATAAAACCAAAATTTTCTGCATGGAAAAAAACATAAGCAAAGCCTAAAGAAAATGACAAACTAGGGGGAGGGAGAATATTTGCAGCTCTCTTATAGACCAAAGATTAATTTCCCTAACATATAATGAGCTCCTACAAATCAGTAAGGACAAGGTAAACCATGCAATAGAAAAATATGCAAAGAAAATGAACAGGCAGGGTCTGGAAGAGGAAGTACAAAAGGTTTCTAGACATGAAAATAGCTGAGCCTCAGTCACAGTAGAGGAAATTCAAGTTAAAACTACACGGAGATATCAATTTCTGACTATCAAATTAACAAAGATCCAAAAGTCTGATCACATGCTCTGTCAGTGAGGGTGTTCTGAAACAGGCGTTGTTCTACCCTTCTAATGGGAGTATAAACTGGTGCAACTGCTAGGGAGAACAATTTGGGACTAACTTCACTTTTAGGATTTATGCTTCAGATAGTTCCCAAATGTGCAAAATACAAATGTATGATATAATTACAGCAGTGATTTTTTTTTTTTTTTAAAGATTTATTTATTTATTTCTCCACCCCCCTCACTGTTTATACTCGTTGTCTGCTCTCTGTGTCTGCTCATCTTCTTTTTGGGAGGCACTGGGAACTGAACCCAGGAGCTCCCATGTGGGAGGGAGGCACTCAATCACTTGAGCCACCTCCACTCCCTGTTTGCTGCGTCTCTCATTGTGTTCTCTCATTGTGTCTCCTCATTGCATCATCTTGTTGTGTCAGTTCACCATGCCAGCCCATCACATCAGCTCACTGTCTTGCTCGTCTTCTTTAGGAGGTGCCAGGAACCGAACCTGGGACCTCCCACGTGGTAGGCAGGTGCCCAACTGCTTGAACCACATCTGCTTCCCCAGCAGTGTTTTTAAAGTAACACATTTTTAACAACCTAAATGCCCATCCATAGTTATTAAATTAATTGTAGCACATCCATATAGTAAAATACAATGCAGTGAAAAAAAGAATGACAAAGCTCTTTATGTGCTGTTATAATAATCTCCAGTATATACTATTAAATGAATAAAGCAAGATGCAGAACATTATAACATGCTACATTTTGTGTACAAAAAGGGAGGGAGACTATATGTACACATAAACATATATACACATATGTATTAGTCAGCCAAAGGGGTACTGATGCAAAATACCAGAAATTGGTTGGTTTTTATAAAAGATATTTATCTGGGGTAGAAGCTTACATTTACCAGGCCGTAAAGGCATAAGTTACTTCCCTCACCAAAGTCTGTTGCCATAAGTTGGAGCAAGATGTCTGCCGATGTCTGTGAGGGTTCAGGCTTCCTGGGTTCCTCTCTTCCTGAGATCTGTTTCTCTCCTGGCTAAGCTGCTCACCTCTTACCACAAGGCCAGCTGTAGACTATCAGGTGAATGGCTTGTCTCTCTTCCTGGGGCCTCTGCTGTGTCTAATGGAGCCTTCCCTCTCCTCCTCTGTAATGGTGCTTACTTCCCAGGTTCCAGCATTAAAACTCCAGCATCCCTTCTCTGTGATGTGGTTTCTCTGTGGGGACTCACACGTCCTACTGACGTGGCTCAATCAAGTAAAAGTGAAATCTCTGAATCCAATATAATCTAATATGCCCAGAGGAAAAGACCAGTTCACAAACATAATCCAATATCTATTTGGGAATTCAATATCAAACCACTACAGCATATTTTGGGGGTTGAATCATGTCCCCCCAAAAAGGCCTGTTCATGTCCAAAACCCTGGTCCTGTAGGTGTGAACCCATTTGTAAATAGGGCCTTTGAAGATGCTATTAGTTAAGGTGTACCTGAACTGAATGAGGGTGGGCATCAACACAGTATGGCTGAAGTCCTTATAAGCAAAGGAAATTGGACATGGGAAAATCTGGAAGTCAATGGAACCCAGGGGAGAAAGGAGAAGACACTGCCATCTGACAGAAAGAATCCCAAGGATTGTTTGCAGCCAGCCCCAGAACACCATGCCGCAGTCTTCAGAGAGAAAGCATCACCTTGCTGATGTCTCAATTTTGGACTTCCCCTAGCTTCAAAACTGTGAGCCAATAAACTCGCAATGCTTAAGCAAACCCACTTGTTTTAGCAGCTGTGAAATTAATATAACACACACACAGACATATATACACATATATGTAATTTTTCCTTGTATATACGTAAAATACCTTGGTAGAGGGCAGGTGGGCAACTGAGTGATGGTCGGTAGTAGGAAGGAGAGGTTTCACTCTAAGCTCTTTTTTGTTCTTTGAATATTGGGCTATGTGACAGTATTATCCATTAAAACTTGAAAAAATGATAAAATGGATTTTTAAAAAGCCAAAAATTGTAATGTGTGGTGACCATTGGTGGTTATCTGACTTTTCAACTTCTTTTCTTCCTGTCTGCTTCTTAACATAATTCTGTTTTATTCAGACATCTACCTCTCCTAACATAGCTCCTATGCCTCAGTCCACACCTAGGACTGAATGGTCTAAGGGTAATTCCATTCCCTTGGCTAATAATTGGTGCAGGAAACCAGGTCAAAGTTAATCTGTGTGTGACATTCTCCTGCCCACAGAGGTTGGGACAAGAATAGACATGTGACCAAAAGAATACTGAAGGCTTCTGGAAAGAAGTTTCCCTGCTCTTAGATGAACTTCATTCAAAGCAATGGCATCCCTACATGAAACGAAGAGTTGCAACAGTTATTTTTGTTTCTATGACAGAAGCAGCCCAAGGAGGGTGCCAAACACAAAGAGGAGGCCATCTCAGGGAATTGCAGAGAAATAGATCCAGAGCCAGCAAATTAAGCTGCCCCTGAAGTCTGTACTATCTCCTGAACTTCAACTTATATAAGCCAATAATTTTCCTTATTGTTTATACAAGTTTGAATTGAAATTTTCTGTTACTTGAAGCTGCGTAGCACAGATGAATGTTTCCAAGATTTTAAGTGAAACACATTGGTAAGTCAGAAGGAAAAAATGTCTCCTGAAGTTTCTCAGACTTAGCATACTGCCAAGACACATGGCATGTGTTGACATAAAAATTTTGCAAATCAAGCTCGGAACTCCAGTTAGAATATGGTACAGAAGTAGTGGGGGGAAGGGTAGAAGAAAGATATCAAATATTAACAGTGGTTGTGATTGGGTATTAGACTTAATGGGTAATTTTTATCTCTCTTTTCTATATTTGCTCAGATAAAAAATGTGAATGTAGTACTTTTGTGATGAAAAATTAAATATTAGCCAAAAAGGCCATTTGGAAGCAGCATGGTACAGAATGGACAAGCAAAGTCCCAGTAAGTTACTGTCACGTTTTCAAAATACAAGTCTGAAGGTTACATAGATAGATAGGTAGGCAGATAGATAAGGTAAATAGATAGATAGAAACTTTTAAAAGCTCCTCATAAATTAGAGATTAGGAAATTTAAGGATTCCTAGTTAAGCCTCAAGCTATTAGGAGTGAGGGATTTGAAACAAACAAAACCCAAAAAGCTAATTTAAATTGCAGTTGTAATATTTAAAGCAGAGTTCATTTTTCTGTTCCTTGCAAATATTTCTGAGGTGTAACATTTCTAATCGTCCCTCATATGGAGTTTAACTTTCTGACAATTCCCACAGGTTGAGTTTCCCTACATGATTCAGGTTGGGAGACTTCAGCATCATTTGGATCAAAAAAAGAATCCTGGAAGTGGGTGATAGGATTGTTTTTCCTTATTAACCCACTGACAACCTTTGAGGAATAGAAGGAAGAAGAGGCCTCCATAAAGGAGACCCCATCTAGCATGATCAGGGAAGAAAGAAGAAGCTAGGAAGCATGAGTGATGACCTAGAAGCAAAGAGATTACATATGATAGGGACTGGGAAGTACCTGTTGGACTTCGCAAGTAGAAAATCATTGGTGACTTTGGCAAGAGCAGTGATGAGAGCTAGGTTCAAGGAAGGTGAGGAACATAGCTTTACTCTTAAGAAACTTGGCTGTAAAGGACAGAAGAAAGAGGGTAGAAGCTAGAGCAGACAGAAAGCTTATAGATGAGAGTTCCTGTTTATAGGCTGAAGGAAATTGCCAATCGAAAGTGAAAGCTAATGGCTCCTAAGGGACCAAGGTTAACAGATTAAGTAAGGTATGGAGACTGAAGGAGATGGTGTCCAGGGCACAGATGGAGGGATCTCCTTAGGCAGAAGGACATCTCTCCTGTAAGAAAGAAAAGAAAGAAAGGAAGGTAGGATCATGTGTACGTGTATAAATTTAGAAGTAGGAGGGCAGGAGATTGAGGAATTTCAATCCTGAATTCTCCATTTTCTTTGTGCTGATACTAAGAGTGGTACAGATGTCTTGAAAACATTGATGGGATTTTAAAAGTCATTAGGAGGGTTATAAGAGGTGCTGAGTAAGAACCAGAGTTGCAAGAAAGAGTTGAGGTATAGGCTGAGGTTGGAATCTGGAAATTTAGCCTGCGTGCTGGGGCTGCAGAAAGTAGATTCATTCAGTATCATGGTTTTGGCGGATGGTAACAATCAGGGGATAAGGAGTAGACAAGTACTAGCCAAGGAATGAGTGGATTGTAAAACCACGAGATCTAAACTGGATAAAGAAATGAAGAGAGGAGAAGTGGTGGGGGGGCATCAGGAGAAAGGAAAGAAGGAAGAAATAAAAGAAAAGGAAAAGTCGAGGACAGTAGTTCTCCAAACTGGTTTGCAGAAAAGTAAGAGAGCTTATAAATAGTGTGGATCTGGGCCCCATGTCAGAGATTTTGATTACTAAGTCCTGGGTAGAACCTAGGAATCTGTATTATTTTTCCAATTTATTACTTTAAAAAATGGATAACATGAGTATGACATAAAATTCAGAAAGTACAAGAAAATACACAATGAAAAGTAAGTCTTCCTCTCACTCCTGAGGCAATCGTTGCTGCCATTTTCTCAGGTGTCCCATTAGAGATATTCAACTCATAGATAGATAAGCACACACAATATATACATATATATTTTTTTCTTTACACAAACAATAGCATACTATAAATTGTTCTCTTTTTCTTCATGTAACTGTACCTTAGAGATCAATCCATATCAGTTCATTAAAAATTACCTCAATATTCTACTGGCTTCTTTGAATTCTATCCTTTAATATTAAAAGATGGAAAATAATGAGTATTTATATTAAGTCTCTAATTCAGGGATTCCCAACCTTGGGGGAGTTTTTCAATACCCTATGTATTGATGTACTATGACTTAGAAATCTGTTTTCAGTAGAAGCCTGCGATTTGGGTGGCTTGTGGACTACACATTGAGAACCCTTTGATACAGGGCTGGAGAGCATGATGAATTTAAAGAATGGAAACTTAAAGGATGGAAATAATGACCTCTACTGATTTACTTGAGAGATTTTATTCTGAATATATCATTCCAAAGCATACAAAATATGCTTTGTTCATAATTTGAAAATGGTTATGTATGTTAACAGGTGCTGAATCCCAGTGACAAATAGGCAAGGCAAAAAAAAAAAAAGGCAAAATAATACAAAATAAAAATTAGTAAGAAATACATTCTCATGTATTGTCAGGGTTTCCATAAAGAAAGCTATAAAAATCTCCGAGGGAAAGATTTTTTAATTACATTTTGGAATGTTATTTTTGCCATTAGACAGTCAAAACTAAATGCAATGAGTCCAACAACACTGCATTCCCCAAGATTTTCAGTTCTGCTTGGACTCTTTGATTTGGGGTTAGGAGTAATTAGAAAGTAGCAGAATCTGGATAGAAACACAGATTTCTCTGATTCCACAACCCATGCTCTTTCCACTACTGAATGCTGCCTTCCCACTAAGGAATTCCTGGTTCTCCTCCTCAAAGGAGCCAGGCCTCCACACTCCTGAGGTGACAACTTTCTCTTTTCTGCATAATTACAGGGGAGATGCTGTGGATGACAACAGTAACTTCTAACAGGAGATCTCGAGAAAACCTCCCAGCTATGCTTGTTGGCCCAATAGGTCCTGCTGGAATTATGCTACCCTGGGTGAAACAGAAAGCTCTTTAATTTGATGTAGCTAAACAGATACCTAATTGACTCAGAAGAGTATTTCAATGTCAAAAATTTGGGAAACACTGGATGTATGTTGTTTCTAATTCAGGGATTCCCAATATTTGGAGATTTTCCCCTTGCTTTTATTGCCCTGTCCCAAAAGTGTTTTGTGTGAGTTTAAGAAAAGTGAATTGGGTTTTTGAGGTAGAAGAGAAGAACACAAAACCATAGTGAGAATTACTGAACTAGTTAGTATTGATTAAAATGTGTTTGAAAGGAAGCAGCTGTGGCTCAAGTGGTTGGGCTCCCAGTTACCATATGGGAGGCGCCAGGTTCGATTCCTGGGTCCTCCTGGTGAAGGCAAACCAGCCCGCGTGACACTGTGAGCTGGTGCAGCAAGATGACCCAACAAAGGGAGACAAACAGACACAGAAAAACACACAGCGAGCACAAGCAGCAAGGGAGGGATAAATAAATAAATAAAATAAATAAATCTTCAAAAAAATGTGTTTGAAAGTACTCATTATATGGAATTGTCATTAAAACAAAACAAAACAAAACAGGGAAGCGGCTGTGGCTCAATTGGTTGGGCTCCCGTTTACCATATGGAGAGCCCTGGGTTCGATTCCTGGGCCTCCTGTTGAAGGCAAGCGGGCCTGGAGTGGCATAGTGGGCTGATGGCCTGCGTGACACAGCAAGATGACACAGCAAAGGGAGACAAACAGATACAGAGAAACGCACAGAAAATGGACACAATGAGCACAAGCAGGAAGGGAGGGATAAATAAATAAATAAATAAAAATTTAAAAATCTTAAAAAAAAAAAACAAAAACATAAAAAAACACAAGTAGATTGAGATTTCCAGGAAATTACTATGGAGTAAATAAGAAAGCCTTGCCCCCTTTTTAAAAATTTATTTAGCTCCATATTGAGATATTGGTATTTTATAACTATGTAAGATTTGGGAAATTCCTTCCTCCCCCTTTTACATTTATTCTCCTGGTGTGATATAAAGTAGTATATAGCAAATGCATAAAAAGAGAATCAGGGAAGAATTCTAGGGCACCTCCCCTCTCTTCCAAATTCTTTTCACCTTTATTTAAGAATTTCTCAGGGTTCCCACTGGGATGCATATTTCTTTCCTTCCTTTAACTGATCTTCTAAGCTGGTGAAATGCTTTTGAATGTTGAGTTAAAAATGAAAACTAAAACGTTAAAATCTCCAACTGGAAAGTCATTGGTTTCCATTGGTTTGTATTGCTTTATTTATTCAACTTATATTGACTAAGAGTCTATTATCTTCATAACTTTTTGCTAGGCACGGTGGGATACACTGAGAATTGCATTGCCTTCGAGCAATGTACAGTTGGAGTGTTATAAAGCATTATAAAAGTAAGTGCTGGGGAGCGGTTGAGTGCCTGCTTCCCATGTAGGAGGTTCCAGGTTCAATCCCTGGTATCTCCTTAAAAAAATCCAGAAAACTGCTAAATGAGTGAAACATATGGATGCTTTAAGCTATTCAAAAAATAAGTGAATGGGGTTGGTATATGAAAGTGGATTTTAGTAGGCAGATATGGAGGTGTAAGGTTTTTTAGGTAAGGCAAATGGTGTAAGATGAGAGAGGCAGAAATTAATAGATGGGTTGGGGGTATGCTGATAATCACCAGTAAAGAGAGAAGGGATCATGCTGGAGCATGGGAGGGCTGGGTAATCAGAGAAAACAGTAATTCAGGTTGGTGGGGGGATGACCATGAATGTCAGGCTAAGGAGTGTGCCTTTAGTCCTGTAGGAAACAGAGGGAATTGAAGACTTCTGAGAGAGGGAGGGGCATGAGAAAAGTGGATTAGGGAGATTAATTTTGTTGAGGGAATGTAGAATGAGTTTGGAGAGACTGCAGGAGGCTATTGGGATAAATATAAATTGATGAAGCATCCACCAGGCAATGTAAAGGAAGGCTGAGGGGGAGAAAGACAATCCTTGAGAACCATGAGGGAGAGGGAAGAGGGTAGCTAGGGAAGATATATAAAGTCTCAAGTCAGCTGGGTGATTTGGAAAATGAGAGAATAAACAAGGGGGGCTGGTCTGGGGTGGAAGGAAGATTTGGATACCTGCTGCACTTAGGTTGGTAGCAGGATATGTGGGCTATAATGTGGAAAGTAGATAATTGCCACACCATAAATTGATCAGAGCTGCAGCTATTACACCTCTCCTCCAAGATGGACTTAGCTGGGGGTATTAGAAGGTTTTGTACACTCAGCTTTGTCCCTGTCAGGCAGGAGTGAGCATCTGCTGTTAGAGCATTTCCAATCCTCGAGGGGCCCATGAGCTAGCCAAGAAGTACAATTTTAATAGGATTAGCTGAAAGATGAGCAAATGTCAGGTGGTGGTTGGTAGTATGTCATGGCTGCTAACTTTGACATGCTAAGGATAACATTATTAATGGTTTTTATGTATGACTAAGAGGGCTAACAGCAGATTAAGACTCCAGTTTTTTCCTGCTTTTATATATTATGGGAATGATAAGAGTATGTTATCTTGGGCAAACCATTTAAACTTCCTGTGTTTTGGCTTCTTGTTTATAAAATGGGAAGCTTGTTGTGGCAGCATTCATGAACATTCTGAAAGTGACAGCTGACAAGCATTGTAGGATTCACACCTCCCTCCACGGCTGAGTCAGTCATTTGGAAAGGCCAACTTTTCATTGAAGTCTTTCAGTTGCTAACTCCCTAAATAAGTTAAACAGTATCTTTCTAAAATGCTCATGCCTGTCTAGAACTGAAAGGTGGTATGATGTATAACTGCCTTTTTTTTTTTTTTTTTAACCTTCTGGGCCTGTCCATATATGATTCCCACTTCTAGACTTTAAGGTCAATTCCAGACATAGTGGAGGGGAATTAGAGTTCTATATTAATATTCTGGGACCTCAATATACGTCAATCACACTCAGTGTAAAATTCGGTCTCAGTTTTAGGTATTAGGCTCCATCTTTGTTTCTAAGTCTCACTCTGTCCCTCAGATCTGGTGTTGGATACTTGTTTTGTTTCCCTGAGCCCAAGTCTTTGCACCCAAAATCTCCAGTATATCCACCTAAATTTGACTTGTTTTTGTCAGTTTCCCTTAGAGAATGGGGTCTGGACCTGGCAGACAGCTCTGAGACTGGCCTTGCCATAAGCAACACATTTCCTATTAATGCCTGCCATGATTTCCCAATTTTTGCTTGCTCCTGGATCTTCCAGCTGTCCATTGGCTCACAACGTTCCCATTCTCTCTGTTGAGCCAGCGCAATGCCGGCTGCCTTCCTGGCCTGCTGCCTGTTGCGTATCTATCTTCAGGCTACACATCCATCATGCCAGCTGGGTCTGCCTCCAACTCTATGGATGTGTCCAGCCCTACTTTCTACTTCTTCCAGTCCACCTCATCCTATTGCAATTAATACTTTTATATTCAACTACAGCAGATATTTGCTGTTATGGAAACTGACGTGGTGATGGAATTTTACCCTTGTTACATCGTTCTTTTTGTTGGAAAGCTTGGGATCACTTCCAAAACCTGCTCAGAGAACTTTCCTGTATCCTTTAGGAGAAATGAATAAAAACCTGACAGTTGACTAAGTCTTGGGGCCACTATTTTAATTGTAAAATTGCATTATTGCAATATTAATTTTGCTTTTTGACATATCAATATATTTAAAAGTATATTTTGGCCAATTTTCATTCACTTCTCTCAATTTTAAGGTATCTGACTGGAATTCTGGCTTTGTGGCTATAAGGAAACAAACAAATCAAGGCTGGACACGGTATTCAACTTTAAGGAGCATTAGAATCTTCTGTACGGCTTGTTAAAGCAGAATGCTGGGTCCCACCCCAAGAGTTTCTCAGAAATGGTGCCTGAGAATTTGCATGTCTAACAAGTTCTCAGGTGATGTTGATGCATTTAGTAATGAGACTACACTTTAAGAACTGGTCATATATTTATTTACATTGACTCCAGGTAACTGGAAGCTGCTGAAAAGTATTTAATCAGTTCACACTCTTACCTGACTGGGTAAGGTAGAAAGTGCTCAGAAATAGACTTCCAAAGTTTAGTCCATGCAGTAAGGAGGATTAGTGGTTTCAGAATTGTTCTCTATCACTTATTACTTAGGAGAACTTGGGCACTTAGTCTTTTGGGGCTTCAATTTCTTCATCTATAAAATTCATCTATAGCTACTACTTGCCTCATAGTAATGTTGTGAAAGTCAAATTAAATGGGTGTGAAAATGTTTGAATAACTGCAGTGGTATAGCACTGGGAGGTATTACTATTGTTTTTCATATACCTTTTAAAAATATCACCAGTTTTTTTTTTTCCTGTCTTGTTGCCTTCATTAATTATAACAACTTTAATCCAGGAATATGCTTTTATGGCTATAATGAACTCAAATGTCAATCTTCGAAAAAATTCATTCAATTGAGATCAGACATGCCTTATAAAGATTACACAAAGCCAAGAATGATTCTCAAGAATGGTAGTTTTTACACCTATAAAGTAGAAGCACAAGACCTTATTGTCACTGAGGGTGGAGTCATAGTTAATCTTTTATTAGGGCCCTGGTTAGATTGGCCCATTGATAAAAATGGCTACCAGTTGCTGCACATTAAAAAAATAAAAATCAGGTAGGTTATTCTTAAAGATTGTGCACAAATAATAAACCTGTCCACCCCATACTTTTATATCTCTTGCAATGTCTATTAATTCATCTGTCTTTTGGAAATACTAAATGCTCCCAATTCTGGATGTGGCTACTTTTCTCATCCAGACCACTGCCAAGTGCCAATACAATTGTTGCTCAAATCGGGTGTGTTGGTGATTTTCAACAATTCTTCGGGGCTTTCAATCAAAACCTCAGCTGTGAACCTCAGTTATTCCTAGATCTCTAGTAAATACCATAAAATGTCAGCCAGGATGCTTTCTTGAAGACAAGGTCTGTTGGTTTCTGAGTCAGACTCCGCTTAGGGATTGGTAAATGAACTTGCCAGGTTCGTTTATCAGGAGCGGAAATGGCCCTGAGGTGGGATATTTTACTTCTGTAGCCCTTGCGCCCCATCGCCAAAGCATCCGCAACTCCCGACCCCACGGTCCAGAGTGCCCCGGTCCCGGGTGGGCGCGCGCTTCTCCCCGGCGCCAGCAGCAGGCGCCCGCGACGGCCGAGGCACCGTGCGCACCCGCCGGGAGCAGGCAGAGGGGGCGGAGGGAAAGGAGAGGCGGAGCTGGAGGGGGCGCGGCTTCCTCCCGGACCCAGCCGGGCGCCGGGCCTCCTCCGCGGGGCCCAGAGCTGGCGACCCACGGGGGTCGCGGCGGCGGTGGCGCTGGCGCTGGCGGGCCACGGGCGGCGGCGGCGGCCTGGCCCCGGCTCCGGGTGTTAGGAGACAAGATGGCGGCGGCGCTCTGGAGCCCGGTCTCCTCCTCTTTTTCGTTTTCCTCCTCCCCGCTACTCGCCGCCTCCTCGTCGGTCTCCTCCTCCTCGTTCGCCGCCGCCTCCTTCTCCTGCCGCAGTACTAGCGACCGCCGAAGCTCTGACCCGCTGTCCCCGAGCTCTGAAGGGGGATAGACCCGGCAGCTGCAGGCTCCGGCGACCGAGGCAGAGCTGGGGCCCGGGCGGGGACGGCGGCGGCGGCGGCGGCGCCGCCGGGTGGGGATGGGGTCGCAGACGCTGCAAATCCTCCGGCAGGGGGTGTGGGCCGCACTCAGCGGGGGTTGGTACTACGACCCGCACCAGGCCACCTTCGTGAACGCGCTGCACCTCTACCTGTGGCTCTTTCTGCTCGGCCTGCCCTTCACCCTCTACATGGTGAGTGTGGGGGCGGGGAGGAGGGTGGCTCCTTCCCCACTTCTTGCTGGCAAAGAAGCGCCCGGTTTCCAGCCTCCCTGGCCCCGGGCTCGGGTTGCGCCCTCTTCCTCTTTCCGGAGAGCGCACCCCACGATTCTGCACCCCGTCCCTTCGGGGATCCAAGCCCCAGTCGGTCTCATCCTCCCCTCCCCCACCTCTATTCCCCACTCTGCTCTCTCGGGCGTCCCCCATTTCAGTGATGAAATGAGAAGAGAATGAAAAGCAGCCCCCACCTCCAGGGCCCGCCCCTCCCGCCCCGTTTACTGATAAATAGTAGCTTCCTTAGCTCCTTCTTTGGGGGTCCTTTACCTGCAGGCACTCCGGCCTTTCACCCCGCTAGGTAAGCCCCTACTGGGATTACCTTCCCTTAGTGTTTTTTCGGCTCCTTACAGGGACGCCGCATTTTCCTTGGCACGCTTGCTTATTTTTATTTGCGCTGTTCCTCCAGCGCTTGGGCAACCCTTGGGCACTCCCTTCACCCGAGGCGGTTCTAATCCGCGCGCGGGGAATCCACCCTCCACCTCGCCTGTAATCCGCGTGCTGGGCCTTGGGAGCGGGGAAGGATGTTCGCGGCTCGGTTTGGAATGTAAATGTGGATCGCCCCGGCTCTTACTGTCTTCTAGGTGGTGGTTGAAAACCTAGCACTTAGCCTTCATGCCTCCCCAAATCATTGTTTTGCCTACCACGAGTTCTTTTCTGTTAGCTCCCTGGCCAGTGGCTGCTGTGCTTCCAGGCCAGCTTTGCGGAGGGATGGAGAAGGGGGGTACGCGGGAATCTGGCTGGCATTTAGGCAGATTTGTTTGGGTTGGTTCAAGGCCTTTTACTGATAAGAAAAAGGAAAGTACTGCCTGTTGCTGAATTCAGTACGATCTGCTTCTCTGAATAGTCTGTTTTAAAGCTATAGTTTCACTGAAAGTTGTAAGCACTTTTTTTTTTTTTTTTTTTTAAGGCACACGAGGTTAGGGTGGGGCATAAGGAAATAATGTGAAGAGAGATGATACTTAAGCTTCAGTTAAATTTTTAGCGTTACCGGAAGGGAGGAAGGGATGTTAACAGACCCCCCCACACACTTTTTTTTTTTTAAAGGAGAATTCCTTTGAATATATTTTCCTAGCTTTGTTCTTCATGGAGCTAGAGTAAGGGTACTGGGTTGGAAAATCCGGGAATATGACTATACGAAAGTGCCAAAAGTGAGGACACCAAATTCTTCCCTAAGTGAAGCTCAGTTTCACTAATTGGGAAAAGTGCCTGCTTGGGGGAAGATGTGCTAAATTTCACATTCTCAAAAAGATTTTAATTTTTCATTGTCATTGTTTTGAAGGGACTTACTGTTTGAGGTAAAAAAAAAAAAAAAAAAAAAGCCAGTTTTAAAAAATGCTGATGATTTATGGCTTATTTTTTTAGAGGACTTGTTCAGTCTTGCCTATTCTGAGAATGTATGGTGAAGTGATAATTTTCAACTTATTTTGGCCTAAGGAGCTCTATTTGCACTACTCTGCCTTCTAGGGTATGGCATTATTAATGAACAGATTAATTACTTTGGGTGTAAGAATACGCACTGAGCTTTCATAGCAGATTTCTCTTATAGCCAAGAGAATGGGATATTTTAAACTGAAACTGGTTCTTTAGGTGTGAGGATTAGTTGTGTGGCAGTATAAGATTTCTCTGTTAGCCCCTGCAGTTAACAGTGATCATGGTTAAGTCTCATTGTAATTAACAAACATTACTAAAAGAAATTTAGAACAAATAGAAACCAATACAATGAGTTTGCCTGCTTCATTTTGGGAGTTTATTTTGTTAAATTCAATTCTCAAATAAATATATGAGTGCCTACTATGTACCAGACACTTTGCTAGGTTCTAGGTAAAAAGAATTTCTTCTCTTTAAAATCTCAGTTAATGGCATCTCCATTGGTCCCAAACCTTGGAGCTTTCCCTTAATGCTTCTCTTTCTGTCTATCCACATCCTGTCTTATCAGCAAATCCTTTGGAGTCTACCTTCAAAACCTAACTAATGGTGTGACTCACCCTGTGGTATGCCCCCAGTCCATGCCTCAGACTGTGTACTTTTTTCATTTTCATTTCTTAATAACGTCTTTGCTCCCTTGCTTACCCTAAAAACAACAACAACAAAAAACCCCCCAAAAAACAAAAAAACCTACACCTAATTAGCATCCACCTGCTCCTCCTCCCCCTCATCGATCACCCCCTTGGTTTCAAGCCACCATTCTCTTGTCTCCTGAATTATTGCAGTCTTCTAAATGAGGTTCACTGCTTCTATTCTTTACTCTCTATCCTCTAAACAGAGGTTGGAGCGAGCCTTTTAAAACATGTCAGATCATATCTTTTTTTTTTTTGAGATCAGAACCTTCCCTCCCATGTGACCATTCCCCTTACTCTACACACATATCTCCTTCTTGCCATTCTCCCACACAAGTCTGTTCCTGTCTCAGGGCCTTTGCACTTGATCTTCCCCTCTGGATATCTCTGTGGATTGTTCCACTTATTTCAGGTTTCTCTTACATGCTATGCAAGGCCTTTGTGGATACCCTATATAAAACAGCAACTTTGCTAGCTCATACAACACTTCTTAGTCCTTCCCCCTCCCCTACCTGAAAGTGTGGGTTAATAAATGTGTGTTGTTTTAGGCCACTGAAAGTTTGTGGTAATTTGTCCCTTAATATACTCCCCCAACTCATAGGCATTAAAACCTAAGCCATGAGATGTCCAAGACCTCCTGCCCCAAGGGCAGTCACAGCATCAGTTTATAAGAGGACCATTCTGGTTTTCAGTTGCTTCTTTGTTTTGGGCCCCTAAGAATTTCCCTTATTTTGTTTAGCAATTAGCTGTGCATTTACAAAGTCTTTTTAAAATTTTTTTTTTAAGTTTCTTTTTTTAGTTAGTTATTATTTAATTTTTACAAACAGCACCCCCCCACCGTCACCCCTTACTACTTTTTAATCTCCTATTTCTGTGAATTTATTTCTGGTCATCTCTTTAAAAGTGATATATGATTTTTCTTTTGTGTCTTTCTTATTGCACTGAGCATAATGTTTTCAAGTTTCTCCCATGTTGCAGCATGTCTCATAATTTCATTTTTTCTTATGGTCAAATAATATTCCATTGTGTGTATATACCACATTTTATTTATCCATTCTTTTGTTGATGGACACTTGAGTTGTTTCCAGTTTTTGGCCATTGTGAATAATGCTGCTGTAAACATTGATGTAGAAGTATCTGTTTGCTACTCTGTTTTTTCTTTTACCCAGAACAACTCTCTCTTAAAAACAGCACATATCATTAGTTGATATATATTTACTTGTTTAATATCTCTCTTATCACACTAAAACATAAGTTCTAAGAGGGTGGGGATTTTATTTTGATAGCTGCTGTATTGTGAGGATCCATATCAGTGCCGAATACAAAGTAAGTACTCAGATATTAAATGAAGATTAGCAGTGAACAAGCCACAGCTTCTGCCTTCAAAGAACTTAAAGTCTAACCTGGAGATAATGAAAATTACAAGTATTAGAACTGTAATGAAAGGGTAGGTACAGAGTGACCCTGGATTGATCCTAGCGTAGAGGGGGTCAACAAAGAGGATTTGTAAACATTTCAGAAAACATGCTAGTGCTACTGTATTGAGTTAGATACTTTTAAGTATTTACTCAAAGCAAAATCCATCATGTGTTAAAATAAAATCTTAGTCAGCCATAGATTATTATTTGTATGTTCTTCCAATAATAACTACAAGTTATTACAAGTTATGACTTTTCAAGTATGTGTATATAGTCTTTTTTTTTTTTTTTTTTTTTTTCCCCTTTAACTTTCACAGGTATTATGTATATAGTCTTTATCCCAAACTCTGTGTCCTCATTTTACTGATGAGGATTCTTGAGGCTTAGTCGTTAGTGACTTGTTTTGTAACTTCAGACAGATAGGAGAACTGGGATTTATCCAGAGCATTTTGAAGCCAAACTCACTGTACAGGCTACCTTTTTTTTTTTTTTCCTTCAAAAGAGCTTAAGTCTGTGAAGAGTTCCTAAGAGTCAAGAACTCTTAGGACTATTTGAGTAAGATTCAAAAACTTTCAATGTCTATTAGTAGCTTTTGTGGATGCTTCAAAAGGTAGAGTTTGTGGTTTCTCAGGAATCCAATTATAAGGCTTTTTAAAAATATATTCTTTATTTTTTAAATTTTACTGGGAGGTCCTGGGTATCGAACCCAGGTCCTCCATATGGGAGACGGAGGCCCAACCATTTGAGCCACATCCGCCCCCAAATCCGCCCCATTTGAGCCACATCCACCCCCAAATGCCAATTATAAGGCTTTTAAGAAGTGAAAATCAAGAAGTACTTTTTCCTTCTTAGTTCATTGTCCATCTTAGAGATTGTCCATTCTGTTTCCTTTATGGCACTCATACCATTTTATCTAGTTATAATTATTTTTGTACATGACATGTCACAGATGGTGAGCTTTGTGGAGGTGGGCAGCATTTTCATATGGTGGAAGCACACTGGAATCAGCATTGTCTTGATTTTGGAATCTTCGCTGTTACTGATTATATGTTCTTTGAGCAAGACTCTTCATCTTTCTGAATCTTGATTTACTCATTAGTGAGATCTTTCATGGGTATTTTGTAAGAAAATATTTATGAACTAGAAGATATTATTCATCTAGAGTGGCCTTTGGAAGAATGGCTGATTAGAAGTGTTCTTCTGTAATGTTGTATGTCTGGAGGAGATTGGATAGTTCTGGATTTATTAAGTGAAGCCATTATATCAATATATTGTTCAACATATTCTGTAAAGAGTTATATATCCCTAGGTGATGAAATATAACATTAAAATCTATTTATGTAAGTGGTTCTCAAACTCTGGTGGGCACCAGAGTCACTTGAGCATGTTAAAAATGTGCTTATGCCCATTCTGATTTGATAGATCTGGAGTGTAGCCCATTAAGCTGTATTTTATGAAAACTCCAAGTTAGTTTAAGAATTTGATCACTATGCCCCTAATTCCCAGCCCCTTACTTATATGCCTATACACATATCCTCTTGGCTATCTCATAAACATCTCAAAGGTATTATGTCTAAAATCACTCTTCATTCCCTACTAAACTCCCCCACTCAACTTCTTCTCACTTAATGGCACCATCTTATATCTAGTTGCTCAAACCATCCCCTTCCTCCTCGCCCTATGAGCAAATCTTACCAATTTCACTGTCAAAAGGTCTCAAACCTCCCTTTCCACTTCCTAGTCCATGTCATTTTTTTCTCTGCACTGCCACCTTAGTCTCCTTATTTGTCTTCTGCTTCTATTCTTGCCCCTTTACAACTTTCTCCATGTAGTAAAAGGTATAAATCTGTTCATATCACTCCTCCTTTTTAATATCTTTTTTTTTTTTTTTTTAAAGATTTTATTCATTTATTCATCCATCCCCCCCCTGCTGCCCGTGCCCGCCGGGCCAGCCAACCACGCCGGGCGGGCGGGCCCGCCCCCACCAGGAGGCCCCGGGAACCGAACCCGGGGCCCCCCATATGGCAAACGGGAGCCCCACTGATTGAGCCACAGCCGCCTCCCTTTAATATCTTTCAATGTTATTTTTTTTTGCATTCCTTAGCAAGGCTTCACCAAAGTCAGTTCTGACTTTTGTCTATAGTTTGTGCAGTTTTCCCATTGTGCTGCAGTCAAACTGGCCTTCTTTCTGCTACTTGAACCTACTGAGCTTCTTCCTGTTGGGCCTTTTCACTTGCTGTGTCTTCTGCGGGATACTCTTACCTCTTGTTTTTTCCAAGATTGGCTGATGATTTTCCCTTAGGACTGGGTTTAAATGACTATGACTTATCATGACTGGGACCTGTCATGATAACCATACACATTTGTCATTTCATCCTGTAAATTTCTTCTATAGCACTTACCACAAACACATTTATATGTTTGTTTGTTTACTTGTTTGCTGTCTCTAGCATTCCCTCCCTCCCCCAATCGCTTTTAAGTTCCACAAGAGTGGGGACCATGTCTGATTTACTCAGCAGTGTATATCCAGTGTCTACTCTTGTCCTTGGCTCATATTAAGCTCTGAATAACTGCTCTTTAAATGATTTTTTTATTATGAATATTTATACATATTTTAAATTATATATGACCCTTCTTTAGACTTAACAACTTACTTAGGGCGAGGGGAGAACTGTGGTAGGCTGTATTATATGGTGGAGTCAAATCTTCCCTGGGGGTTAGATTCAGTGTCAGTGTGAAAGACAAATCAAATAGAGAACTACTGAAAAATCGAATGCAGAATGACTCTTTAAAAACCTTTGAAAGTTTTAAAATATACAACTTTGTGCAGTTATGCATAGATATGCATAATATATGCAGTTGTATGTATTACATTACTCCATGAGGAGAGTGTATTCAGAAACTAAATCATTCAGGTAAAATTTATGAAGGTTTCACTTTTCCTTCCTGGTTAC
Organism: Tolypeutes matacus; assembly: GCA_026826555.1. Lineage (NCBI taxonomy): Eukaryota > Metazoa > Chordata > Mammalia > Cingulata > Chlamyphoridae > Tolypeutes > Tolypeutes matacus. Next base: position 2,846,502 of record JAKSZT010028738.1, on the reverse strand, counting down.
ATTCATTATCATCATCATCATCATCATCATCATCATTATTTTAGGACGTAGGGGGTTTTGAACCCAGGACCTCATACATGGAAGCAGGCATTCAACCACTGAGCTATATCTGCTCCCCAGTGAGAGTTGGTTTTTTGTTTGTTTGTTTGTTTGTTTTTAGGAGGGACCAGGGATAGAATCCAGGACCTCCTACGTGGGAAGAAGCAGGTGCTGAACCACTTGTGTTACATCCCCTCTGCCATTATCGTTATTAATAGATTATTTTTCTCATCTACTTAGTGAAGACTTCTTTGAGGTCCTCAGGTTATTTCCTTTCTAAAAGATGTAAAAATATTTAAAAGGTCAATGTAAATAAGATTTAGTTAAGATGACTAAAATAGGAATTTTCATATTTTAAAATTTACATTTCTTAAAAGTTTTGATTAAACTAGAAGAGTTATCATATTATAAATTAGCAATTGAACATATGATCCTTCAGTATTATTTTCTGTGTCCTTTAGGAAAAGATTTATGAATAGTTGACCTATATATCCTGTACCTTTTCTTCCCAGTATTTTCAGTGTTATGAAAATTATGGAAATGAACCTAGTTATTTCCATAATTGGCTATGGCACATATATAGCTCTTCTTTCACTGTAATATCACCTATGATAGATTAAGGATGCACCATCCAAAAATGGTTTTTACAAATTTAATTTCTAAGAAAGCAGTCGTATTTGTTGACTTACAGAAAAGCTTGTGAATCTACAAAAATGCTAATTGATTCCTAAAATGTTTTGTGTCTTCTGTTAGATATAGATGGGATGTTTTCAGTCACTTCAGAAATCACTCTGTCTTAAACTTTTTATCTTTCTTTTCCAGGCTTTGAATAGACAGATTTAACCAGACAGTTTGCTCTTCAGCTGACTTTACTGAAAATTAGAACTTCCCAGCATTTTATTATAAGAATTTTCAGACATTTAGAAAAGTTGTACATGCCACCTGAATTCTACAGCATTTTTCTGCATTTGTTTCATTACATAACTCTTTCTCTGCATCCCTCTATCAATCCATATTTTTTTAGGGGAATGCTTATTAAAGTAAGTTATAGACATTAGTACAGATCACTTCTAAACATTTCATTAACTAGTCATTCATTACCTAGAGTTCTAAAAGGTACAAATCTCATCTTTTCAAAAAGGTAACTTTTCATCTAAAAGGTACAAAACTCATCTTTTGATGAGTTTTGACAAACCCTTATGTTGGAGAATATCAGCATCACCTCAGAAAGTTTCTACTTGCCCTTCCAAAGTGATCCTCCCTCTGTTTTGATTTTTTCCCCATCACATATTATTAGTTTATCCTGTGTTAGCACTTCATATAAATGGTATCATGTAAGATATACTTGATTATATAAAAACTCAGCATGTTTTTGAGATTCATCTATGTTGTATCAGTAGCTTGTTCCTTTGTATTGCTGAGTAACATTCCTTTGTATGAATAAACTATAGTTTGTTTATTCTTTTTCTTTTTTAAATCCCCTGAGATGGCTCCCTTGTCAGTTTGCTCATGTTTGCATTCATTTTCTGCTCATTGTATGTTTGTTTTTTTTTTTTTTTTTTTTTTTTGCCCATTGTCGGCTTGTTTTCTGTTTGCTGTTTTGTTTTTTGTTTTTTTTTCCCCTTTAGGAGGCACCAGGAACCGAACCTGGGACCTCCCATCTGGGAGGTGGATACTCAACTGCTTGAGCCACATCCACTCACTGCTCATTTGTTTTTGCTTGTTTTCTGCTCATTGTTTTTGCTTGATGTCAGCTCGTGTTTGTCTTCTTTAGGAGGCACTGGGAACTGAACCCGGGACCTCCCATGTAGGAGGTGGGCACTCAACTACTTGAGCCACATCATCCGCTCCCCTTTATCTTTTATCCTATAGATGAAGATTTAGGTTGTTTCTGGTTTTTGGCTGTTAGGTATAAAGGTGCCACCCCAGCATTAGGGTAGGTTTTATCAGAACTCAAATTAGAAAACTTTACTGAATAGCAAAAACCTTTTTTCTTCCCAGATAAGACCATGTTTTAATTTAAAATAATTGTAATTGTATACTTCATCCTTATTGTTCAATTTTAGTAGTTCTTTAATACTGTACTTTTATTTGTTCAATATTTAGATTTTTCTTTGTTTTGTAAATGCGGTAGAATCTTTTAAATTTATACCTATTTGTTTGGCTAAATCAGAAATGATAGGTAAGTAAAAAGAAAATAAAAACCATCTGTAATCCCATCACCCAGACTGTTGAACATTTTAATAACCAGAATTATTTGAGCATGTCATGCTTCTTAAAATGGGGTATAACATGCTTACTATTTTGAAGCCTCCTATTTTCACATGATTATAAATTGTGAATGTGACATTTCCTTTTTTTTCTTTTCTTTTTTAAAAGATACTGAGATTACATAAATGTTACATAAAAGTATAGGGGATTCCCATATGCCCTGCTCCCTACCCCTCCTACACTTGCTGACATTAACAATAGCCTTCATTAGTGTGTTACTTTTGTTACAATTGATGAACACATATTGGAGCATTGCTACCAAGTGTGGATTATAGTTTACATTATAGTTTAAACTCACTCCCACACATTTTGATTTATTGAAGTATATCATTCATATATGAACATATATAAACTGTAAGTGTTCAGCAAATATCGTGATCTTACAAAACAAATATGCATAACATCATACAGGGCTCCCACACATCACCCCCCCACAAACACCCTGTATTGTTGTGAAACATTTGTTAACAAATCATGAAAGAGCATCTGTCAAAGTATTACAACTAACTATAGTCTGTGTCTTCCTCCCCTATACATTTTTAATGGTTTATTTATTTACTTTTATCCATTTTTATACCCCCTCCCCCAGTTTTTGCTGTTTCTGTGTCCGTTCGCTGGGCAACTCTCAGTGTCCATTTCCTGCCCTCTCTTCTCATCCTTCTCCTCCGGTCTTTACTGGGATTTGATCCTTGGAACCTCCAATGTGGGAGAGAGGCGTCCTACCCCCTCTGCCACCTTAGTTCCTGGTTTTTCAGCACATTTTGTCTTGGCTCTCCTTTGTGTTACTCTCCTGTTATGTCATCATCTTGCTACGTGGCTCATGGGAACTGGCAGCACACCCACGGAAGGGCCCCTGATGGCTCACCTGCTTGCGGGGCCTGGTGGTGCACCTGAGCGTGGGGTCTGGCGCCGCACCCATGCATGGGGCCTAGTTGCCCACGTGGCTTCTATATTTTTCTTTTTACCTGGAGGTCCTGGGGTCAAACCCAGGTCCCTCCATATGGGAGACGGACGCCCAACCACCTGAGCCACATCCGTCCCCCTGCTATATCTCTCAGGGTTGACCAAAGATACCCAAAGTTACAGTTTTTTTCCCATACAGAATGGTCATATAATAAATCAGGCTTAGTTCATCACCAGCATTCCAAAAACCAGACCTAGGGAGAAAAACTAGGTCTGGGGACACATGGATGGTTTCTAATATAGCGAATGTTTAGCCTACCCTGATTATCACAAAATCAGGACAGCGAGAATACTTGCAGTCCCACACATTTTTGTAAATTATGACAAAATATATAATGGCCTGTATTCATCACTGCAATGGAAAGTGCGATTTCTAATAGCTCTGTAGTCCAGAGTACGAATATGTTACAGTGTATTTAATCACTTCCCTGTTATTGGCTATGTAGGTTGTTTCCAGTTTTTAGCTACTGAGAAAACATTAGGGTGGATATTCTTGGAGTTAGATCTTTGTACTGGTCTTTAGTATAAACTCCTAGAAGTAGACTTGTTGGATATCCTTTGATAAATAATGATTCATTTTTCAAACGTAGAGTGAATCTTTATATTGAAAATGGAGTATGTGAATGAGAGAATGGGAAATTGATAGATAATGCAAAGTTCCTGAGAAGGCAAAATAACGTTGTGGTGCTGAGAGTATAGGTAACAAGGGATCAACCTTAGAAAGGAGAAAGGAGGTAAGGATGAATGGCTGACTGAGGTGTAAACAGTTACCACTAAAAGTTAAGGTAGTTGTTTTAGGATTTTTATATTCTCCATGGGGTACACAGTTAGTCTTTTCTGTTGCGAATGAAGGGTGATGTGAGGAGGATATTCAGGCTTTGAGGAGGATCCCAGAATTGTGAAATGCTATTGTCGTTTTTGGAACATGGGAAAGTGAACTGACCAGCCAGGGATCCAGATTGCTGGACATTTTTGAGGGTGCTTTTGAGGAGGACATGAGTTCAGAGTGTTGAAGAGGAATATTAAGGCGAGAAATTTGGAATGAAACTCGGAAAGTACCAGCATGTAGAGGATAATCCAAGCCACAGAGCAGATAAGGTCTCTTGAGATAGGTATAACTCAATGGAAAGAAAATGGCCTTGGATTAAAAGGCCCACCAGCATTTAAAAATCAGCAAAGGAGACAAGAAAAGTAAGAGGAAAATCAAGAGAGGAACCTGTTACAGAAGCCAAGGGAAGAGAGTATTTTGAAAAGAAGAGAATGGTTAAAAATGCCAAATTGCCCTCCAGAATGGTAGCACTAATTTAAATTCCCATTAACAGTATTGAGAGTACTTGTCTTTCTTACTCAGTGGAAAGTTGCGTAAGACCATTTCAGTAATATTTTGTTTCTGATAATAGGCAGAATTTCTCTTAAAGTACTTCATAATTCAAACTTCTTTTAGTTTAAATTAAGTAATTTATTGCATTAACATATATCATAACAACATTGATCCAATTTTTTACTGTTATCTGTACCCAGATCTTTTTCACAGCAGGCAACTGATAAACAAAGACATTTCTTTGAGAGGAGATTGATTGCTTCCTTTTGTTATTTAATCTGAGTTAAAGCAAATGGTTTTCCTGTGTCTCAGTGTCTAGTTGGGGAGGGTGAGAATTATCTGGTTTGTGGGTTAGGACACCTGAGACACCTGGGAGTAACTAGAAATAGCAGAGACTGATGGTAGGGAAAAGGGAAGGTTATAATAAATATTCTGTGGATTTTCCAACTATTGACTTCTTTGATATATATAGATGAATTTTACCAAATCACAATGAAATAAGTAGCTATTGATTCTGGTTCCTGTGGTTTCTCTGCCAGCCCCTCAAAAGGTGATTTAATACTTTCTTTGGTAGAATTGTAAACAGTTCAGACATTTTTTCTCTTCCTTTCTGTCATTGGCAACTGAGAGTTGCAGCTTTTAAACTTATACCATTGATCTAGTCTCTTTTGCTTTGTGTTATAAGAAAGAAAAGAAAACCTAAGGAGAAAGAAGCCATTTCCTTTTGAGGTTTTAAGGGGGAGGGGGGAAAAAGTCCTGCTCTTTAGAGGTTTGTACAAACCAAGCAGAACCCTAACTGCCAGCTGCTCCGAGAATAGGCAGAAAGATTAGTCACAAGTTAGAGCAGCTTGAATCATACATCTGGCTGTTTTCCTTTTCTTATCCCTCCTCACTCTTTAAGTGTTGTCTAGACATAAACTAAACAGATCCAACCCTAGCCTGTAAAAATTTTGTATTTACAGAACTGCGAAGATAGTATAGAAAGTTCTCTTAAAATGTGCATCCAGCTTCTAATATTAACATCTACATAACCATGGTATGTTTGTCAAAATTAAGAAATTAGCATTGTTACAGAACTACTAAGTAAACTACAAACTTTACTTGGGTTTTACCAGTTTTCCACTTGACATTCTTTTTCTATTCCAGGATCCAATCTAGGATATCATGTTGCAGCTAGTTTCATCTTCTTTAATATGTTTTTCTTAAACCGTGTTCCCTTAGCATTCTTGGGTTCTATTCTTTGAAGAATTATGTAATTTAATTTATCAAATGTATTTATAAGCAAAATTAGTAAAAGGGTTTATGCCTGTGAGAGAGACATTTTAGATAGACTAAAGAGGAGAATATTCTGAATAATTTTTGAATTGAGCATTGACCAGTAACCTATATTAGGCTATTTTAAAATTGAGAAGTTTCACATATAAAGAATTATATAGATTAAATAATTCTAAAGATGAAAAAGACTTTAGACCTCATTAATGGCAGAATGGACACCAGACAGTCTCTTGGCTTCCTGTATAATGCTGTTTTTCCTAATTTATAAATGAGAAGTGATGAGGCAAGTGAGTACACAGTCATATTACCAGCTAGGATATAATTAATCCCTTATGTGTCATAAAGTGTTCAGGGATTGGAAGGATGCAGTTATTTCCTAGAAGGCTTTATACAGAGGCTAACTTACTCATTCAAAACATTTATTGTAGGCAGAGCGCTGTGCTAGATCTTTTGGTAGCATCCCTATAAGGTTTGTGTTGGAACACAGTCATCCCACCAGTCATTTCTAGAGAAATGATTGTTTATTAAAAGAATGTATGTTCTTTCATGTGGTGTTGTGCTCTGTTATCAAGTATTTATATATGTTAAATATTTTTAAAATATTTTTTAAAATGAAAAAAAAAATTAATTCTCAGAATATTATTTATGTCCATAATATTATTGTTCCTGGTAAGTTTCTGGAATGGTTAAACAAAAGGATGTAAAAACAAACAGTTAAGAAAAATCAAATAAACCAATTATCATTTATACTCAGCAATCTCTTGTTTTATTTGTGTCATACACATTACAGATGATATCCACAGGCTTCATAGATATTCATGATGAAATCCAAATGAATTTTGCTGGGAAGTAAAGGGGATTTTTGGGCATTTAACAGTGAAATCTTCAATTTAAAAATACTTTATAAGTAAGAATAAATATGCCTAATCTAAAAAAATTATGCTGTATTATCAAAAAATCTTACTTCAGTCCCTTATTAAATAACACAGCAATATTAAAATATTCAGTATGTGCTATTGAAGAATAAGCTTAAATTGACTTTATTTTTCCAATTTCTTAATATGAAGATTTTCAAACAAACAGAAAGTTGAAAGCATAGTACACGATCACCCATATCTCCTTCGCTTAGGTTCAACAATTGTGAACTTTTTTTTTTTTTTAAACATATTTGCTTCAATTCTATGCAGATGTTTCTCTCACACAGGTATTTCACTTAACTGAAAGTTTGTTACAGACATAATGACCTTTTACCCCTACATGTTTCAGGCTGTATCTCCTACGTATTTATAACAACTGATCACATTGAAGATAATTGTAGATTCTCTTATTATTCAGTTTCTCCAGTTATCTCAAAAATGTCATTTATAGATAGTTTTTCCATGCAAAAATCCACTTAAGGTTTATGCATTTTCCCCCTCCCAATTGACTTACAAAATCTAGACCAATTATAAAATAACTATATTATGGATTTGTCTGGTTATAATGTCATTTTGTTTTTATTTTCTCTTTTCTCTGTAGTTCCTATGAACTTAAACCTTATTTTATGATTCAAAGTTATAGTTTCTAGAATTCATAAATTTTAACATGATATTTAACATAATTAGTGTTATATTGCAAATTTTCCTTTCATTGTTACTTTGCCTTTGATTTAGTAATCTTTTATTGTTACTGACATCATTTTTGTTCCCCATTATTAGGCAGTGTCAGTGTTACTCAAATCTTCGCTATCTATTTTGGTTTTATTCCTTTTTATAGATGTATCTATAGGTAAAATAAAAAAGCCAAAGTAAGTGTAAAATCAGAAAGGGTATCATATAGGTCTTCACACTCCTCAAGGCATTGACATGGCTTTCAGCCAACTAAAACTTTCTATTGTTTTGGTTACTAAGTGGGGATGAAGAAAATTAAAATTCTCTGTGGGATAGTTTCAGACTACAAACACCCCTCCCCCCTGCCCATTTTGAGTCACTGTTCATCTCTCTCCTTTCTATTATAGCAAAATGCATATCACAGCACAAGTTAGAGTGATGCTAATATAATCTTCAATCTCTTTCCTTTTATTTAATGTAAAGGAAGTTATTCACTAGTTTTAGAAGATATTAGGAATTCTTTTTTTGTTCCTTACTAGTGTGTGTCATGATACTCCACTTGAGAATCACTGGCCTTTCTCACATGACACAATCTTCCACATAAGTGATATATGGGACAGAGCTATCACTACCTGTCTTAAAAAACAAAACAAAACCAAAACTAAGAAATTGGAATTAGCTTGCCTGGCGGCATCCCAATCTGTTCTACCCTAATAAATCAGTATCTGGGGGAGACCCTGGGCTTGCACATTTTAAAAAACAACCCTGTCCACCCTCCCCAGAATGAACCAATAGAAAAAGCCCCTAGGTGATTCTGATAGCCACCTCAAGTTAATTCCTATGGGAGGTCTTAGTCTGTCGTTGTGTAGTCTGAAAACACTGTATTGTTTCCTGCTTAGGTTGTTGGTTTAACAAAAGTCTCCTTTGCTCAGTTTATTCTTTCCATGTTGTCTGTAGGATAGATTTTGTGGTAATGATAATGGTAACAAATAGGTGCTTTTTACCCAGTATAATATATTCCTTAAACATCTCACTCTATCTAGTTAGAAAAACCTTTATTAGGTTTCCTTCATGAAAATAATACTAGTTGTAGAAAATGTTCAAGACAGAACTTAAGTATATATAGTACAAAATAGAAAATTCTCTGTTTCTTCTCTATCTTCTCTACCTGACCAGTGTCCCACTCCTCAGAGATAATGGCTGCTAACTTTTAATATTGTATACATGCAAACATATAAATCTATAATATAAAATACTCATATATGCTTGTGTATATACAGTTTGTGTGCACATACTTAAATATTTAAATGGGATTATGTTCTGTTTTAGTTTCCATTGAAGTACGTGTAACTCTTCATTCTTTGTACCATTTGTATGGTTGTATTATAACATTTATTTACTTATTGGTGGACATTTAGTTACCTTTTCTGTCTGCCATTTCCATCAACGTTGTGGTGAATATTTGTATGTAAGATTTTATCTCTAGAGATTTATAGCATAAGTTCCTAGGAAGGAAATTGCTAGGTCAACTGGCATGCACAGAAATTTTACTAGATAGTGCCCAACTACAATGCAAAAAAAATCCTACCAATTTATATTCTCAGCATTGTGGGAAAGGACTGGTTTCCCTTTGCTTTCACCAGCACTGGTTATGAATCTTTTCCAGTGTGATAGTGTAAAATAGCATCCTGTTTTTTTTTTTTTTATTTTTTTTTATTTTTTATTATGGGTAAAAATCAAAATTCTCACAATACATACAAACATTTGCAAAATGATATATAAATATATATGCATATATGTGTATTTGCTTACAAAAATGTTATTTATATATATAAATACATATATTTTAAGAGGTGCTTAGATTACCCAAAATATTACACGGAACCCACTGGGATTCCCATGTTGCCCACCTCCCACACCTCCCACCACATCCCACACAAACATCTCCCACAGTGTGGCCCACCACCCTCAATGAACTTACACATCCTGGAGCCTTGCCATTGTCTGAAAGATAGGTTAACAAAGGAGAGTAAGAGAAGAGCAGACTTTGAGCCATCACCCATATGGACATAATCTATGGTAAAGGGATAGAGTGTGGTTGCATGTTGGGGGATGGGGCAGATGAGTGGTGGTGTTCCTGGGTTTGGTGGTGCAGCACTGGGGGGTGGGTGGATTAGGAAGGGCTAGCATCCTGTTTTAATTTACGTTTGCTTAATTATGAGTTCCTAGAGCAACTTCAGATACATAATAGGCATGTATTCTGCCTTTTGTATCCTTTTTTGAAAGTTCTGTTATCTTTCCAAGAAATTTTTGAAAGCCCTTTCTGTATATAAAAAATCAGCTGCTATATATTTTTTCCCTTACTTTGTCTTTTAACTTTGTGATAGGGTTTTTGAGTATATAATTAAATTTCTAGTAGTCAAATTTCTGTATTCTTCATGCTGTCCTCGTTGAGGTTTATTTAAAAAAAAAATGCATGCTTTTTGCTAACACTTAAAATTTAGTAATAAATTTGCATTGTTAAAAAGACAAAAACAGATTCTGAAAGTCACGTAGTGAAAAGTTGCCTTTCTATCCCTGCCAACTATCCTCCCAGTTTCCACCACTTCTCACAAGAAACTATTATGTAAATAATTTCTTGCTTATCCCACCAGTGTCTTTATGCGTATAGATGAAAATTCAAATATATTTGAAATATTTGTGTCCCCTCTCTCACCATACTATTCTATATGTTTTGGTTCCCCCCCCCACTTAATATATCTTGATTATTTGTCCATTGGTGCCTAAAGAGCTTTGTCAAGTTTTTTCTTTTTCTTTTTTTTTTTTTATAGTTGCATAACATTCCATTGTGTAAAAATACTGATTCATTTAACCTGTTCCTTGTTGATGGACATTTAATTTATTTGCAGTCTAACACAAACCATACTGCATTAAATAACTTTGTACAAATACTATCTCACATGTATCTAGATATAGTTATAAGATAAATTCTTAGAAATGGGATTGTTTTGTTAAACAGTAAATGCTTTTGTAATTTTGAAAGATACTGCTATAATGCTCTCTAAAGGGGCATTTCACTTTGCATATCTACAAGGAATGTATGAGAGTGCCTGTTTCTCCGTGATCTCACATAGTTTTGCTAATTTCATAGGTGAGATATAGAGTTCTAGTGGTTTTAATTTGCATTTCTCCTGTCATGAGTGAGGTTGAGCAGTTTCTCATAAATTTAAGGGTCATTTTTAATTTTGTATTTCTGTCATGTGCTTTTTCTACTAGTTGTCTGTATTTTTCTTATTTTTATATCTAGGAACTTTTTATATATTAAGGCGATTAGTCCTTAATTACAGAGTTCTAATAGTTTTATAGTTTAGCCCATCTGGAATTCTGGAACTTATTATAGCTATATGGAATGGGTGAGGATCTGGTTAGTTTAGGTTTTTTTGTTTTGACGGGCAGTTGACCCAATCAACCCAATTTATTAAACAATCCCATCTTTTTTTTTTTTTTTTTTTTACCGGGAGGTCCCAGGGATCGAACCCGGGTCCCTCCATATGGGAGACGGACGCCCAACCAGTTGAGCCACATCCGACCAACAATCCCATCTTTTCCTCAGTGGTTTAAATAGCACCGGTTTCATTATCTAAATTTCCACTGACACATTTGGGTTTTCTATTCTATTAATCTGTCTTAATTTTGCATAAATACCATATTTTTGAGGGACAAGATATATAACTCCTCCATAGTAGTAGTTTTACCTTGTGTTTTTTTTTTCATTATTTTCCTGGCTCTTCTTGCATGTTTATGCCTCCATTTTGTTAATTTTCCCAGGGTTGTTATTGATTTTTTAAAAAATTGAATAGCATTGAATTTGAGGATTACTTTGGGGAAGGTGAGGCTTGACATCTTTATAATATTGACACAAAGTGATCTCTTCATTTATCGTTTATTCAGATCTCATTTATGTCCCTCAGACATAAAACTTTTTAAAGTTTTCTTCATGTTGACCTTGCACGTTTCCCCTCAAAGGGTTACTTTGAGATTTTAGTTTCTATTCTTTTTGTTTATTATGTTTTCTAATTAGTTATTGCTTGTATGTAAGAAAACTATTGATTTTTTAAAATAAATTTTTTAACTTTAAAAATAGTTTTAGACTTAACAGTTGAAAAGATAATATAGAGAAATCCCATATATCCTGCACCCAGTTTACCCTGTTGTTAGCACCTTACAACATTTGTCACAATTAATTAACCAATTTTGAGACAACAATTTAAAACTAAAGTCCATACTTTATTTAGATTCCTTTAGTTTTTACATAATGTCTTTTTTGTGTTCCAAGATACTATCCAGAACTATTGTTTTTAATTTATTAATTTTGCAACCAGCTATCTTATGGAATTAACCCATTCTTTCTAGTACTTTTTCTGTTGATTTTAAAAGGATTTTTAGGTATGCACTTCTATCTCTAAATAACCATTTTAACTTCTTTCCAATATTTATACCTTTTTCTCTTGTGTAATTGCTTTGCATAGTAATATATACAACTATATTAATTAATTCTTAAAATATGGGCTTTTCCCCAACTTTAATGGGAATTCTAGTGTTTTACCCTTAAGCATACTATACTAGGCTTTTGTTTGAAATGTTGATTTTTTTCCTTAATTGTATTACCTATCTATCTATTCATTTTCCAGTTATTCAGTATTAGGTTAATATTTACTTCCATGTACTCTGATGTCCCTAATATCACCTACCTTACCTTCTCTGTTCCTGTTCATCCTTTGGTACTTTTGACCCATATCTATTAAGAGATTTTGTTTGTTTGTCATAGGCTTGTTACTACATTGCTTAAACATTGTTAAAACTATCAAATATTTATTGTGCTATTGTATGCTCATGTATCATCTCCTGTCAAGTTTTCTTATTTAAACCTCACCATAGTCCTGTGAAATGAGGATGCTATTATTGTCTCCATTTAATAGAAGTTCCCAGAGGTTAAATCACTCAGTGGTTTAGGATTACGGGGATTACCTCTACTCTTTCTTCCTTTTGACCTTAGGACCACCATCACTACAGTCACTCCCATCATCTTCCTCCAAATGGCCATGCAAGAAGCTTTTTTCTGATAAATCTGCTTCTGAAATCCCACCAGTGATTGATTTGAGATTAACAAGTGTCCAGTGATCCTTTCTAATATATGTTCAGAATCTCAGACTCTCAGAGATGTCCTTCCCATCACCATCTAATTATATCCTTAAACTTAGCTCCCCTTCTTGACCAGCATATTATGTGAATTATAGTGGAAGCCTATTATAAAGCACAATGTTCTCCCAGGGATTTAGTTATAGTGCTCCCATATACTTCAAGTGAGAGCATTTGTCTCACTCATCATTTTGGAAGGGGGTGGGGTTAGCTGTGTCCTATGGCATGCATTATAAATGGATTTTAATGTCCCTTCACTATTATTGTGGGGTTCTTTTCCTTCTGTCTTTGAATCAAATGTTTGTCCTTAGCATATTCCTTTGATAAGTTCTAACTCTTACATTTCTGTAATACCTTTTGTTTCCATCCCCTTCTTGCCATTGCTGCCACCATTACACCTGCTACCTCACTCCAGCTATGGAGATGCAGGATTTATAGTCTGTTTACATCCTTTCCATTCCAGTTTATTATGAATATCGCCTGGACCCGAAGTCCTTATGACTATGTGAATAGCAGCAATAGAAGTAATTGCTGCCACTTAGCTGCATATTTCAAGGGCCAGAAACTTTACATGGGGGATTTTTAACCCTACCTTCGGACAGTGGTGCTATTGGCTTCCAGTGGGTAGAGGCCATGGATGCTGCCAAACATTCTACAGTGCAAAGGAAGGTCCCCCACAACAAAGAATTACTGGCCCACAATGTCAACAGTGCTGAGGTTGAGAAACCTTGCCCAAGAAAACATGCATTTTCAGTGGGTGCAATATTGTCCCCAAGGGGGTGAAAGTTGGTTTGGGTGGGGGAGGGTGAAAAAAACTTACTCTTTTTATGCATAAAGTACAGATTACATATTTACAGTATATTTGGTATTAAAATTTCATAGGTGGTGTGACTAGGAAAAAAATGTCTGAAAAGCCTCCTTAGGATACCAATAATGAAAAAAAATAAGGTTGAGAAACACTGCCTTCAGGGGAGACTATAGGATAGGAGTTAAAAATTCAGGTTCTGGAATTAGACTGTCTGAAAAAGAATTCTGTTTCTATCATTTACCAGCTGCGGGCAAATGACATCATAGCCTCAGTTTTCTCATCTGTGGAGATAATAAGTAGTACTTTCTTCAAAGAATTGTTGTAGCACTTAGCAAAACACTAAATTAGTCATTATTTTAAGAAGCTCAAGGAGAGAAAAGATCTTGTTTTATTGCTGCATTACATTCTTTAGAAGAGTATCTGGGATTTAATAGGTATTCAGTAAATGCGAGCCAAATGAATGAAGCTTATGTACCGAGTTAAGTGTGTCAAAGTTGCCTTTATGGAAAATGAGGAAATGGTTTAGTAAAGGTATGCTATGCTGTACTTCATTCTTTTGTTCTGCTGATCACTTCTTGCATTTACCTCATCTTACTAGTGTGTAATATATTGTCTAATTTTAGCACTTTCTTTTAAAGGAAGAAATGGGCTTACATAGCATGCAATGCTGTCATTCTGTTCCCAGCAAACTGAGTGAGCTCAGGGTAAATGTGATGGAAATGATATATGGGTTCTGGTAATACTGGTATGAGAGATATATTTCTTTTAATTTATAAGACTTACTGATTTTCATTCTTGTATTAGGATCTCAACTTGCAGTTTATTCCATGGAATTTTAGTGAAACATAAAAGGAGTATAATTAAATAATAACTTTCAAGTTGACCTTTTCATCATTTAATTACTATATCAAAAATTCCTTTTAATAGTAGGTACTTTGCTATTGTTTGCTCTTTTATTGATTAATATTAAATTGCAGGTCGAATTATCTAAAAATGATCAAAGGCTTTTCTTTAACAACAGTATGCCATTAAGAATTAAGTAATATTAGAAAAATGAGTGCTATTTCAAAAAGTTCTTTTGTGTTAACAGAGTTTTTTTTTTTTTGAGGTACTGGGGGCCAGGGATTGAACCCAGGACATCGTATGTGGGAACCATTGAGCCACATAGGCTTCCCTGAGTTGGTTTTTTCGATTGTTTTGCTTGTTGTTGTTTTTTCCCGGGAGGCACAGGGAACCAAACCTGGGACCTCCCATGTGGGAGGCCGGTGCTCAACCGCTTGAGCCACATCCGCTCCCCTGATACAGTTTTTATTTATTTATTTTTACAAACTCTACCCCTTCCCCTTCTTCCCCCTTCCCTTATCCCCTTTCCTCTGTTAACCTCTAATCTGCTCTCTTTCTCTGCAAATTTACTAAAATAAATTTTCATAACCTGATTTTTATGTGTATTACATTTTTTTTTTTTTGTGCCTGAAGATGACAATTTAATACCTGTAACTACAGAAAATGCATTTACACATTTCTCTATGAAGCATGACTTTTCATTAGATTAATTGTTTTGTGTTACAGAGATAAGCTTGATCATTTTTTCTTCCAAAATTTCTTGTGCACCTTCTTCCCATATGTGAGGTCCCAGGTTCAATCTCTGGTGTCTCCTTTCTGGTCACATGGCAATGTCCTCTCCTTTCTCTTCCTGGCTCTATTGACTTCTAGTTTTTTTTTCTATGTGTATTATATTTTATTTAAAATTTTTATTTGATCCTTTGGCTTAATAGTTTTGTTATTGAATTAAATTATTTTGATTTTTAAGCCTTAATTTGAACTATTGTATTGTTATTTATTCTTTGCTTGTGTAGTGAACTAATTATATCTGTATGAGTATGGTTAATAAATGCAAAACAAATATCACTATTTTATATGTCTTTGCCAAAGGTAAACCCATTGAATATACCCTGAACTGGGATTTTGTGAGATATAGTAAAAAGATAATAACCTAGCTGCTTCTTATAACTTATAAGATAATAACTTAGCTTCTTCCGAATTGCAAAGTTTTGTTGACAGAGCTTGTTAATGAATCCTTGACCTCACTGACTATGAATCCTGAAAAATTGTTTCAATAGACTATATCAGAAACAAATGGAATAAAGAAATAGGTCAGGGTATTTAGGTTAGCTTAATGAGGTCCTCATATTTAGAAATTCAGTTTTTATCATTTTACTCAGATTTACTTAGAATTATTAAACGCATAGAAGTGTGATTTATACACTAAAATGCCAATTTAATAATTATAAAAGGAGATATGAACCAAGATAGTTCGTAGCATAGAACACTTGGCCCTCTTTTAGGATGGTTAGGTTTACTCAGAAAACCATATATAAATAAAACATTGTTGCCTCTCAAGTTATGTTCTTTTGTAATAATTCTTTTATTTTATTTTATTTTTTTTAAAGATTTTATTTATTTATTCATTTATCCCCCCCTTGCTGCTTGTGCTCGCTGGGTCAGCTAACCACGCCGTGCGGGCGGGCTTGCCTTCACCAGGAGGCCCCGGGAACCGAACCCGGGGCCTCCCATATAGTAAACGGGAGCCCTACTGATTGAGCCACAGCCTGTAATAATTCTTTTAGAATTTATTTTGGGAATTTTAACATTTTAACTATGATGACATTGACTTTGGCCAAAATTTGTAGATTCCTGAAAGTTGTTTTTTTTTTTTTTACTTGCTGAGAAATGGGGTTTCCCTATAAAATCTATAGAAATATTTTAGTCTATCAATATACATCCTCACTTTTATTTGTTAGAAATTTTCCTCCCTTATTTTTCATGTTTATGCCCTGTTTTATATGTTTTAAGCTATCTCTAGTGCCTAGTACTGTGAATGACTTGCCCAAAGTAGTAGGACTCAATTAATTGTTAATGAATTGTATTATTTCTGTATTACTTTGGTCCCTTTTCAGCTGGGTGATATGCTATAAATTTTGAATATTACCTCCCTAAAAAAAAGCATTCTGTTGTAGCTAAAGATGTAAATACAAATATATCTAATGGAGTTACATAAATATAAAAAGTAAATGTTAACAGATAAGATAGTATTTAGTATTTTTAATGATTCTATTTGTATTAAAATGCTCATTATTCAGACTTCTGTAGACATATAGGTAAGCTTAAGTTCCAGTAGTTCACTTATGAAACAGTTGCCTTTGGGGAAAATGTATTCTAAGCTTGTTACAGAGGTTCTCAGCTGGCCCTTTAGAACTAATTTAACCCATTCTGTAGTTGGATTTATAAAATATTGTAGTTTTTTCTCTTTTCTGTGTGAAAGTCTGCCTTAATCTCAACATTGGAAGTACCTTTCTCCTTTTCCTCTGTAGTGCCATCCTCTGAAAAGTTAAATCTATCTTTTCCTTAGCCCTTGAAGGAGACTTTGGCAAGAGGGCTGAATCCCTAGAGCCGTGACTGTTAATATGTGGGCCTTTTCTAAGTCCTTTGGTTACAACCTGCATGTGAAAACTGTAGGGCTTAGAAAACATTCATTTTCTTTCTGATCTAACTTCTCCCCTCATCCCTAATAAACAGTCATTTCCTACAAGTTATGGACAACATTTGGTTACTAAACCCTTCTTCCTCCCTTCTCCCCAACATTCTCTCCATTTGCCAAGAATGAAATGTGGTGCAGATATGGAACTGAATTCTGCACTTCGTAGGAATTAGTTCATCCATTTACCTTTTTGGGAATAAGGCCAAAGGGATTTGCCATAAGGATGAATAGAGGTATATGCCTCCAGCTTCAGGTATACTACTAGAAAAGCTAGAACCCAGGGCACATTGGCAATCTTAGTGGAGCTTTACGAAAAATAGTTCTTAATTCTTTGTTCCATTGGCCACTTTTATCCAGTGAGAGACATAAAACTGGTTGATTTGGGGGCAGGCTATGGAAAGAAGGCAGCACTCCTTATTTTTACAACTGTTTAGTTTTTCTACTCCTGAAAACATGTTAAGACAAGTTAGTCCAGATATTGTTGATGGATAGAACTTAACAATTTAGGACAGGATTCATTCTGTGGTATTTTTCTGCCTGGGGTATAAGGTATACTGCTTCCAAATTCTGCTAATTTTCATTTCTATTTGCCAGATATATTTTTTATTATTTAATTTTTGCTGCCTTTTCTACAAGACGTTAGCAGAGAAGACAGAAACTTTAAAGCTAAGAAAAATTTAAGTTCAGTTTTTCTCTAAATATGTCAATGATTGTTTCTATTGCAACTCACTAGAAGGTACCATTTTATACCTTGGTAGTTGTCAACATTCAAAGATCCCAAACCACATGAGGAGAGAAGCATAGACTTAAAAAGAGTAATCTGAATGAACCTACTGTTTTGAACTTGAAACAAAACTGTTCTTCAGCTTTTTCTAATAGCTGGAAACTGAGCTATATTTTAACTAAGGCAGCAAGAATGGCCTCAGGGGAGTGGCAGCTGTGTATATTAATTATAAATTTATAGCTAAGCATTTTGAAGGAAAACATCTAATTTAAGGAGTTTATTTTTATTTTTTTATTTTTTTTAACTTTTTGGAGAAATGGGACTTTTTGGGTATCTTTGTGTTCTGAAAGATTGACCTAATTTTTCTTCTGCTTTCTATTATTCTCTTAAAGTTAATCTACTTTTTAAAAAAGAGATGAGGTACAATCTTTGTTTCTATTTTAAAAAGTTTATTTTATTGCACTGACAGGCCCTTTACCCCTAGTCTATAGTCAGTTGTCAGTTTTAAAACTTTGTCAAATTGTGACGTAAGCCCATTGAAGTTTTCATCATTTTCCTAGTGATTTCTGTGGAAATCAATTGAGTTTTCCAAGAATAATCCAAACTAATATTTTCTAGTGTAAATTGATAAATTTTCTCACTGAAGAAGACACCAAAAATAGAGGTAATATTCAAAATTATGCCTTCTTGTGGAGAACAGATATACTATACACTTTTGCCAAAAAGCTTATAAAACGACTTTTCAAAATTTTCAAAATTTATTACAGTTATTTTTCCTGAAGAGCAAGCAGGATGAGCTATAGTCAGAATTTTGCTATTCTGTTTAGTGTGACTTGATTTCAGTGGTGTATATTGTGGAAGAACAATTACTGGCCTGTGTTTGCTAACAGCTACTTTACTTCACAGTTAGATGAAACTGGTGATGTTGGAGGCTATAGAGTTGCTGTTGGCATATATGAGGGAGAAGTGCTTGATGGTCTTTTGTTTGGTTTATTGGTTAGAGAAGTCAAGAGTTTTTCATTTAGAGCACAGGTATGCTGGTTTGAGTCTTTCGTGGACCTCAGAAAATTATGTTTTTCAGCGAATCCATTCCTGTGTGTGTAAGCCTATTGTATGTGGAAGCTTTTGGTTAGATTCAGTTAAGGGACTTTTTTGATTAAATTGCTTCAATTAAGGGCCATTGGTTAGGTTGTGGGACCCAGAGTGGGTCCTCCTAATACTTTTACTGGAGTCTTATATAAACTGGGGACTGAAAACAGAGACACACAGAGAAGTACTGTAAGCGTTTACCCTGTTGTATGAGAGAGGACTCCAGGATCACCTAGAGCCGCAGAAAGACAGAGAAACCCCGAGGAGGCTGAGAGAGTGTCTGGAGGCTGGAATCAGTGGAACATCCTGAAGCTGAAGAGACAAGGCCTGGGGAGAGACAAGCCATATGCCTGATCGCCAACAACTGAGCTTGAGGAGAAAGTGAGCCTGGAGGAGAAGGCAGAGACTGGCGCCATTTTGCCTTGCCATGTGGCAGGAGTCCAGATTACCAGCTGCTGACCTTTGGTGAGATAGTATCTCTGATGCCTTGATTTGGACATTTTCACAGCTTGGGAGCTGTATGATTTAACCCAATTAATTCCCATTATAAAAGCCAACCCATTTCTGATATTTTTGCATTGGCGGCCTGTGGCAAGCTAAAAATAACAGGCAGTAAATTAAGCCCATGTAGTTTTTGTATGGCCTGTGAGCTAAGAATGGTTTTATGTTTTTTATGTTTGAAAAAAAAAAAAAAAGAAAAATATTTTGTGACATGGAAATTATATGAAACTCAGATCTCAAAGTCCATAAATAAAGTTTTATTGGAGCACACCAACTTACTTGTTTATATAAATAGTCTCTTGCTGTTTTCACACTTTAGCAGCTGAGTTGAGTAGTTACAACAGACTATATGATCCTCAAAGTGTGAAATGTTTACTGTCTGGCCTTCCTTTGATGAGAAAGTTTGCTGACCACTGATTGAGAGGCAGTTAGATGTTGTGGTTAAGAGCAAGGACTCAGGAGCCCAACTGCTCCTTAATATCTCTTACCTCTTTTCTACCTAAGTTTCTTCATCTGTAAAATGGGGATAATAATAGTGTTGACCTGGTGAGGTGATTGTGAAGGTTAAATGCATTGATATATATAAAGCATTTAGAAGATGTGCGTGGCACATAGTAATCACTTGGATTGGAAAAGGTGCAATGAAATCAGCTCTGATGAAAAACAAGAAGTGTATTGTATTAAGGAAGCAGTAATTTATCAACAGTATGTTTCCAGATCTTGATTCATTGGTACAGGAAATAGTGAAAATTATAAGTCTAAAACAAAGCATAGTGAGCATATCTTTATATTGCTGCACAAGGGAATGGATACAAGTATATCCTGTTTTATTGCGTGTTGCAGTTGGGCAGTTTGATTTAATTATGAATTCCAAAAATATAATTGGATCATGCTTGTAAACTGATCTGTTAATCTGGGCATGATTAAGTTATGATTAGGGTGTTGACTGGGCCGTGTCAGTAGGGTGTTGAGCCCCACCCCTTGGTGAGTGGGGAATCGAATATAAAAGGCAAGGCAGAGAACAGAGTTGAAGCAGTTTTTGAGAAGCAGTTTTGATATTGGAGAGAAGGCCCCAGGAGAAGAGAAGTGAGCCGTTCACCTGATAGTCTACAGCCGACCTTGTGAAGGAACCAAAGGAGCTAAGCCCGGAGAGAGAAATGCAGCCCTGGGAAGAGAGGAACCCAAGAAGCCTGAACCCTGGCAAACGTCGGCAGCTGTCTTGCTCCAACACGTGACAATGGACTTTGGTGAGAGAAGAAACTTAACACTTTATGGCCTGGTATTTGTGGACTTCTACCCCAAATAAATACCCTTTATCTTTATAAAAATACCAACCCATTTTTGGTATTTCACTTAGCACCCCTTTGGCTGACTAATACATTGCGCTTTGCAGCTATTGTGTTTTTTACATATTGAAGGTTTGTGCCCACCCTATGTGGAGTAAGTCTGTTGGTGCCATTTTTCCCAACTGCATGTGCTCACTTTGTGTCTCTGTGTCACATTTTGGTAATTTTCACATATTTCAAACTTTGTTATATCTGTTACGGTGATCTGTGATCAGCAATCTTTGATGTTATTTATTATAATTGTTTTGGAGCATCATGAACCGCGTCCATAAAAGATGGTGAACTTAATTGATATATGTTGCATATGTTCTGACTGCTCTACCGACTGGCCCTTGCCCCATCTTTCTTCCTCTTCTCGACCCTCCCTATTCTCTGCTACAACGATATTGAAGTTAGGCCAATTAATAAACCTACAGTGGCCTCCAAGTGTTCAAGTGAAAGGAAGGTGTCTTTCACTTTAAATCAAAAGCCAGAAATGATTAAGCTTAGTGAGGAAGGCATGTCGAAAACTGAGACAGGCTGAAAGCAAAACCTCTTATGGCAAACAGTTAACCAAGTTGTGAATGCAAAGGAAAAGTTCTTGAAGGAAATAAAAGTGCTGTCCAGTGAACACACGAATGTTAAGAAAGTGAAATAGCCTTATTGCTGATGTGGAGACAGTTTTAGTGGTCTGGGTAGAAGATCAGACCAGCCACAACATTCCCTTAAGCCAAAGCATAATCTAGAGCAAGGCCCTAACTCTCTTCAATTCTATGAAGGTTGAGAGAGGTGAGGAAGCTGCAGAAGAAAAGTTCGACGCTAATGGAGATTGGTTCATGAGATTTAAGGAAAAAGTAATCTCCATAACATTAAAGTGCAAGGAGAAGCAACAAGTGCTGATGTAGAAGCTGCAGCAAGTTATCCAGAAGACCTAGCTAATATATTTGATGAAGGTAGCTACACTACACAGCGGATTTTCAATATAGATGAAACAGCCTTCTATTGAAAGAAGATGCCATCTAGGACTTTCACAGCTAGAGAGGAGAAGTCAGTGCCTGGTTTAAAAGCTTCAAAAGACAGGCTCTTGTTAGGGACTAATGCAGCTGGTGACTTTTAAGTTGAAGCCAATGCGACCATTCTGGAAATCTTAGGACCCTTAAGAGTTATGCCAAATAAATAAGAAAAAAATAACAAAAGAAAACAAAAACAAACAAACAAAAAAGAGTTATGCTAAATTTACTCTGCCTATGCTCTCTGAATGGAACAACAAGCCTAGATGACAGTGCATGTGTTTGCAAAGTGGTTTACTGAATATTTTAAGCCCACTGTTGAGACCTGCTGCTCAGAAAAAAAAAATTCTTTTCAAAGTATTACTGCTCGTTGACAATGCGTCTAGTCACCCAAGGGCTCTGATGGAGATGTAGAACAAGATGAAGGTGGTTTTCTTGCCTGTAGTCCATGGATCAAGGAATAATGTCACTTTCAAGGCTTAAGTGTACTTAAGAGAGGGTTGACTCCAATTCTGAAAGAAGTTCTACTGTGAATAAAGTGCTGTCCAAGAGCATTGCATGCTACAGAGAAATCTTTTGCATGAGGAAGAGTTAATCAATGTGGCAAACTTTGTTGTCTTTTTTTAAGAAATTGCCACAGCCACCCCAACGTTCAGCTACCACCATCCTGATCAGTCAGCAGCCAACAACATTGAGGCAAGACTCTCCACAAAGCAAAAAGACTTGTTGAAGACTCAGGTGATGAGTGCATTTTTTAACAATCAGGTATTTTAAAATAAGTTATGTACATTGTTTTTTAGACGTAATGCTGTTGCACACTTAATAGACTACAGTGTAGTATAAACATAACTTTTATATGCACTGGGAAACCAGGCAATTCTTGTGACTTGCTTTATTGCGGTGGTCTGGAACTGAACCCACAGTATCTCCGAGGTATGGCTGAATTGTATGAAAAATTATTTTTCTACCACATAGTATTCTAGCCTGAGGGGAGAATTATTCACTGGAGTTTTTTAAATGAAAAGTAAAATAAAATTATTTCACGATTTTGATAATTCTAGTAATGGTCATTCCTGTGATTCCACGTGGCTTTCTCAAGAGTCCTATCAGCAATATATTTGGCATTTTGAATAACTTGGATCTATCACTCCTGGCTGGAATATCATAATTTTTTATGTTAAGGATAAGCTGTCAGAATTTAAGAAGACTAAATTGTGGTATAGATGGCTCAGTCTTCCAGTTTTTCTCAGTATTTGGTTTTCTTTCCTCACTGGAGAGAAGACAAGGTGAAATATTTTTGAGGGATGACCTTATTTAAAAGCATCTAAATACAGATCTCAGTAATGAGGCTGACCAAAATTTTGGGGGCGGGGGGCGGGGTCTATATTTGATGTGAATATCTAGGAGGTGTCTGAGAACTGTTACCACTTCCTGCCATTCTGTTCCCAGTGATGTATAATTGAGAGGTAAGATATATTTTTTTAACTTCTTGAAAAGGAGGAGTAAGGCAAAAAAATGTCTTGATGTGGGACTTGAACCTATTGCTAAGTCCCTTATTGAGATCTTTGTTAAAGATAACAGTTCATATGCTCTCAGTTTAATATGAAACCTTTTTTATTACTATTAACATTTTAGCTCTTTTTTTTCTAATTATAAAAGAAATACATGCTCATTGCAAAAAAAGAAAATAACAGTAAAGAATAAAGTTTACATTTGGAGTATAATATATTATATTGTATTTATATAGTTTTTATGTTGCTGCATGTAATTGGATTTTCCACTGCTGTATTATATTCAATTGGTCAATAGTCTACAATTTTCCATTTTCTTGTTGATTTTCAGTTAGGTTTTCCCCATTTTTTATACAAGTCTCCTAGTGCTGCATGTGTAAGAGTTTCTTTCTGTTTTCTACTTAGGAGAGAAATTGCTAGGTCTTGGCCAAATGTATCAATTTATATTTCTACTAGCAGTTTATAACAGTTCTGGTCTGCTGTACTTAATTTTCATCAGATTTCATAATTTTTGTCCATATACATGGGTGTTAAAGACATTGTTTTAGTTCTAAATAGTATTTTCCTCATTACTGATAAAGTTGGACATGTTTTTCATTTGTTGTTTTCATTGGCCACTTATATTTCCTTTTCTCTGTAAGGTCTTTGGTCCATTTTATTGTTTGCCTTCTTGTTAATGAATTTGAAGGAGTTCTTTCTCATGATTTACATATACATATATATTTCTTAGTTAGTCTTGTTGGTGATACATGTTTTAATGTGTCTCCTCCCAGTTTGCGACTTGTCATTTTATTCAATGAACAGAAGTTCTTAATTTTAATGTAGTTAAAGTCATCATTCATTTTGTGGTGTGTGCTTTGAAAGTCATGCTTAAGAAATCTTCCACATCCTAAGGCCATAAAGATTGTCTCTTATATTTTTTCTAAAAGTTTTAGAGCTTTGCTCTTTACATGTAGTCTTTAATTTATCTGTCAGTTTAAGAAATTAAAATGTGATGAATCTTTACCAAAATGTGATGAATTGATACTTAAAATAGATAGTTCACATGTTTACTAAATGCCCATTAAGTCTTTGATGCCAAAAGTTTGGTAAACACTATCTTAAATAATGAGGTAGTTGCAATAGTGGGGGGTGGGGGTGGGGAACCAAACAACCAAGAATACATGGTATCTTGCGTTGATGGATATTTTTTGTTAAAAAAGATTTTTTTCCAAAACGTTGGTCACAGTTGTGAGAGATGCATGTCATTCTGTTAACTTTTAAATTACAGACCACTGATTTCTGACTGGACTTATTTTTGTATACTTGAGTGTAACTACACCATAAGCAAATCCCTCAAATCAGGAAATTAATCATAGCATAAAATAGAAGTGAAAAATCTCTAGGTTGTATTTAATTGTATAACCTTTTGGTATATAAAGATGTATGTAGATGTATAAGATATGTAAGATGTCTAAAAAGAGCTCCTTGAAACCTGCAGTGACTCTGCAGGCCTTTATCTTGAACTTCCAGTGTTGTGACCTTCCTAGTTATTTAATGAGGGCCTGGTTTATCTGTCCGTATTACACAACCAGCTTTACCACTTTCATTCTCTCTCATCCACTGTTTCCAGTATCTTAGAAAAGAAGTGAAATCAGCCTTTCCATATGAGCAGTTAATACCTATAGATAAACCTTTATGTGAACATAAAACAGACTGGCTTTTGTTATCAGAGGGAAGTTAATGTGCTTGGTTGAATCACCATTAATTTTAAGATGATGTCTACAGTAAAATAATATAACCTAAGAAGATGAAAAGTGTCCTTTGGAAATATTACTACTTTTTAAAGTATCTGTTGTAATGGAACATAATGAACATTGTCAATAAGTGCCTGCTAGGAAAATCAAAATAGAGATTTTAATTTAGAATTGAGTTGTTGAATGTGATATAAAAATTACATCTTTAACAGAAAAATATGCAATTTAATCTTCCAAAGGGAAAAAAACCCCTGCTTTTCCATGAGATGTTGCTTGTTGCTACGTGGAATTCTGAATATCTCTGAAAATATTATGTGTGTGAAATACAGTATTGATATGTCTAGTTGAATAAAATATAAATATAAATAGTAAATACCACTTGGTTTGCTCTTTTGGTGTATAAGCCATAAAAATGAAGATAGGTGATTTAACTAGTTTCTAGTTTTTTGGTGTTTGATTTTGAGGACTATTGAAACCATGTAAAGGCAGACAACATTTAAAATTTCTTATAATATCATTAAATCACTATTATGGAGAGAGTTTATAATCCGTTGATATTAATATTGTCATCATTTCAGAGCCCAGTGAATTAGTACAAGTAGAGTAGAGAACAAGTTTAAACAAAGTCACAAAATAGCCCAGTGTTTGTGTATCTACTTTTACCCACTTTGGGAAAAGTGAAACTGTTATAGCACAGCTGTCCTCAGTCACCTAGAAACCTCAAGGGTGAACCACTAACAGAGCTTAAGCATTTAAACCATATAGTATGCAATAAATGGGTATGTTTTATAAAATTCGCGTGAAAAATACAAGTGTTACTCATCTGAAACTGCTTTCCAATATGAAATGGCCACTTAAATTTTAAATTTTATTTTGTTTCAGTCTTTTAAATGTTCAACATTTTTAAAAAAGTTATCTACTTATTATATAAATCATGGACATTTTAACGTTTCTTGGCACTCAGTTACCTGCTATATACTTAGCAAGAAAATAGTATGA
Source organism: Tolypeutes matacus (assembly GCA_026826555.1). NCBI lineage: Eukaryota > Metazoa > Chordata > Mammalia > Cingulata > Chlamyphoridae > Tolypeutes > Tolypeutes matacus. Next base: position 2,820,604 of record JAKSZT010028738.1, on the reverse strand, counting down.
AGGGACAGTTTATTTAGGTCTGTTTTAAGCACTCATAATCTTTTCTTTGACTCTGTATAGTAGCAAATACTATAGCCCATTCTATTTAAAATTATCTCTTTTCTCTTTCCCCATTTGGATGGGCCATTAGTATGTTGTCTACCATTCTGAGTAATAATGTGGGATTGTTCCCTTTCAATTCGTTTAATTAATATAGTCAGTCATTTTTATCTTAATATGGACTACTGTGAATTAGGATGGAACTCTGATTTATTTGCTTATTTTCAAAAGATTTATTTATTTATTTTTCCCCTTCCACTCGTTGTTTGAACTTGCTGTGTGATTTATTTTTCATTGCCACTTTATGTTTAAAAATAGAAGTGGTAACATGGTATTATAGTAAAATGTGCAAACAGACTTCAAGAAGCCAGGCTTAATTTTGTTGTTAAGTAGATGGGTGATCTTGGTTAAGTCATTCATGTTTAGTAGGTCTCAATTTCCTGTCTAAAAATGAGGGTGTTAAACTAAATGATCTCCAAGAATTGTGATTCTTATATGAATATTTTGTATGGAAACTGGTATCACATAATAACACAGAAGTTTTGTAAGTACTCTACACAGTATACTTGTTTGTACATGTGTGTATGTGTTTAACTTTGAAGTTTTTGTGAATTTGAGTATGTGTGCCATGCGCACGTATTCGTAATAGTGGCCACTTTACCCAGAACAGGTTATTTAGGACACTTTTGTTTTTTTGCAATCATTATTAATTAGATTTACTAAAGCTATAAATTAAACAACTTAGTTGTACCTTAACTTTAAACTCTTTACAGAGTTAACACATTTTAGCAGTTGTTTTTAGGAGGTTTATTTTTATTATTATTACTTTAACGATTCATTTTTATTTATTTATTTACTCTCCCTCCCCCCACCCTGCTGCTTGTGCTGTCAGCTTTCTGTGTCCATTCGCTGCGCAGTTTTCCTCTGTGTCTGCTTGTCTCTTTTTGTTGCGTCATCTTGCTATGCCAGCTTTCCATGGGCGCCAGCCGTAAGCTTTCTGCAGGCGTGGGCCAGCGTTGCCCTCGCCAGGAGGCTCCAGGAACCGAACCCAGGGCCTCCCATGTGGTGGATGGGAGCCCAACCACTTGAGCCACGTCCGCTTCCCAAGGTTTATTATTTTTGTTAAAAGTTTAAACTCCCTTAAATTTAAATTGCATTTATAAATTTAATATTCATTATTAAATACTTAAAGTGTCTGACAAATCTTCCCAAATACTTAACTCTTTTCAATATGGTACTTATGGATTTTGTAAAATTTTTAATAAGTTTATAACTTAAAATCGTAAGTCTAAATCAGTTATTCAATATATTTTAAATTGGAATCACAACTTTAATTTTTTAGATACTCTAATATGCAAGGTTTCGTATTTAAAAATACCAACTATAGCAGAGTGAGTGCAGCTCAGTGGTTGAGTGCCTGCTTTGTACATACGAGTTCCCGGGTTCAATCCCTGGTACCTCCTAAAAAAGAATATTAAAACAAAAAAACACCAAACCAGCTATATATACCTATTATGCCCAGACCCAGTACAAAAGTTATTCAGCTGTGGGCTTGATTTACTCTGTCCCGCCTCAATTCTAGCCCCCATTCTTTCCTTTTCTCTCCCTCCCCAAAAACATTTTTTAAGAAGAATTTACTTTAATATATCTGTATTTTAAATCTGTCTGGGATTAAAGACTGCAAGGAAACAATTTTATCATCTTGAGCAATTTGAGGTTACATTTCCAGAAAAATTTGGGATTATGTCCTCAGATGGCTGAGGTTGCAGTTTATAAAAGCACGTGGGATCTAGATCTGCGGGGTGATTTTTCTCATCAAAGTGGGGATAAATTGAGCCTAGATTTTATAGACTTTGTCAAGGGTGTTGCCAAACTCATGACTTCCAATGGGGGTGGTCTCCAAACCTCCCACTCTGGATTCAAGTTCCATATCCCTTCATCCTCAAATATGATGTGTCTGTAATTCTTACATCCAATTGCTTCACTGAATTGTTTCAATTAATCTATTCATTGCTTGATTCTGTTGTGTTCTTTTATTCTTTTTATAAGATGGCAGGTTACAATTTTTAAGTATTTAAAAAAAAAAACTCACTTGAATTTTGAACATTTCCCATGTCTTATCTGGTTTTGCAATTACAGTTCTAAGGTTATTCTCACAAAAGTTTTAACCTTCTAATCTTTTAGAACATAAAGAATGTTAATATCCTAGAAAAAATTGCACAAAGCACTATTACATGCACTTGGATCGCACCCCTCACATTTTTGTATTGTGTAATGTGAGAGAGACCTTACCTTTCCAATTGTATCATGAGCAAGTTGTCTGGCATGGTGTATAACCACTGCTGTTCAATGGAAATAAAATGCAAGCCACACATATAATTTAAAAATTTCTAGTAGCCACTTTAAAATAAGTAAAAAGAAATAGGTGAAATATAATTTTAATATATTTTATTTAACCCAGTATATTTTAAATATTATCTTTAAATATGTGATCAATAAAAAAGTTATTGATATATTTTACTTTTTTCTTCATACTGAGTCTTTGAAATCCAGTGTTATTTTATACTCACTGCACATCTCAATTCAGACTAGCGACATTTTAAGTGCTCAAAAGCCACATATAGCTAGTGACTCCTGTATTGGATGGTGTAACTTGGTGCTAATGATGTAATTGGTACTTTGTGGGAATGTGTGTGTGTGTGTCTTCATTTAGTTACAGATTTCTCTAACTTAATAAAATGTAATTATTTTAAAATGCACGTGCTTATTTTCTTTCTCTTAAAGGCTCTTCCTTCTTCCATGATTATAGTAGCAGTTTATTGTCCTGTGATAGCTGCTGTTTTCATTGTTCTGAAGATGGTTAACTATCGACTACACAGAGCTCTTGATGCTGGGGAAGTTGTAGACAGGAATGCACATGAGTTCACGGATCAGCCAGCCAAAGCTGAACAAAGCAGCTGTTCAACCAGGAGAAAAGACAGCAATGGACCAAGGTAAGGAAACCTGTGTTCCTCAATTTGTAATGATGTAGATTTTTGTGTGTGTGTAATGATGTGATTGTTGTATTTTACCTCTTTTTATATGGTTTTAAGGCAGTATTGGGTCTTACCACTATGGATACAATGAGAAGCACAGATTATAATCTTAGACCGGAGCAAAACTAACTGGTATATTTGGGGTTGAAATTAGTATTCTTGGCCTTGTTACTAAATAACATTAGAACAATATGCTACCATATAGTAGTTATTCACACCAAAGACTAAAAAAGATGAAAACCAGCCTAAAGAAATAATAAAGCATGGCTTATAAATCTTGGCGTTTAATTTTTATTTATGTTTATAAATAAAATGTATTTACTATATATACATTATACATCTTAAGCAAATTCTACTTAAATATTTTACTTGGCATTTATAATCTGCATTTTTCACTTAATCTAATGTAAATATCTTTTGATTTTATATTCCTACCTTAGAAATTTAGTGGTTCCTTTGCATGACTGACTTCTTAGAATTCATTTCTCCCTCCTTAAATGATGACCCTGTTTGTTCACTGAACAAATATTTTACCTTGTAATATTGTTTATAGCATTAATCATTATCTGAAATTGACTTAGTCATTTACTTGCATTTGTAAGCTTCTTGAAGGCAGAGATGCTGAGTTTCTTATAAACTACTGTATTTGTAGGTCCTAAAACAGTATCTGGCACTGATAGGTACTCAGTAAATACTTGAAGTAGTGAAAGCATTTTTTCCTGTGATATTATTTTTCATGATTGCACAATATTCCATTTGTGGATTAGCATAATTTAGCTACGTTATTTTTAGTTATTTTAATCAGTTTCATATTTAAATTTAAATATTAGAAACATCACCGTGATGCTTAAATTTTAAACATCATTTAAACATGATTAAATTTTTTACCATGATTTATCAGACATGGGATCACTAGAAGGCTATGTACATTTTTAAGTTTTTTAATATATATTGCCAAATTCCAAAAATTTTACCATTTAATTACTGTGATTAGTAATTACTCTTTTTTTGCACTTTTGACAACACTGAGTTGTATTTTGGCAAAACTGTGATAGCTTATTTAATTTTTCAGTTTTGGGATTACTAGTGAAATGGAGGTCTTTTTTTTTTCTTGTGTTATTGCCATTTATATTTGTTATTTTTTGAGTTTTGTATTTTTCTATTAGTGGTTAGTTTTTGATTTGGAGAAGATGTTTATGAAGGATATTAATTCTTTGTCTTCTGTGTCAATAGTTTTCCTCAGTTTATGCCATTTTAGTCATTTACCTATTTATGTGCCACAATATATTTTTTGGTTGTCTGTTCTATCACTATTTCTGCCTTTGATATCAAATTTTTTAAGACCTTTCTTTCCCCCAAATTATATGAATATTCACCTGTATCTAATTTCAATATTTCATTATTTTTTACTTTGATAAATCTGAATACACTCTAACTTAATTTTTTTAGGGTTGCTAGGCAGTTGTCACAATACCATTCATTGAATAATGCATTTTTCCCAATAACTTTAAAATGCTATATTTTTCACATAACATTAATATATAATTTTGTCAGTTTCTTGGCTACATTTTCTACCCCATTAATCCTTTTCTTCCTTGTCTATATCATTATCATAGTAGTTTTGTAATATGCTTAATACTGAACAGCGTGAATCCCTCAAAATAATGTGAGCCAGTATTTTTTTTTTTCAATATTATCTTGGTTATTTTCATGCATATACTTAACTTAGGTTTTTTGTGAAGTGTCCCCCTGTGTACTCATCCTCTGGAAAAATTCCATTAAAATTTTGATGATAATTGTATTAAATTTGGAGAGGACTTGCACCTTTAAAATGGGAAGTGTTTTCATCGAGGAACGTGCTGTATGTATCCATTTATTCATTAATCTTTTATGTCTCTCATAAAATTACAGATTAAAAAAAGGATTCTGCACATTTTTTTAAGTCTTTTAAGAAATATAGGGGGATGGATGTGGCTCAAATGGTTGGGCGTCCATCTCCCATATGGAGGGACCCGGGTTCGATACCCGGGACCTCCCGGTAAAAAAAAAAAAAAAGAAATATATGGCACTCTTGTATAATGGATAAGAAAATAGAATGTGGGCTGTGTACTTAGTCTGCCTGGACTTGAATCTCTTGTTGACTGTACAACCTTGGAGAGATTACTTAAACTTTTTATTCCTTGGTTTCCTCATATGAATAATGAGGCTGTAATTGTACTGTCTGACAGGATTATTACAAGAAATAAATGAGCTAATATATGTAAAGTATTTAGACCAATTCCTGACTCATGGTAACTACCAGTAATTGTTAGAGCTGCTTATTTTTGGATATTATATATTTCTAATTACTTCTGTTATTGAAATTCTATTAGTTTTAAAATTTTTTATTGCAAAATACATACATTCTAAAAAGTATATCAAATATATATGTGTGTATATATATACTTTAGAAAATAATTTTAAAAAGTGAATACATAATTACCCACTATGTAGCTTAAGAAACAGTACATTATAAGTATCATAGAAGCTCCTGGGTAATCCTTTCCATTTCATTCCGTTCTTTTCCTTTTAGGGTAACCATTATCTTGAATTTTGTGTTAATAATGCCCTTCCTTTTCTTTTTTGTTGTACAGTTTTAACTATTCCTAAACATATATATCATTTAATTCGTCTGCTTTAGGATGTCCTAAAGAGAATCATACTGTATGCATTTCTCTATGAGGGATTTTTTTTACTCGGTATTATATTTTAGAGACTTACCCATGTTGATGCTGGTAGCTATAGTTCATTCCTAGTTACTGTTGTATAGTCTACCACTATAGGAATAGATCCTAATTTATTTATATGATTTTCTTTTTTTTTTAAAGATTTTATTTATTTATTCATTTATCCCCCCCTTGCTGCTTGTGCTCGCCGGGTCAGCCAACCACGCCGCGCAGGCGGGCCCGCCCTCACCAGGAAGCCCTGGGAACCGAACCCGGGGCCTCCCATATGGTAAACGGGAGCCCCACTGATTGAGCCACAGCCGCCTCCCTATATGATTTTCTTTTGATTGTCATTCATATTATTTCTTATTTTTTGCTCTTACAACACATTATTGCATGTGTCTACTGGTACACATAATACACCTATAGTATATATCATTTGGCTCATAGGGCATTTTCATGTTCAGTTTTATTAGGTAATTGCAAGCTGTTTGCAAATATGATTGTATGATAGTGTATAAAATAGCAAATGAAAGTCTACTTTGGCATCAATATTTGATATTGTTAAACTTTAACATTTGCCAATCAGGTAAGTGTAAAATGTATCTCATTGTGACTTTTAGTTAACATTCCTGATTACCAGTGAGGTTGAGCATCTTATTTATTTGTTAGGTTTTCTGTTGTTTCAAATGCCTATATGTGTCCGGTTTCATTTTGGTTTGGAATTGTCTTTTTCCTGTTGGTTAATATAAGTTCTTTATATACTGACATTATTACCTTTTATTGGTTATATATGTTACAGATAAATTCTCCCAGTTTGTGGCTTGTTATTTTACGTTCTCTGAGGTATCTTAGGATCATCATACCTTATTAAGAAATGTAATCAAATTTATCTTTTTTTTATAGTTGGCATGTTGTGTCTTGTTGAAGAAATTATTTCCTACTCAGAAATCAGAATGATATTCTCCTTTGATTTGTTTAAAAGTTTCATGGTTTTTTATTTCCACATTTCAATTCTGCTTGATATTTTTTTTTTAGTCTGTGGTGTCAGAGATTCCAGACTTTTTTTTTCTTCTATGAATAACTGGTTTTCTAAGTATTTGTTAAATGTACCCTCTTTCACTGGTGATTTACAGTACTTGCTCTGTCATAAATTAAGTTCTGTATGTGGTAGGTATATTTTTGGGCTCTTTTCTGTTTTATTGTTTTCACTGCCTATATGCCTGAGCTTGTGCCATTACCACACTATCCTAATTACTAACTTAATAAAATGACTTTGTTCTTTTTCAGAAACTTTTTTATCCTTGGCCCTTTGCTCTTTGATATAGACTTTAGAGTCTGCTAGACAAGACCTTGCAAGAACTTGATATTTTTTATTGGGATTATGTTGACTTTGTAGATCCATCGGTGAGACTCGATATCTTTACAATATTGAATCTCTCCATTTACTTGGACTTCTTTAATGTCTTTCAGAAAAGTTTCATCATTTCCTCCATTAAAAAAGGCTTATGTAGCTTTTATCAGGTTTATCAAACTATTTTATAAATTTCCCGCTATTGTAGAAATGTTTTGTTTATAATTTCATTTTGTTTTCCTCCCAAATAATACAAGTTTACTTTGTATCCAGCAACTTTTTCTAAACTTCCTTATTAATGATTATACTTATATCTGTAGGTTATTTTGTGATTATCCGTAAAAGATGACAGTTTTGATTCTTCCTTTCTAGCCTTTATACTTGTTTTACTTTTTTGCTGGCATGACTTCCAGTATGTAGTTAAATTGAAATATATTGGTGGACATCCTTGTCTTATTTTCTAATCATAAAGATAATGTTTTTAAGTTTCACAATTAAATATTTTTTGTAGGCTTTTGTTTTTATCTCCTTTCTGGCCTCTTCCCACTTGTGAATCTCACTTTTTGTTCTGAGGAAAGGAAAGCAATAAGAAGATAGATACTTTATTTTCAGAGCCTGTCATTGTGTTTGGTACTTTACAGCTGTCAATTTGTTGCATGAATGAATGAATGAATGAATGTATGCATGAATATAGTACAACTATTTAAAACTTTATGGCTTTCATTGACCTCCTTTTTATGTGGTACAGCAATTGAAAAATCTGTTCTTCAATTTAAATCTTTATCTTAGGGAAAGAGTCAAAGTCGTTAATGTTTCTATTAAATTTCTAATGCTTCAGTAGAGGAAATTAGAACATTGAATTTTAGAATTTGAATACAGATGTTTTGAAGGCCATATTTCCTCTCTTGGCAGTAATGCTTGGAATATTGTAAACCAAGGATCAATTTAAACGATATGCAGGTGAATTTTAGGCTAAGTTTCCTGAGGCAGATTTATTCTGTTTAGGTACTTTGTGTTTATCTGTTCATATTGTTATAAACATCATTGTAGTCCAGGCTAGATTTGTAAATTTAGTACTGTAATGGTGATGTGAAATTTCTAATTAGATCCTGAACAAGTAATGATACTAATCATTAACAAATTCGTTTGTGAAGCCTCCTCTGTAATTCAGATTAGACCCTTGCTGCTTTTCTCCCTTCCCCTGTACCTGGTTGTTGTTTTTTTTTAACAGATGGGGAAATTAAGGCATAAAGGTAGAGATCCCCTGAATATGGTGTATTGCTTACTGCAGTAGACCACTTTGCCTCTGTGCGAATTATAAACTACTATACTTTCCAGGTATGTGCTGAAAACTCCATTGCTGAAAACTTGCAAGTCTTGCTAATAAAGAAAACTCTTACTCAGCTGTTTTATATGTTGAGATATATTTAGGATGTCTATAGCTTGGCTAAAATGTTCACTTCTGAATGTATGGAGAAGAGATAGATAAAGATATTTTGCTTGAGGATTTTTTAATAAAAGGAACCATCCATTTTTGTCCTTCATCTCTTTTGTTCCCGTAATACTGCCTTTCTTCCCACTTTTGATGTTTACCATTGACTATTAGTTCTAGATTGGTGGTTCTCAGCTGGGTGTGATTTTGCCTCCTACGAGACAATGGGCAATGTCTGCAGACATTCTTGGTTGTCAAAAGTGGGGGGAGTGCTACTGGCATCCAGTGGGTAGAAGCCAGGGATGCTGCTAAACATCCTGCAATACATAGGATGGGCCCCTCAGCTAAGAATTATGTAGCCCAAAATGTCAATAGTACCATGGTTTAGAAATCCTGCTCTAGATAGTGATCTTTAGAGAATTTCAGTGCCTATTTGTTGAAAGACAGTATGGTTTGTTAGAAAGAAGATGGGCTTTGGAGTTCTACAGACCTGGTGTTTAAATCTTCTCTCATTCCTTACTGGTTATGAGTTCCTACATACAGGTGTGCAGAAAGAAAAGGAAAGAAAAAGATATGATAGCCCATTGTATAGTGTTGCATAAGTATTAATTGTAGCTTCCCCTCCTCCTGAACTCAATGGGTTATTTCTGTAATTTGTGAAAGTCTTCTTTCAAAACTCTTGAACAGAAATGTTTTTCCTATAATAATTAACAGCAAATGGAATGCATTTAATGATCTTTGGTAGCTAATAACTATTGCCAGTGACACAGTTTATGTTCATTCCTCTGAGACCTTAAGCAACTTTTTATACCTCTTGCTTTTCAGTTTTCTCCATCTATAAAATGAGGATTATAATGTTTATATTATAGGTTTTAGAGAAGATTTCATGAGAAAATATAAATAAAGCACATATCCCTATGACCGAATGTAATAAGCACTCAGTAAATATTTGGTTTTATTTATTAGTAACAATAATGCTTTATGTTCAGACTGTAAACATTCTGACTTATCAGAAGTAATGTACACAACTTGGCAAGAATGTTCATCAACTGTACATAATTGGGTGAATCATGTGGTATGTGAATTATATGTCAGTAAAACTTATATATTTGGGGAGAAACAAACTAGGCAAGAGAGGGCTCTCTGTCCTTTCTCTGTTGTATATTTTATTCCTTAATTTTCATCTTGCCCTACTGTTTTAGTTTCCTAGTTGCTAAAACAAATACCATATAATGTGTTGGCTTAAACAACAGGAATTTACTGACTCACAGCTTTGAGGCTAGAAGTCCAAAATCAAGGTGTCAGCAAGGTGATGCATTCTTCCCAAAGACTGGCATTCTGGGGCTGGCTTCTGGCGATCCTTGGTCATTGACTTTTTTGGCACATGTTGATGTACATGGTGGCCTCTCCTGGATTTTCTCTCAGTCTGACTCTGGCTTATAAAGGACTCCAGTAATCTGTATTAAAGCCCATCATGATTTAGTCGGGCCACACCTTAATTGAAGTAACATCTTAAAGAGATCTTATTTACAATGGGTCCACACCCACCAGACTATAAAGTCTAAGACCAAGAGCATGTCTAAACTGGGGTACATAGTTTATGTACCACATGTACTTTTTCTAATTTCTGTAGACTCTGACTAGGAGAATGCATTCTAGTGGAAATAACAGTAATATTGCTGGTTATTACTCATCACTAATTCAGTATGGTGATGACTACCTTGATATATATATCTAAGATTTTTCCAGTTTAGAAAAATATTTCTCATTCTGGCCTGCATAGCTTGTATGTGTTAAAACAAAGCAGCCAATAAACTTGAGTATATTCCATTTTTCTCTCACATGGGAATTTATACTCTGAGTTGGCTTTCACTATATTCTATTTTATAAATGGACAACAAGTTAGAAAGCTGTCTTTCCTTATTGGACATTAGTTAGCTACTAGAGTCCATCGCTCTAGAGTTAGGAACCCATTAAGCAAACTTTATAATTATGAGACCATTAATAATAAAAACACATTAGAATTCAAACTCCTTCCTTAAATGGAAGCTATGCTTGCAAACAAATTCTTTTTTGCCATTTCTTTTTTTTTTTTTTTTTAAGATTTATTTCATTTACTTATTTCTCGCCCCCTTTTTGTTTGCGCTTGCTGTCTGCTCTCTGTGTCTGTTCATTGTGTGCTCATCTTTTTTTTTTTTTTTTTTTTTTTGGTAGGCACTGGGAACTGAACCCAGGACCTCCCATGTTGGAGTCACCTAATCGCTTGAGCCACCTCTGCTCCCTGCTTGTTGTGTCTCTCATTGTGTTTCCTTGTTGCGTTATCTTGTTGCGTCAGCTTGCCATGCCAGCCCATCATGCCAGCTCACTGTCTTACTTGTCTTCTTTAGGAGGCACTGGGAACTGAACCTGAGACCTCCCATATGGTAGGCGGACGCCCAACTGCTTGAGTCACATCCACTTCCCTGCCATTTCTTTTGATTACAGCTGTCAGAATACCCAACCCAAACAGATTTCAGGAAATTTATAGCTCATATTACTGTAAAGACTACATGCAAGGGATGTCTTCTGGTGGGGCAGGGTGCAGGGTTTCAAGTAATAGCTTCATGACTCTCCTTCCCTTCTTTCAGCCAGGCCTTTTTTTTTGTTTGTTTCTTAAGGCTTATTTTTATTTATTTATTTCTCACCTTCTTTGTTGTTTTGCACTCGTTTTCTGCTCTCTGTGTCTGTTTGTTGTGTGCTTGTCTTCTTTTTTAAGAGGCACCGGGAACTGAAGCTGGAACCCCCCCATGTGGGAAGGAGGTGCCCAATGGCTTGAGCCACCTCCGCTCCCTAGCCAGGCTTTGGTCTTTTCCATTAGTCAGCATCTCAGACAGGCTTTTCCCTCATGGTTGTGACATGACTGCAGGCCTTAAGTCTTCTCAGTATCAAGAGCAGCAAAAATAGAGAACTTTCCTCTCTCAACAATAGAACACTCCTGACCTGATTCATACTAGCCTGAGTTGGGTCATGAGCTTATTTTAGAGCTAATTTCTGTGATCTGGGGTATGAGATTTGTAATTGACTTTGGCCAATAGAGCCTACCCCTAATAAGGGTGGAGTCAACATTACTCAAAACGAGATATTGGGATGAGATGGTTCACTAGAAAAATCAAGTTGTTTACCCCCCCCACACACACACACACAAGTAGGTTGAATTAGATACTGGATGGCAAAATAGTTTATATCTGTTATAATGTCCAGCATATATTCTAGAACTTTTATCCTGATAATAATAGCTAAAAAATTTCTTAGATGTTTACTATACTATATATATATACCAGGTAGAATGAGTAAAATACTTTTGGCAAAATGTAAGACTATAGTTTTTAGGCCTGAGTTCTAAGAGTTATATTCCTAATGAATTTATTATAGCATTTTCTAAGTTTGTTGTAATCTGGTGTGATCTTTTTTCCCTAATTCTAGGGTTCCTGTTAATTTTAAGTACTATCTGTGGGCTCTCCCAGCTCTTTGAATTTAGTACTTTTCTCTCTTTTGTCTTTCTAATACGTGTTGTTACTATATGACATTATTTTACTTTTTTAAAATTATGCCTTCTAAGTTACCATACACCAGTCTAAAATCTTAGGTTTCCAGTTCTGTAAAACTAGTTAATATCCCAGCTAAATTGTTAATTTAAATAAGACAGATACTAATAGCTTGATCAGAATGACTGCTCTGTTTTATGTTCATCTTTGTGTCATGCTGCTTAGTCAGACTCTGTGCTTTGAGAGTGATCAGATAATGTAATATCTAATTACTCTGTATGTTTATGATTGGCCAATTTCTCTTTGCCCTTGGGAAACAAAAGGCAAAACATTTCTCTGCTAGAGTGGTTTTTTGGCACATATCATAAAATATTTAGTATGCTATACTTGTAATTAAGACCAATTTCTAATGTTGGATTAGGTGTAGATAGTTTGGGATAAGAGAATCTTTGAATATTTTTGAGTAGTGACATGATCATAAAATAGTTTGAATTATCAGATTTATAAGTGAAAAATGATCATTTTGTCTTTTTTTTTTTAGCTCTTTGCACTACTAAAAATCAGAACCTCTCAGTTTTATAGAAAAAAATTTTTGTAAAAAAAAAAAATCTTAAAAAATGAAGAGAAAATCATTGCTGTCAAAATTATGAGTTACTCTCTTTATCTCAATTTTTTCCCACAGTGATCCTGGTGGAGGGATTGAAATGTCTGAGTTCATTCGAGAGGCCACACCCCCAGTTGGTTGCAGTTCAAGAAATTCTTATGCTGGTCTAGATCCAAGCAACCAGGTAGGAACCTATGCTACTCTATTTTGACTTTCCCTCTCCTCCTGATGGTGGTTCCACGTATTCTCATTTCTATAACAATCAGTTGATGTTTGCATTTATCTTTCTGATTAATTTTTTTTGATGGTTTATTAATAGTATCTTTTATTTAATATTCTTATTTTTAACTGACTTCACATTAATTAAGTACATTTTTTGCTGAGCATATACCACATGCTCATTGCTTGGCAATATAATTTTGATCAAGACAGTTGTGGGCGCTGTCCTTGTGAAACTTAGCTCCTAACTTGTTCCATCTCATTTACCTTCACATCTTCCCTGTTGGAGAGGTGTGGATGTCTGTGGTTCTCCCTGCCTATTAGTTTGCCAAAGGGGTGCCGATGCAAAGTAACAGAAATCTGTTGGTTTTTATAAAGAGTATTTATTTGGGGTAAAAGCTTACAGTTACAAGGCTGTAAAGAGTCCAACTCAAGGTTGCTTTCTCACCAAAGTCAGTTGTCATGTGTTGAAGCAAAGTGGTCACTGATCTCTGCCTGGTCTCTCCTTTGCCTCTGGGCTTCTGATCCTCTCTCTTTCCTGGTTAGGGCTCATCTCTCAGGGCTTTCTGTATCAGTCTTGGCTCTCTTCCCAAGGTCATCTGTAAGCTATCAGGCAAATGGTCCATCTCCCCAGGGCCCTAGGATCAGAATGACAGGGCTCTCACTTCTGTGTGTCTTCTGAGTGAGTGTTCGTTTATATTGGCCCATCAAGGGGGCAGGGACTAACCTCAGTCACACCTTATTAAAGCAGCCCAATCAGAAGCCCTAAATTGATTTTATCAAGTAAACTTCAGGCCCCTCACTGAATTTAATGCAATCAAAAGGTAACACATCCAGAGGAATAGATTAGTTTACAAACATAATCTTTCTCTTTTTGGAGTAAATAATCTCAAACTGCCACACATGGCAAAGAAATTAAGTAGTTTGCTCAAAATCTCATAGTGCTCAAGATACTGATGATAGAATTAGATTTAGAATACAAATTTGCTTTTGCCAATTTTAATGTCATTGTGCTGTGTAACTTTTAACTTAAAATAGTAACTCTGAAAGTATTATTATCTCAAAACTTGGCTCAGTTAGCCTGCTGTACTCTTCATTCTGTCTAACCATGGCTGGGCTTTTGCTGATACAGTTCTCATTCATCCTAAATTAACTCTCTTATTGAATTCTTCTCATTAACTCTTCTCAAACATACCCTGCGCTAATCAACACCCCAGTTATTCTTTTTTTTTTTTTTTTTTTAAGATTTTATCCATTTATTCATTTATCCCCCCCTTGCTGCTTGTGCTCGCTGGGTCAGCCAACCGCGCCGTGCGGGCGGCCTTGCCTTCACCAGGAGGCCCCGGGAACCAAACCCGGGGCCTCCCATATGGTAAACAGGAGCCCTACTGATTGAGCCACAGCCGCTTCCCCCCAGTTATTCTTGCTTTGTCTTCTCAACAAGCAATTTTCCAAGCTAGAATAGAATTCTGTAAGTGTAGGATAGTAAACTTTGTGAGAAAATTTAGAGGTCTTCTCATAAAAGAACTTTAGGGGTTTTAGTGTCATTATTTCAGCCCATTTATTGTATAGATAAGAAACAGCTGATTTATATCTGGGTCTAGGCTGGATCTCACTCTTTCATCCTCTGTCCATTCTTCTTATGTTACACTGTCCTGTTATTTTTGGGTTCAAACTATTCCCTTCTCTCCCTCTTTTCTGCTCCAAAGAGAGACTTAGTCTTCTTCATTTTCAGGACTAACCCTAACTCTTGCTCTAACTGTCCCCTTTTCCCCAAGATTTTCAAGGACCTTGTTGTGTTGCCCTTTTCTCTTGCAGATGGGATACTCACAGTATTTATTTAGTACTTATTTTTTGGTGTATGATGACATCATACACCAAAGTATTGTATCATACACCAAGTAGATTGTCCTCTTTTCTCCACTGCCTAGCATACTGCCTTGTGCACGGTAGACTTTCTATTAATATTACTAATTATTTTTATCTGTATAGGTAATAGAGCTTTAGTGCTACAATTGAAAATGGCTCCTCATTTAAAAAATGAGTAAGTAGCAGATCTAGTTCTCCTGACTGTTCCATTGTATTTTACTCTTCTGCACTGTTAGCCCTACACTAAGAAGAATATTATGAAAAGACACCATGCTCTATTCAAAATCTTGAAAAGGGTCTTGCTTTCTAATGTTTTTTTTTTTTTTTGAAGTTCCGGGGGCGGGGATTGAACCTAGGACCTTGCATGTGGGAAGCTGGTGCTCAACCACTGAACTACACCAATGTATTTTGATAGAAGATTTGCCATTATTTGAGTTGTGTTTCATGATTTAAATTTTAAGTAGATGAATTTTTGGTGACAATTGTATTTGTGATTGAGTGTAGTATAGGACAAATAGGTCCTTAAACCTGCCTTCCTATAACAAGCAGATGGAGTGGGAAATGATGCTGGGGTTTTTTAAAAAAATTTGTGGAAAAAGGCTGAGACATATTTATTAGGTTGATTCTTCCATTTTTTATAAGGTTCAGTTTTTACAATGCCAGTTTGAAGAAATGTGTTGCTATCCTTGGTCCTGTTTTTTGTTGGCCTTGGTTTTTCTCAGTCTCTTTTTAGAGAATTGAAATTACTTAATCCTTAAATATGGTTACACATTTTATATTCTTAATTAATCCTGGTCTCTGGTCTTACTGAGTAATGTAGGCAATGTCAGATTACCCCAGAGAGTAAGCCTGCAGTTTTCCAAAAATATTTTGGAGAGTTAACACCTTTTTTCATTTCTTCTGTAGGACAGGTAGAAGGGCAGAGCAGTGACCAGCCACCTTTGGAGGCTCTCTGCCTTTGGTGTCATGCCTATCAGCGCTTGCCCTACTTGTTTAGGGAGGAGTCCCATCTTGAATGTAATGAAAGCACATGTGCATGTGATTGTACAACATACCTATTTGGTTTTTCCTTAAAGTAATAACTCTTGAATAAAAATGGGCAAATATTGGAGGCTATTGAGCCATTTGGATTTTGGTGTTTTAGTTTTATATTGTTTATAACAAAATAAATGGTTGGCATAAATATTGTTACCCTTTAGAAAGGATGAGAAATTAGAGTCAGGCTTTTTGTATATCAGTGGAGATATTACCGGTATAGATATAATTGTTTCTTGTACATGTTTTATTATATAGCATATGTCACACATTATCATAATTATTTGTTTACATAAGTGTTTTCTGTACTAGGTAGTGAACTCCTTGAACACAGTGGCTATGTCTTAGTCATTGTTGTCATCTTTTCCGTCTTGCCACCTTCACCCTTCCCCTACTTTCCATTTACTTTCCCTTTCTTTTTTTCCTTTTTTTTTCACTTGGGTTTTTTTTTTTGATTACTTGTCTTCAAATATTTTAGTGCTGGGTGAAGACATTTTAGTCTGGGGTGGTGAGTGGGGCTTATCCTCAAAGAGTTTGTAGATATGCTAAAAGTATCCAAAATTGTAGATATGATAGCTGTTACCAAGGAAATATGAGTGGCAGATACAAAGTAATAGTTGCCATAAGAATGTATAGAAAAAGGGCTAATGATTTTCAGAGAAGAAAATAATTTCTGGTTAGAGAGAAAGACAAGGCTTCATGGAAGAGGTGGCCTTGCTTGCTCTCTAGTTGGAAGTCACATCTTTTTCATCTGACATCCATAATCCTTCCTAGACTTTACCTATGACATGTGTCAAAGAGAAGGAACACTAAACTGTTTTAGTTTATGCAAACCACTTAAGTCAAGAACTTCAGCTCCAAATGTTTGAAGACACATTTTTTCCCCTTAGTTTTTCACCTTTTCTAAATGTGTTCATTTTTAGAAAATTTAACAAATGAGGATAAGGAAAATAAAGAAAATAAAAATTATCCATAATGACATAATCAAAAAAAATTTAAACAGGTGTGATTATCATGTGCATACTCTTTGGAATTTGATACTCTTTACTGAATATATTATGAACATATATTTTTTCATGTTGTGTACTCCCTCATAAAATTGAATCAGTTAAATGAAATAATGTTAAGTGCTTTTCTGTAGTGACACTTTGGGGAATGCATTGCGTTCTTTTATTTGCATATACTGTAGTTTATATACTCAGTCCCCTGTTGTTTCACATGTAAATAGTTATTCATGTGCAATGTATCAGTCAGCCAAAAGGGTGCTGATGCAAAATACCAGAAATCGGTTGGTCTTTATAAAGGGTATTTATATGGGGTAGAAGTCCACAGTTACCCGGCCATAAAGCATAAGTTTCTTCCCTCACCAAAGTCCATTGCCATGTGTTAGAGCAAGACAGCTGCTGACGTTTGCCAGGGTTCAGGCTTCTTGGGCTCCTCTCTTCCCGGGGCTGCGTTTCTCTCCAGGCTTAGCTCCTCTGTTTCCTCCACAAGGTCAGCTGTAGACTATGAGGCTCTCTAGGCTTTGCCTCACTCCACAAGGCCAGCTGTAGACTCTCAGGCAAACAGCTCATGTCTTTTCCTGGAGCCTTCTGTCCTTCCTCATGACCAAGCTCTCTTACTTCCCAGGGCTCCAGCTCAAGACTCCAACATCAGAACTACCACAACTCTGTCCTTTGTCATGTCTTTTATCTTCGATTCCCTACCTCCCAAGGGGTGGGGCTCAACACCCTACTGATGTGACCCAATCAAAGCCCCAATTATAACTTTAACATGCCCAAATGAACAGATAAGTTTACAAGCATAATCCAATATATATTTTTGGAATTCATAATTTCATCAAACTGCCAAAATGCTACACCCATTCGTGTTTCTTTTATTTTTTTGCTGGGTGGGTGGAGGATTTAAATAAGACAGACAAGCAACGAGGAATAAAATATAATCATCCAATGTATCAATTAAGAATGATTTTGTTAGAAAGCTATAAAATACTCAACTAATAGCAACTTAAAGAAATAGGAGTTTATATTTATCAACTAAGGCTGGAGGTGGTTGGTGTGGCATTTGTTTAGCAGCTCAGCAATCTTAGGGTTTTCAGGTTGGCAGTTCCACATTTCTCTTGGCTGTTCCTTCAAGGTTGCAGGGTGAGCACAGCAATTTCAGTCATGACCCTGGTGAAAAATAAGAAGCAGGCAAGAGTGTGAGGCAGAGATTCTCTTTGGTCATCATGAAAAAGTCTTTTTCTGAAGCTCTTCAGCAGACTCTCCCATACATTAATTGACTAGGACTGGGTCATAAACCTACCTCTGACCAAGGACTGGGCCCATTTCTTGTAGATCAGAATATATATGCCCAGTATCTGAACAAAATGGGAATCCTATTAAGGGAAAAAATAGAGGGAACACTGAGAGGTTGTAAATACACATTGACTGCCATATTCATATTCAATTTTTTTTTTTTTTTAATTTTATAATTCCTAGAAGGGTATGTATAGACCAGGGTATTTTTGTTTGCTTCTTTAAATGTGTTTGTTATTCTATAATAAAAACAACATATGTTCTATAACTTGTCTAGAAGGAATGACAAGAATGAAATTTTCTTTTGCGGTAAAACACTTTCTAACTTATTTCTTTCTCACTGATTGCACTGCCTTTTATGGCTAATTGGAAGCAGAAATGAGGCAAAACTAGGGGAATCAAGTTTAATAAACAGTTCAAAAATATTGCAAAACTTATATTTTATTGGTTAATCAAGAGGTTATTAGTATATATATGTTTATTTTTATTTATTTTTCAGTGTCATATAACTTATATACAGTATAGTGTGCAAATCTTAAGTGTATAGCCTGATAAATTTTGCATATGTATACATTCATGTAATTGCCATTTAGAGCAAGAAGGCTCATCATGTCCCTTTGAAGTCAATATTAACCTATATTTTAAGCAGTTTTCATGTTATATACTCTTGTTAAATTGAATTAATGTGAGGAAGGACTCAGTAGAATATATGTATTTATGAGTGCTCTTAATTTTATTCTAAGATGCTGAATTTGCTTGACTTTTTTTTTCTTTGAATCCCTTGAGAACAGGCTATAGGAACTGTTAAGTAAATCTTGTTTTTTGTTTTGTTTTGTTTTGTTTTTTTAAAGATTTTATTTATTTATTCATTTATCCCCCCCTTGCTACTTGTGCTCGCTGGGTCAGCTAACCACGCCGTGCAGCGGGAACCGAACCCGGGGCCTCCCATATGGTAAACGGGAGCCCTACTGATTGAGCCACAGCCGCTTCCCCGTAAATCTTGTTGAATTAGTAACTGTCCTATTGTTATTGGTTGCCTTAATGTGTTTATGGAATTTGTGATAGTGTTTGTATGATTTTTTAGTAGTATCATAAATGATAGCTGTGAAATTTTAGGGAAGTGTCATACTATCTTGAATATAAGCAGTGAAAACTCAGCAATCAGGTTTTAGTTTTCTATTTATAGTTTGTGCTAAAAATTCATTTTTTAATGTATGCCTTAGCTTCATGTTATCTTTAAATATATTTGTTATAGCAGTTTACAATGAAGTACTTACTTTTGGTTTGAAACTCAGGAAACCGCATATTGAAATACTAACAATTTGATAGTAAGGTTTAAGTTGCTCTTTGTAGCATATGTGAATATGTTTTGTCCTCCAAACCTTCCTTTTATATACCCTGATAAGCCCTAGTTTGTTTTAGATAGGCTCAACACATAGTTTTTGCTTTTATTATAACAAGTGATGATAATTTTATGTGTGACATGGCTGTTTGAGCTTGAAGACATCTGGTCCTGGGAGCTCCATCAGTTCTGAGCATGCAGATGGATTCAGTATCTCAGTACATCCATAAAAGCTATATGGCATGTGTCACAGCGAACAGCTTGTATGACTCTGATATAACATGCCCAATGGGTACCTTTTAATATTGATAAAAGTGATTGTGATACCATGTTTTGATAATATAATATTGTTTGATAATCTCTCTAGTCTATATAGATAGTGCATATAGCTAGCATTTTAATTAGTTTTATTTACTTCATGTCATGTTTTCAGATTGGATCTGGTTCCTCTCGTCTTGGAACAGCAGCAACTATTAAAGGTAGACATGATCTAACTTGAAAGTTGCCTCTGACTTTCCATTTGCATTTTTGGTTAAAATAAAGATAACTGAATACTTTACATTCAAATGTAATTTAAAAAATCATTCCTCAAATTATTGTGTAGATAAAATTATGTATCTTATGTTAAAGGATGCTTGATTTAAATTGTATTCTCCCATCATCACATTGTGAAGCTTTCCATATTACTTGGTTTGAAGTGCTGTGGAAATAATTATGTGGTCTGATAGCCCATGATACTTCTTGGTTCAGTGCATTTTCCATTTTTGTCACCCTTGATATACAAAAACTGCTTTAGTTGATATATATCTGCCATACTCCTTGATGTCCTTCCTTGATTATACTACACTATACAGCCTTGACTTTTAATAAAATGCCCTCACATGTTTCTCTTAACTTTGTAGGAGATACAGACACTGCTAAGACTTCTGATGATATCAGTTTAAGTCTGGGCCAGAGCTCTAGTCTTTGTAAGGAAGGAAGTGAAGAACAAGGTAAGAATATTGTACTTCTTATGACATTGTATATTGTTGTGACCAGGGGGAATTTGTGGAATACTCCACTCACATTTTGGAAGCTTCTAATTATTTAATATGGCGTTTTAAAGAAACATTAAAATACAGTGATTTACTGGGCTAGTCCAGTAGTAATTCAGTGTTTTAGGTGCTTTTAGCCTACTGGAATTCAGTTATACATGCTCTGTCAAATAAACATGGAGAGAGAAATTTTACGAGCATATGTTGCAGAATGCATATGCAATGGGAGATAGGAATCTGTTCTTCCTTTAGTTGGTCAGAAAATCTTTCCTGGCTTAGTGATAATCTAGTGTGTAAAGTTATCTTCCGTTCAGTATGACTGCTAAATGCCAACTGCTTCATCTCTTGCCCAACTGAAGAAACAACATGTTGTAACAGAGTCATAACTCATTGTGTTGGACTTACTGAGAAACTGTATGTTTGCCTTCAACTTAGTTCCTTCCTGTACCAGAGTTTTAATTGAAATTTTGGCTATATGTGGGTTTTCTCCTTATGTGACTTCACTGTATATAGTATTTTGATTTAACAGAGTTCTTTGTTTTTTAAGAATCACTACATTTTATATTTGATTTTTCAACTTACAAACATGAAAGGACAGCTATATCATCTCTATTTTCACATGGAAATTATAAAAGGTTACATAATTAAACCTGAAAATTGGGTTAGAAACTTGTTTCCCTGTGTTTCAGCCTGTTATTTTTATTAGTCCATGAGTGATGTTTTAAATTGCCTGTACTTAATTATGAAACTTATATATGAGGTTACAAATAATAGATCACTAAATCACATTTGCCCATTAATTTAATATTTTACCCATGTGCAATTCTTATAAGCATATTTTGTTACTAGAACTTGGAATTTTAAGTTTATCTCTACAACTCTCTGCTTTTTTTTGTATTGCAATACCCTAACATTGTTTATTTGTTTTTGTGGACTATCCCTCTCACTCACACCCTCTCACCCAACCTCCCGCCCCCGGCCAAATCCTCTAAAATACTGTGTGGTATGGCAACTAGTGTTTTTAAAAAATATTAACAGAGAATTAATTGCTTTGAAAATTATAGCTCCCTTTAATATATAATTATCAGAGTGTTTCAGAAATAAGGTGGGTAATCATCTTAGAGAGGCTGGTGTCGTTGCATTTAGGGATTATGTATTGTTCTATCTTGTTTTATAGAAAGTACCACATGCCAGCAAGAATTTTGTAGTCTGGCAGGTTGGGAATTATATATACAAATATACCCTTGCAGATACACATTAACATGTATAATAACATTGCCTAACATTCATTGATTGTCTTTTATTTTCTAGCTCAGGGGTTAGCAAACTTTTCCTGTAAAAGGGTAGATAGTAAATATTTTAGGATTTATAGGCCATGTGGCCTTTGTTGCAACTTCTCAACTCTGCCATTTTAGTATGAAAGCATCCATACGTATTACACAAGCCACTGGGCACAGCTGTTTGACAGTAAAGCTTTATTTACAAAAACCAGGGTCAACCCTTGGTTTAGGTCCTCTTCTGAGCATTTTATGTGCATTAACCCAGATAGTCTTCATTACAAGCATTTGAAGTCATTACTATTATTATTTTCACTTTCAAAATAACATATCATGGCTTATGGAGAAATTATAAGAAATTTGTCCAAAGTTACACAGCTACAAAGTGGCAGTCATAGAATTCAAATCTAGTTTTGAATCATGCTTTTAATAATTATACTATACCACTTTCATTCAGTACTTCACATGGCAATTTTTCATTCAACAAATATTATTGAGTTCTGAACCCATATGTGCCTAGCACTGCTCTAAGTGCTGGAAAGAAATCAGTGAACAAACAAAAATTTCTGCTGTCATGTGGCTTCCATACTATTAGTATGGAATTACACTTGTATAAATAAAAAATAGAGTGAATAGAGCCTGAATATAGGGAGTTGTAAGGGTAGGAGAGAGTATAGTTTTATAGAGTGGTTAAAGGAAAGCTTCACTGAGAGCGAAGACCTGAAGGAGGTGAGGGAGTTAGCAGTCAGGATATTTGAGGGGAAAGAGAGCGCTCCATGCTGAGAGAACAGCAAGGGCACAGGCCCTAATGGAGAAGCACGCCTGTCAGGTGTGAGAAATAGTGTGGCTGGTGCAGAATGAGCAAGGGGCCAAATTATATAGGGTCTTGTAAACCATTTTAAAGACATTGGCTTTAATTTGAATGAGATTAGGAACCATTAAAGGGTTTTGAGTAGAGGAGCATTACATTTTAACAGAATAGCTTTGGCTTCTCCTTGAGAGTATATTAAAATGAGGCAAAGGTTGAAGCAGGGAGCTTAGGAAATTATTGCAGTAATCCAGAACAGAGATGGTGGTTGCACAGACCATGGTAGTGAGAGGTGGGTCTGGCTCTTATGCTTGTGTATGTGAGTTTATATTAATGAGATGGGTTTGTATAAAACATATGAGCAAAATAGTAATCATAAATAACTCCAAGGTGTTTGATTTAAGCAATGAGAGGGTTGTACTTCCCAGTAGCTTAAAGAGGGAAGACTCAGGAGCAGATTCAGGAGCGGGGAAAACATGGAGGGTAAGATAGAGTTCAATTTGGGGCATATTAGGTATGAGATGCTGTTAGACATCCAGGGAGCAACAGCAAGTAGATAGATAAGTCTGGATCTCAGGAGAGAGGTCTGTATTGGAGCTTTCTTTCTTTCTCTCTTTCTTTTTTTTTCTCTTTTTATTTCTGAGTTGCAAAGATTATTTCCCCTTCCCCATGTTTTTAGAATTTCCTGTATTCCGCCATTCAATCTTGGCTGCCACAATCAAATAGACAGAAAGCTCAAGGACTTTCTTTTTCTTGCATCTGTAGTAGAAACCTTAGCAGCAGACATTAACTGCTCCAGGTCTGCCAGACATGCATTTGGATTGGAGCTTTAAACCCAGGAGTTGTCAGTTTATGAATACTAAATGAGTGAAAAAAAAATTCAGTGTCAAATGTGCAGTTAGTGTTGTTATGAAGTTCATAAACAAACTGGGCAAGCCTGCATGGTTTGAGCTGGCTTGGCCTGTAGGTGGTCTGATTCCCTGATCCACATTCTTCTTGGTCATAGCTAAGGTTTGGCACCATCTAGTGGCAGTTGTTTATTCTGGCTTAAATATCAGTTGGAACCCTTTGTTTCCCTTAGTGACATTTTGTTAGTTGGTTAGCAGTGAGTTGTTTAGTTGGCACTCATTTTTTCAATGACTCAGGAAGATTGGGAGAAAACTGAGGACATGGAGATAAATCATTTATCTTTTCACTTCTGAGAAGGGGTTATCTGCAGCCTCACTCATATCTCCCCTACCCCAGATCAGAACTTTGGTGGACCCCCATATAGAGTATAGGGTCGGCAATGGATGGAGGAACTAGTTACAGGTATTTCTAGGTTTTGGTTCTCGTGGGGCCAGAAGACTGGATGTGATCAACAAGAGAGGGAGTATAGATAGAAAAACTGAAAACGGAAGTGAGCAAAGGAGAAGAATTTGGATTTGTAAATGAAATAACTGGATGTTTGAGTATTGATGGGGATGATCCAGTTTGGGGGGGGGGGATTCCTTTTTTGTTTATAAAAGTAAAAATGTTAATTTTAGAAAATATAGTAAGAAGATGAAAATAAAGATAATTCACACTTCTGCCACTGAGATAACAGTTGCTAATTTTTTAAATGTATCACTTATTTTATTGTGCTGTAAACCATATACCATAAAATTTCCCTTTTAAAGTATACAGTTCAATGTTTTTTTTAACATATTCATTAGACTGTACAGTTATCACCACTAATTCCAAAGCATTTTCATCACCTCGAAAAGAAACCTCTACTGATTAGCAGTCACTCCCCTTTCTTCTTAGCCCCTAACAACCTAACAACCACTAATCTACCTTCCATCTTTATGGGTTTGTCTATTCTGGATATTTCATATTAATGGAACTATAAAATATGTGTCCTTTTGCATCTGCCTTCTTTCACTTAGCATAATGTTTTCAAGGTCCATCCATGTCACAGCATGTAAAACCTCATTCCTTTTTACAGCTGAATATGGTGTATCACTTTTAGCACACATACAGACATACACACATGTACATGTAAACCCTTAACATCTTTTATAATTTTCATAGAACTGGAGTCAGTGAAAAGTGCTACCTTTTTCACTTAAAATTTTTCTCATATTATTATATCATCTTTGAAAATATTTTTGGTGCCCATATGATACTATTTAATAAACATTGTTTATTCAACCACTTTTTATTGGACATTGTTATATTTTGTTTTAAGAATTTTTATAACAACTTGAGATGAACAACTTTGTGCTAAAACCTTATACAGATTTCTGATTTTATCCTTTAGCAACAATTTCTAAAAATGTAATTAGGGATGACTGATGAGAGCATAAGAACATTTTTTCAAGATGTTTGGCTCTATTGCTTGATTATTTTAGAGAAGATAACACCAATTTGGATCACCATAAGCAGTACAGGAGCATGCCTTTCTTATCCTAAACCCCACTGATAGCAATCATTTTTTTTTTTTTTTTTTTAAAAAAACTTAATTAGATGAAAAATAGTATCTTTCTGTGAGGATTTGAGTTTCTTAACTTTGATGGAGTCTTTGAATACATTAGTACCAGTAAGAAAAAATGTCTAAGAAAACAGATTTACTTGAAATTTTCCTAAAACCACTTAAATTCTTCCTGACAAAATTAAAAACTTTATGGACTATTTGCATTATTAAAGTAATTTTGACTGTAGTTTTAAAAATGAAAAACCTAAATCCTGTTTTGTTAGCATCTTGGAGAAGGGAGTGGTTTTGATTGATTGCATTTTTAGAAAGTCCTTAGTTGTGTAGCTAGAATTAGTGTTTTTCAATTACTTTCTCAGAGTTGATAAGTTTTTATTCTATAAAATTCATATACTTGAAATGTGAATATCACATGATTCTATAATTGTTTATTAGGGCCATATATTGAAAGTTTTTAGAAATAAAAGTATAATTTAATAAAAATAGTGCACTATGGTAATCTTTAAATTAGTAATTATAGAATACAAGAATCCAAGCTTTTGGGACAAATGATAAAAATACAGATAAAAGCTTATCTTGAAAGCTTTTAAAAAACATAAGATAAAACCCAATAGAGATAACTTAGAAGTCACAGTTTATACGGTATGTTTTAGAAACTCTTAAGTTTTAAATTATTTAGATCAAATCTAGATTTGGATTTTTTAAAAGTACATAAACTTTTCTAGCAACTCATTTTATTTTAATCTTGGATGGGAATGTTTGCCTTTTATTATTGAATTCTACTGGGAAAAGTCTAAGTTACTACAGAATCTATCGTTGTACTTTGTCTATGCAGTTATGACATATAAGATATTTTTTCTTTTTATTGAACTGACTGCAGATGCCACCATCCTTGTCTGTCAAAATATATATAAAAAGTCAGCTATTGTGCAGTTCGGTTGTCAAGCTATATTCCAAGATAAATTACAATGTAGGTAGGTAGGTAGATGGATTTATTTATTTTTATATTCATATTCATATTTGTATCTATACCTATATACATAGTATATATAGTAACTCAGGTCAACAGTTATTGTCTTAAATGGAGGATTAAAGGGATGCTTTTATACATATAGGAGATATGATTTTTAGTAAGGCATTTTGTAATTGCTGCATCAATTATGAAAGCAAAAATGCAGTAGTTTGCCCTGTAATTATTGTGGTTTTTTTAAAACCATTATGAACAGCAGGATATCTTACATATCATATATCATATCTTCTTTGGGCATTGATTGGCTAGATTTACAATTTTTTTCCTCTTTCAGATTATGCTAGGTTTTTGATGATTTGTAAGATAATTATGTTTGTTTTTTGAAAAGGATTTTAGTATTGGGATGTTAATGAGGTAAAATAATGATAGTTACCATTAATTGTATAGGCACTGTGCTAAACATATGTTTTTAACTCAGTTATTCCTCTCTATACTTAATAAAGTTAATATCACATTTCACATGTGAGGAAACTGAGGCTCAGAAAGAAAACTCAAGGTTACCCAGTTAGTAAGTTAGAGACAGAGCTTATATAGAAATCCAGATCCATTTAAAATATAATCCCCTGTTGCCTCTTATCTTACTGATGATAGTCTATAGAATCTTTTCTGAGACCAATTGAAGAATTCAAAGATTTGGAAGTTCAGTTTATTCCATTGGTAGAATGGCTTCTTTGTGTGTCTGTGAAATACAAATCAGCTCTTTGGAATGATTGGCCAACTGTTAATTCAGTGAACTGCTTGAGAAATTGTTTCTACTTGATTTACTGTCTGCTGTGAATTCTTTCTATTGTTAAACAATAGAAAAGCACATCAAAGATTTGTGTTAACATTTCCAAATATGTGTTTGAAACAGATTTGGCAACCGAGCGGAAACTCTTCCGTCTGGTCTCCAATGACTCCTTCATCTCCATTCAGCCTTCCTTATCCTCTTGTGGACAGGACTTACCAAAGGACTTCAGTGACAAAGTGAGCCTGCCAAGTCATAACCACCACCACCACATCGATCAATCTCTATCCAATGCCTGTGACACAGAAGTAGCTTCTCTTGTACCTTTACATTCACACTCTTACAGGAAAGATCACCGGCCACGAGGTGTACCACGGACTTCTAGCTCTGCTGTGGCTTTTCCAGATACTTCACTGAATGACTTCCCTCTTTATCAGCAAAGACGTGGGCTAGATCCAGTTAGTGAGTTAGAATCTTCCAAGCCTCATTCTGGATCCAAAGAATCCTTGGTGGAAAATTGTTGTTTGTCAGGGGAATTTCAGTTTGGTGGTGACCTAAAAAACAGCAGTTCTCAGCCCCCCACAAAAAGTGGGAAGAGCAAGCCTTTGAAAGCAGACAAGAGCATGGACAGCTTGAGGAGCCTGAGCACACGGAGTAGTGGATCAACAGAAAGCTATTGCAGTGGAACGGACCGTGACACTAACAGTACTGTCAGCAGCTATAAAAGTGAACAGACCAGCTCAACTCATATAGAGACCATCTTGTCAGAGCATGAGGAGTCTCCTAAAGTAGGAAAGAAAAGTTGTAGGAAAAAAGAGTGCTGTGTTAACCCAGAGGAAAAGAGTAGTTGTACCAGTGACAAAAGGACTAGTAGTGAAAAGACTGCCTTGGAAGTGAGTATAAATAGTGGGGTTCAAGAGGCCAAGGATTCTAATACCTCCGATGATATACCCAATCCGAGAGGTCTCAGCACCTCTGCATCCGAAGAAGCCAATAAAAATCCCCATGCAAATGAATTTATGTCCCAAGGGGACAGATCACTTGAGAAAACTGCTGAAAACAAGGAGGAGCAGAAGGATAAGTCACCTGTTTTGGTGGATTCAAAAAGTTGTAAAGATGTTGGTGGAAAGCAAAAAGAAGGGGATGTACGACCTAAATCCTCTAGTTTAATCCACCGGACAGCCTCTGCCCACAAGTCAGGCAGGAGACGGACAGGAAAAAAACGGGCCAGCAGTTTTGATGCAAGTCGGCATAGGGACTATGTTTCCTTTCGAGGTGTTTCTGGTACCAAACCACATAGTGCTATATTTTGTCATGATGAGGACTCAAGTGATCAAAGTGACTTGAGTAGAACATCAAGCATTCAGTCTGCTCACCAATTCAGCAGTGATAGCTCTTCTAGCACCACTTCTCATTCATGTCAGTCTCCTGAGGGCAGATATAGTGCTCTAAAGACCAAACACATTCATAAAGAAAGGGGCACAGACTCTGAACATACACACAAAGCTCATTTGGGTCCTGAAGGAACTGGCAAAAAGCGGGCAACACGGAGGACTTCCAGCACAAATTGTGCCAAGACTCGTGCTCGAGTATTGAGCCTGGACAGTGGCACGGTAGCATGTTTGAATGACTCAAATAGGTTAATGGCACCTGAAAGTATAAAACCGTTAACCACTTCAAAATCAGATCTTGAGGCCAAAGAGGGAGAGGTGCTAGATGAACTATCTTTATTGGGAAGGGCTTCCCAGTTAGAGACAGTCACTAGATCTAGGAATAGCTTGCCAAACCAGGTTGCATTTCCTGAAGGGGAAGAACAGGATGCAGTCAGTGGAGGTAAGTCAGCTACAAGAAGAGATTTTCCTAAGAGTCACTGCAATTTGCAGTACTATTGATTAGAATAGTAGTTACTAAAATATGCTTTTTACTAAAACATGCTTTGTGTTAATATACCCCTTTCCATTGTATTATTAAAGTAAATTAAACTTTCTTTCTTGAAGGGAGATGTTTATCTTAGAAAAGGTTTTGGTATGAACACCAAGAAAATGGTCTTTTGTATTATTTGAATATATCAATTAGTTTTTTATTTTTTTATTTTTTTTATTTTTGTGGAAATGCACCACTGTTTTATTGAGAATGATCTGTTCTATGCATTCACCACAGCTACTCTGTATCAGATACTATTCAAAGTGCTCCCTCTCTTGCCACCCATATGCATATATTTTCACAAACATATATACATTTTCTTCTTAAACAATCCCTGTGAGATAGTTACTATTATCATTATTCTCATTGCTCAAGAATATGAGGTTAGGAGGGGTTAAAAGTCCTTCCCAAGGCTACAAAGCCTGTATGTAGATAACATATCTAGGATTAGAACACAGATGTCCTGGACCCAGGGTTTAAATACTTAATAATGGTGTCTTCCTTCCCCCTGAATTTGGGTCATCTGCCCATTCAAGTCCATCATCATTTTGCAAATGAATATGAGAAGAGCTGAGTTATTCTCTCTTTTTTTTTTTTTTTATTATGGGTAAAAATCAAAATTCTCACAATACATACAAACATTTGCAAAATTATATATAAATATATATGCATATATGTGTATTTGCTTACAAAAATGTTATTTATATATATATATATATATATACACATATATTTTAAGAGGTGCTTAGATTACCTAAAATATTACACGGAACCCACTGGGATTCCCATGTTGCCCACCTCCCACACCTCCCACCACATCCCACACAAACATCTCCCACAGTGTGGCCCACCACCCTCAATGAACTTACACATCCTGGAGCCTTGCCACCAACCATAGACCACAGTTCACACTGTAGACCACACTCTCTCCCACTCAGTTCTGAGTGGTGTGTGCTGATTTAAAATGGCCTACATCCATTATCAATTAGTTTTTGATGGCTTTCACCTTTTTCAAATAGTTGCCACCTTTAAATGTTTTGCCAGGAATAACAAAAATTAGTCCCCTTTCTTCCTTTGCAGAACAATAGCCACAACAGAATGTAGACTTATATGAGGGTCCCTAACCATTATTTAGTCATCTCTTATACAGTCTGTGCCACTGAACTTTCAGGATGAAATTAACCTGTTATCTAAGATTTTTCTAGTATTACTTTGGCTCCGATTTATGTATTTTGAAAACCTATGGCTCTTCTTTGTGTGCTTCTTTGATTTTATTTCTTGCTTACTCAACTTTCAGGCATGAAGAATTTTTTTTTTCTCTCTAAGTTTTCACTTTTCTTAAAAACAAATTTTATTAAATTGAGGCTTATATTTTATATCAGCAACTAGTATCCATTAATGGATGTATGATGCTTCCTGTGATAAATATGAGGATGTTTTGGTTAAAGTGATAGCTTATTTATTTCTGGTTTATGGGGAATTGTGCAAAATTTTGATAAACGATTTTATATTCTGTCAGTGTATGTTAGCCTTTTTGTTTATTTCAAAGTCGTGCCCCTCCCCCCCACCATTTCCTCCTATCCAGAATAATTTGTTTATTTTGTTCTGGTTATTATGGAATCTGGTTCTTGAATAGAATCAGAAGAAGTAACTCTTGCTAGCATCTTAGCTTTTTTATCCTCTACCCCTGTTCCCTGTTTCTGTTATTTAAGCTTACATCTTTAGTTTTCAAGTTTATAGTCTGGTGTAGTAATGTTTATTTTCTTAAGAGTTCAGCTGAGTTCATGCTTGCGCAAAAATTCTGAAACACAAGGAATATGCTTTTTCTTTCAGAGAATTTAAAAAGTATTTAAAAGTCCATACTGTGGTAAATATTCTCTTTTTCCTTTTGGTGTAGTTTCTAACAGAGATTAATTTCTCATGAGAATGTAAAGAAATGAGTTTTAGTACCTAGGGAAGGAAGTAGTTTATCAAATCTAAATATTTAGAACTATTTATATCTGAAGTGATTATAAATAACCATTTGGTGATAATATAGTAATTTAATATCCTTGAGTCTTTGACCTGGATATTATTACTTTTTAAAATAAAAAGCCTCAAATGCTTTCAGTGATTTCTCATTCAGATCTTATTAGATGTCTTTATAATGTGCCAGAAAACAGTTGGGTTTAAAAGCATAGCTTAATTGTTAAAGTTTTTATCAAAATAAATTTTAAGAGTATATGATATGCTATTTTAGAATATTATTGCTGCTCTAAATATTCTTAAAAACTAACTGAAAATAAATATGTAAGGGAGTGATAATAAATCTTTACATCTTTTCATGGAGAGTGTAAGGTGTTCTTTTTTTCAGGAGAAGTTTTATGGAAGGTGTTATTTGCTTCTCATTTATCCAGGTTCCAACTTTTCTCCGTTGTCGGTGTTCTTAAAAAAATTTTTTTTTTTAAGGTGATTGAATGTTATTAAGAAACAAATAGAAAATTAAAAATTTTATGCATTTTGGTGGAAGAAATATAATAATCTGTGGGCTCTTAAAAATCTTTTTTTTTTTTTTTTTTTTTTTTGCCAAAGGAAGGCATTACAGGAGCTTTTATTTGAGCTTTGTTATATTTAGAATTAAAAAATCGTATCAAAACTAGACCACTTATGTATTTATATATGGTTTGTTTTCATCACATTTTGGTTAGGGGTTTGTTTGAACTTTTTTGAAGACTGGAGGTAGTGTAGTAGTAGATTTGTTTTGGTTCTCATTATTTAAAAATTACATAGAATCTCAAACATTTGTTACAGATACTAGTTTATATTAGCATTAATTGTCACAGTACTGTCTGGCAATTTAAGAGAAATTTTTCTTGGCTACCTTTTTTGCTTTACATGCTGTACTCCTGAAACATGTCAACAAAGTAGAGGATACAGCTTGACCATTCATATTTCTATATATAAACCATGACTAGATTTTATCTTAATGAATGAATTTGGATGTATTGATGAGTTCTTAAATGATTTCTTTTTATTTTACTTTTCAGGCAGATGGTGATGGTAGCATGGAGGAATGGAATTTAGGAAATGTACTTTAAAGTATTAAGATAAAATACTCTAAAATAAAGAGGTAATCTGGTATAGTGGAGTCATTTATCCTTGCTAGTATACAGGCTTCACTGTGGTTGTGCCTCCAGACAAGCTAATTGCCTTCCTTAAGCCTCAGCTTCCTCCTCTTAAAATGGAGATGATGATAGTGTCTATTCATAAGGTTGTTGTGAGGATTAAATGAGTTAATACATGCAAAATGCTTAGAACAGTACCTGGCACATGGTAAAAGCTTAACAAATTCTAATACTACTATTATCAAATAGGCCAGATTGTTATGCTCTTCAGATGTATCCTGTCCCTTGTTTAACTTTATTAATTTTTAATAGTATAAAATTAAAGTAGAAGAAAATGATTAAATATAGAAATATTTTTGTCATATTTTAATTGTGCACTTTGAATTCAGTAATAGTAAAAAATTTTTTTAAATCTGGAGAAGTAATTCTTACATAATACTAACAGAAAAACATTTTTTCACTGCTCATATTGTCTGTCAACAATGATCAACTCAATTATTATAGGATTCTATGAGACTATACATACAAAGAAAACAGCAAATGATAAAATTATTGTCTTCCAATGCTTCTGCTTGTATTAATTTCTGGAAAGTGGTACTCAGTTTTAAAATTGTCAAGTCATTTTTAGGAGATAGGGCTGTCAAAAATTTGAGCTACTCATCAAATAGATGTCATTCCTAAAGCTTTCTCTTTATATATCCAATGCTATAGGCCAGATAGATGTCAACATGGAGGAGTTACCAAAGACATAAATGTTGACATCAGTGTAAAATAACTTATGTAATAAATTAAATTGCTTGTTTTTTCAGATAGGACAGCTCAACCTCACATTGCCTGGTTGATAGCAGGCATGCATATGTATTTTTTTTACTTAAAATATCTTACTGATCCTATTTTCCCCAAATATTAAACTCATCTTATCAAATTTTCTCCTGCAGCACTAAGAAAGTAAAAAAATATTTTGTAGAATTTTGCTAATAAGCCACCAAGGTGCAAATCCTTAACATTTTAAGAAACCCTGGCAATTAGTCCACTAAAAACATATCCCATAATAAATGGCCTTTGATGTCAGTAAGAGCAGCAGAAGTAGAGTGTTTTGGCACTCTTCTGATTTTACCACAGAACTTTTCCTGAAAGCAATCATGAATATAGCAATGGTTTTAACTATGGTTTAAATTTATACATACTTAATTTCATTGAATATTAATTTTGATTATCTTACTGGATTTAGGTTTTACTGTTAATCTTTAGGGTAGATAAATTCAAATGACCATAAATTGGGATAGCTTTTTTATTATACCAAGGTGTTCTGATGCTATCATATGGAAAGACAGATGCCTCAAACAACCTGTATTAAATTATATATTATTTTTTTATTTTTTATATATATATTAAACAATATATTGAAATATTTCATTCATACATGAACATACATAAACAATAAATGTTCAGGAAGCATTGTGAACTTACAAAACAGACATGCATAACATTATACAGGGCTCCCACACATCACCCCACTGCAAATACTTTGCATTGTTAAGAAATCATGAAAGAGCATTGTCAAAGTATTACTACTAACCATAGTCTGTATCTTACTCCCCTATACTTTTTTTTTTAAACGATTTATTTATTTAATTATTTACTTTTATCTACCACCCTTCCACCCCACCCCCCATTTTTGCTGTTTCTGTGTCCATTCGCTGGGCATCTTTCTGTGTCCGTTTCCATTTCCTGCCCTCTTCTCATCCTTCTCCTCCTGTCTTCACTGGGATTCGATCCTCAGAATCTCCGATGTGGGAGAGAGGTATCCTACCACCTGCGCCACCTTAGTTCCTGGTTTTTTCGGTGCATCACATCTTGGCTCTCCCTTGTGTCACTCTCCTGTTACATCATCATCTTGCTGCATGGCTCATGGGGCCTGGTAGCCCACGCGCCTTCCGTGTTTTTCTTTTTTTAAATTTTTACCTGGAGGTCCTGGAGATTGAACCAGGTCCCTCCATATGGGAGACAGACACCCAACCACCCGAGCCCCATCTGTCCCCCTGCTATCTCTCTTAAGGTTGACCAGAGATACCCAGAGTTACAGTCTTTTCCCATACAGGATGGTCATATAATAAATCAGGCTTCGTTTATCACCAGCATTCTAAAAACAAGGCCTAGGGATAAAAACAAGGTTTGGGGACATATGCCTGGTTTCTAGCATAACGAATGTTTAGCCTACCCTGATTATCACAAAATCAGGATAGCGAGAATATTTGCATCATCTTCTCTTTAGAGAAGTACTGGGAACTGAACCTGGGACGTCCCACGTGGGAGAGAGGTGCTCAATTGCTTGAGCCACCTTAGCTCATCTTTCCTCTTTGTGTCCCCTGGTTGCGTCATCTTGTTGCATCATCTTGTTGTGTCATCTTGTCGTGTCATCTTGTGTCAGCTTGCTGCGCCTGCACATCGCACCATCTTGCTGTCTTGCTCATCCTCTCCAGGAGATATTGACCAAACCCAGGACCTTCCAATTGGTAGGTAAGAGCCCAATCTCCTAAGCCACATCCGCTTCCCAATAGATCATATTTTAAATGATCACTGGGATTATTTAAAAAGCCCTCAGAACTTAACATTTTTCACTTGTTTATTTAGTCATATACAAGTCTTATAAAAATGCTTGAAGTAATGGGAACACCTGTTTCTCTAATACTTCATGCAAAACAAGGAGAGAGGATCTATTCAAGATTATTAAGACCAAAATTGAGAGCTGTTTTTTTCCCCTCTTCCTTTGGAAGCTTCAGTACTTTGCTTCCATCTGAGCCAGAAAACTGTCCACTTATTTTTCCCTATCCTTTTGTCTGCTCTGAATGACTGCTTTCAAATTATCCATCCCTTCATCAAGCCCCAACTCCTTCCTGTTCATTTCTGCTTCTTTAGCCTCTTCCTGAGCCTTCTTTCCTTGCATTCATCTTTTGCTTCGATTCTTTGACAAAGGCATTATAGGATGGGACCTCTCCAGTGTCAGTGGCTTGCTAAAAGATGTTCCTTTGTGTACTGCACACACAGCACAGACTTCATTATCTGGCCCATGCTGCCCTTGAAGTCCAGATAGGCCTGTTTAATATCAGCCACTTTTCCTCATAAA
This sequence comes from Tolypeutes matacus, assembly GCA_026826555.1. Taxonomy (NCBI): domain Eukaryota; kingdom Metazoa; phylum Chordata; class Mammalia; order Cingulata; family Chlamyphoridae; genus Tolypeutes; species Tolypeutes matacus. The sequence goes on along the minus strand of JAKSZT010028738.1, from coordinate 2,785,667 downwards.
CTTTGTATGTTTTTTTTCCAAAAGCTTGAATGCCCTCTAGAGATATCTTTTTGAAGAGTAACCTTCAATACACTTCCCAGTCCTGGTCTTGGTTGAGCACAGCAGAGTTCTCGTCCACTGATCCCTGCTTATCATACACTGCTCTCCGCTCTGTCACTCAGAATGGAATAGACTTTTCCAAAGATCTGGAAGTGGTGAGTGGCATCCTTCTTGTTGCCCTTGCCTACCCAGTTCAGTTGTACCTGCACAGACACCTTGTGGTAGTATCGTCAGACCTCTCTGTAGAGGCCTTGTGCTGCATGCCCAGCACCCAGTAGAGGTAGGCTGTGCTGAACACTTCCTCACACAGCTCCAGCAGCCCCATGCTGGGCACGGGGCCATAGCCAGCAGGGGCCTCTGTGAAAACAGTCTGTCCTGCAGTCCCAGCTAGGGGACCAGACTGCTTCCTTTTCCCATGCAAAAGGCTCCAACATTTTTTATTAACATCTAATATTTTAGTAATGTACATTTTGACCTTATTTTAGCGGCAATATGTCATATAACTCATCTTTTGATATTTAGTCATAACAAGTGATTATTTTCATTGGCTGTCTCGTCATGAATTAAGTATGTTGGTTAAAATTGGATTTCGTCAATAATGTTCTGGGATTGCTTAGGCAGGAAAAATGTTTTAAGCTCAAACTAAGACATTTTCTAATGTTGACCACTCACTTTTATATTTTTTCTTTTATAATTATAAAGCATATCTTTAATAATTTATGACTAATATTGCAAAAACAAAAAGGTATGTATAGGCAAATTATGTGACAGAAAAATATCCTGTTTTTTCTAGCTTATACATATATATATATTTAGATTTATTTATTTATCTCCTCCCCCCTCCCCCCATTGTTTTTGCACTCTCTGTGTCCATTTGCAGTGTGTTCTTCTGTGTCTGCTTGTCTTCTCTTTAGGCAGCCCTGGGAACCGATCCTGGGACCTTCTGGAGTGGGAGAGAGGCGCTCAATCTCTTGGACCACCTCAGCTCCCTGGTCTGCTGTGTCTCTTATTGTCTCTCTTCTGTGTCTCTCTTTGTTGCATCATCTTGCTTGTGCCAGCTCTCCACTTGGGCCAGCACTCTGCGTGGGCCAGCACTCCTGCAGGCCAGCTTGCCTTCACCAAGAGGCCCTGGGAATCCAACCCTGGACCTCCTATATGGTAGAAGGGAGCCCAATCGCTTGAGCCACATCTGCTTCCCGAGCCTATATTGTTTTTAAAAAATAATTTTCTTTTGGACCATTTAAACTTGTCTGCATGATTCAGTAATACTATTATTATATCTATTTTCTGCATCAGTTACCTGATTTAGAAAACACCCAAAGTGGAAATGTTTATGTTTGCTCTATTATTCTTTGTATCTTTTTCTGAATTTCTTAATCTGTAATTCTTTGAGAAAATTATTTTAAATATGTTTGGCTCACTATTCTGTAAGTGTGCAACAGGACTCTATTATAATATTGTGTAAGATACTCTTTTGTTAAGAAATATTACTTTATTCAAAGAAAAGCTAAATCTTTTCCATAGACAGTTTGAGGGCTTTTGCTATACATATAAATGGGAAGTTTGGTATTTTGTACCCAAATATCATTGAACAATAGAAAAGGCGAAGACCACTGAACAGACAACCATAAATTAAAGCTTTTGTACTTTACTAATAAATTTAATTTTCTGCTTTCCCAGTTTACATGGTAGGTTAGAAGAAGCAAATTAGTAGAAGAGGAGGAGTACCTGTAGAGACTTAAGCAATGACAGCGAAGAAATGTATAGCTAACACTAAGGAAGGAGCTGGAATAACTTTTTTCCTTGTCTCTAATAGAGCTATACCTCACCCACTGGACCCTATTCAAAATAGAGATGTTATGTATAAATAGCACATTCCCAGTGGGGCATGGTTGAGTCTTATTCATTGGGACCACAAATAATAGTGTTGTCTGTTCAATGTGTAATCCTAGCTAATTTTAAAATAATTGCTATAATAAACATTGAAAAGCAATGATGATAACAACAATGATGTGGGATCATTAAGTGAAGGGGCAAACTATCTTTTAAATTTTAATAGTGATTAAGGACATCATAGTAGCATAACTTGGTACTGTATTATAGTGTTATGCAGTAGTAAATGTATATATGGCTGACGTTGATTCATTAAGAAAAGATTATATTATATTTAATTTATATTGTGAAGAAATCCTAGACACAAAATAGCACAGAATGCTCATTAGATGTAGTAAAACAGGTTTTGGTGCTTTAGTTACTTGAAAAATTGTCTTCGTAAGAGTAATATCAAGAAAAAGAGGTATTTTTTTTGATGAAGCAAATAAGTATATAGAATTCCCAAAATCTTTCTGTGCCTGATTCTGTGAGAAAAGTAGAATAGTCCTTTAAAATGTTTTCACAGATGGAATTGATCCTTAGAATTGATCCTTAAAAGTTGTGCAGAAGATTCTCCCTGTTCTTTGGCCTCCCAGAAAATGACTTGTGAGCTTTTGTTTTTGTATTAGAATAAAATCCTTGCATGCTGGTAATAGCATCATTCTTGGCTAACATAAGAATTTAGAAAGGGAAGAGATGTTCAGATAAATGATATTCATGCCTAGGCTTAATATTGCTACTATAATATTTCAGATACTTTATTTTTCAAAATCATTTGAGTGTTCATTTCTTTACATAGTAATTTCATTCATAAGTAAAAAAATAAAATTAATTTTTACCTTGAAGTACATTTTAGAATGTTTACAAATATATTTTATTTTTCTGAGATGTATACATGCTTATTTCATACTTTTCTTTCTTTAAGTTTAATTTCCTAGTTACATTTTACTTCTGTTCTACTCAATGTACCAAAATACACATTTTTATTTTCATTATCCTCCTAAAATTACTCCTTCCCACTGAAAATAACTCTTTTCTTGTAGAGTTTCTTCCATCTAAATTTTCTTAAAATTCATTTTATAGTAATTGAGTTATAACGAGACCAGCCATAGCAGTACATAATAATGAGAAAAAAATCTCATTACATATGAATCCTTTCACTAAGCAAGCAGCTATATGATTGACATTGTTTTCAGTGGTGTCTTTATCTGTTTTATTTATGCTCTCAACTTTTAAATTTTGGGGATATATATTTTTTCTTTAGAATTTGAACAATCCTCACCTCATCAAATTTTACTCTTCTGTGCATCTCAGCCATCCTGAAAGAATATTGGTGCCTTTAATACTTCCCCTTTTTTCATTCACAAAGTGAAATGAACTAATGGGCTATTGCGTGAATACCTCCATATAAAAATAAATAGTTGCACTAAAATAATTCAGTATAAATATGTAGAATTTCCCTTAATTCATTGAGATAAATGGGAAGTAAAGAGCCAAGTTATCTGAATGTCCCTCTTAAATTTGGTATGATTGTAAATTCAGGTCTGTGAGGTATTCTAAACACAGAGAAAGAAAGAGAAGATTAGATAGTCAAGACTGTTGTTTTGAAAAAATACAAAAATACATTTAAAAACTGTCTAAATACATGCCCTTGGAAATATTTGATGTCTGTTTTGCCATTTATAGCTTTTAAAAGTAATTTTTTGAAGTATATCATTCATACATGAACATGCATAAACAATAAGTGTATAGTAAAGATTGCGAACCTACAAAATAAACATGCATAACATCATACAGAGATCTCATTCATCACCCCTCCACCAACACCTTGCATTGCTGTGAAACATTTGTTGCAAACTATGCAAGAGCATCATCAAAATATTACTACTAACTATAGTCCCTGTCTTATATTTGGTGTATTTTTTCCCCAACCCACCCTATTTTTTAAAAATATATTTTTATTACAGAGGTTGTGAACTTATAAAACAATCAGACACCTGTGTAGAATTCCCATACAACACCCCTTCACCAACACACCACACTGTAGTGGAATATTTATTACAGATTATGAGATATCATCATCAGGCTATTACCACCAACCATGGTCCATTGCATACATTTGGCACCTTTTTCCATACCCCTCCATTATCAACACAGTACATCTTTGGCGTTTATACAAGAATATTATAGTATTGCTATTAACCACAGTCTATAGGTCACACCAATTGTGGTTTTCCCATGCTTCTCCACGTTCCTACCACCCTGCAATAGTGATGTACATCCACTCTAGCTCACAGAAGGACGCTCTTGTATCTGTACCATCAACCACAATTCTCATCTACCTCTGGGTTCACTGTGTTATTCAGTCCCTAGATTATTCTTTAGCTTTCTTTCGATTGACATTTACTTTCCCAGACAACCCTTTTCAGCCATAATCCCATTTGTAAACCAGCTGCTATTCACTATAATGTGTTACCATCAACTTTATCCTTTTCCACATTTTTATAGTCAAGTTGATTAAAACTTCTACATGCATTAAGCATCAGTAGTTCTTCTCAACCCTCCTTTTACCTCCTAATAACCTGTACTCTAGGTTTTAACTCCATGTGTTTATTCTTCATATTTAGTTCATATTAATGAGACCATACAATATTTGTCCTTTTGTGTCTGGCTTACTTTGCTTAGTATAATGTCTTCAAGATTCATCCATATTATCATATGTGTCCCGATTTCATTTCTTCTTACTGCAGCATTGTATTCCATCATATGTATATGCCACATTTTGTTTATCCATTTATTGGTTGATGGACACTTGGGTTGTTTCCATCTTTTGGCAGTTGTGAATAACACCGCTATGAACATCGATGTGCAGATGTCTGTTCGTGTCACAGTTTTCAGTTTTTCTGGATATATTCCTAGTAGAGGAATTGCTGGATCATATGGCAGTTCTATATTTAGCTTCCTGAGGAACCGCCAAACTGTCTTCCACGGAGGCTGCACCATTTTACAATCCTACCAACAGTGAAGGAGTGTTCCTGTTTCTCTACATCCTCTCTAGCACTTATTGTTGTCTGTGTTTTTAATAATGGCCATTCTATGCTGTGTTAGATGATATCTTATTGTTTTGATTTGCATATCCCTAGTAGCTAGTGATATGAAGCATTTTTTCATGTGCTTTTTGGCCATTTGTATTTCCTCTTTGGAGAAATCTTTTGCCCATGTTTTAATTGGATTGCTTGCTCTTTTATTGTTGAGTTGTATTATCTCTTTATATAGAAGGGAAATCAAACCCTTATTGGATATGTGGTTTCCAAATATTTTCTCCCATTGAATGGACTTCCTTTTCACCTTCTTGATGAAGTCCTTTGAATCACAGAAGTGTTTAAGTTTTAGGAGGCCCCATTTATCCGTGTTTTCTTTCATTGCTCGTGCTTTTGGTATAAGGTTTGAGAATCCACCACCTTCCACCAGGTCTTGAAGATGTTTCCCTACATTTTCTTCTAGGAACTTTATGGTACTTGCTTTTATATTTAGGTCTTTGATCCATTTTGAGTTAATTTTTTTATAAGGTGTGAGATAGGGCTCTTCTTTCTTTCTTTTGGTTATGGATATTCATTTCTCCCAGCACCATTTGTTGAATAGACTGTTCTGTCCCAGCTGGGTGGGTTTGACATGCTTGTCAAAAATCATTTGGCCATAGATGTGAGGGTCTGTTTCTGAACCATCAGTTCGGTTGTATTGGTCTATGTGTCTATCTTTATGCCAATACTGTACTGTTTTTACCACTGTAGCTAGGTAAAATGATCTAAAGTCTGGAAGTGAGAGTCCTCCAAGTTCACTTTTTCTTCATTCATAGATTTTTGAATCACTTAAGTATTTGTGATTTTTGTCTCCTTTACTTACACATGCATAGAAATTAGTTGTGCCTAATGACAATGGAGTGTTAAATTTGCACTGTTAGTATTTTATACTCTTACTATTAAATTAAGTTCATTCTTTTTTGCCCAAAGATATTGGCTTTTAAGCAATGCTAAAATGTCAATTTCAAAACCAGTTGTTTTTTTTAAAGATTGATATTTAAATTGATTATTTCCCACCCTTGTTGGCGCTCACCGTGTCTGTTCATTGTGTCCTCGTCTTTTAGGAAGCACTGGGAACTGAACCTGGGAGGCTTCCCATGTGGGAGGGAGGCCCCCAGTCACTTGAGCCACAACTGCTCCCTCCTTGTTTTTTCTCATTGTGACATCTCACTGTCTTGCTCATCTTCTTTAGGAGGAACTGGGAACCGAACCCGGGACCTCTCATTTGGGAGGTGGATGCCCAACTTTTTGAGCCATATCCACTCCCCAAAGCCAGTTTTATTTATTTATTTTTATAATTAAAAATTTTTTTAAAAGGTACTCTGATGACATAAATAATTCATAGAATATATAGGGGATTCCCCTATGCCCTACTCCTTCCACTTCCCACATTTTCCCACATTTTCCCACATTGGCAACATCTTTCGTTAGTGTGGTACATTCATTGCAATGGAGCATTGCCACTAAGCATGGGTTATAGTTTACATTGTAGTTTACACTCTCTCCCACTCAACTTGGTAAGTAATGGCAGGATATATAATGGCCTGTATCTGTCACCAAAACCAATTTTAAAAGTATGTTTTTAAAGTGTTTTTCTCTTCCTCTGTAGTTCCCTACTTAAAAGATTTTTTCCTTTTGTTTTTCTTTCTCTTATAAAGTTAAAGTATTCAGACAGAGTTTACTACATTGCCTGTGATTGAACATCCTGAATACAGAGAGGTTATTCAGCTTCAAGGTGACCAAAGAAAAACATTTGCCAGTTTCTCTTGGAGGTTGGCATTGTCTAGGAGAAACAGCTTAAGGTTCATGGATTCTAAAGTGAACCTAAATACGTGGATAATTTCTTAAATAATATTGTTTTCTAGACCCAGTTTGGCTGCCTTGTGAAGTGATTCTCTATAGTAAACGGAGTTTTCATTTATTTAATCATTCATACTTCCATTCAGATCTGCATAGTTACGGAAAACATGGGGTATGTAGGCTAGTAACACATAAGAAAATTGCAGTAAGATGGTAATTCCCCAACTTAACCTTACTGGTGTCTTAAGAATTGTGAGATTATACTAAATACTATTATTGTACACATTGAATGAATTGTATGCTTTATTAATATGTACCAATAAAGAGATTTGTTTAAAAAATTAAAAAAAAAAAAAAAAAAAAAGAAAGAATTGTGAGCAGGAAGACCAATCACTTATCTAATTTTTCATTTCTTGTCTCAAGTAACTTGTTTGCTTCTTTGCTTTATTTCACCCTTAATCCCTACAATTTCCTGCCATTGTTTATGTTCGTTGTGACAATGTTGGCTGCAGTTTTTATCGCGTTTTATTGAGGTAATGATGATAGGAATAGGCAAAATATGCAATGTAATTTGTAGATTGTGATTAAAAAAAAAGAAAAAGGTATTCATCTTAACATGTTTTCAATGGAAAATATTTTGAGTGTTTATTATTTAGTTTAGTACTTTTCATTTGATTAAATGTTTTTTGTTGTATTAAAAAAAAAATCCATACTGGATTTTCATTGTCTGGCTATAACTTATGTGATTGTATATGCTTACAGCAAATTATTTTTAAGGTTTAAGGACAACTTTTTTCCCTTGGCTCTAGCGGAGCTGGACTGCCACTGGACCCACTTCAAATAGGGGTGTTCTGTATAAGTAGCACATTCCCAGTAGGACATACTTTAGTTTTTTTCATTGGGGCCATAAATCATGGCTTAGTGTTTTTAGTTGAATATGTGATCCTAACTGTTAAAGTAGTTGCTATAGTAAATATTGAAGAAAAGTCTTTTAACCATGGGTATTGAATATTACTAGGCATTAATCAAGATCTCCCCCCCTTTTTTTTGCTATTGTGCTTTTTTACTTTAAAAAAATTAAATAGTACTCTATCACATACAAAACTGAACTAGAATCCTGATTTCATGGTGAGGAAGTCTTAGAAGATGGAGACAAGGATGTAGTTGCAGTGTTTTCATTTTCTTTGTACTTAGGAGGTGTTTTGGATAAAAGGTACGGAGTGTGTGAGATCTTGGAGATGAATTAGTCCCAGAAATAGTATATATAGATTTGTGATCGCTATTGGAGGCACTGTGCCTTGGTCTTAAGGAGCTGGGGTCCCATAGTTAAAAATACTGTAATATGAATGTGGATTTTCATTCGGAAGCAAACTGTTAGCCCCAGGACTTCGAGTTACTGCAGGAGGTGAAGCCCAGGAAAGAAGGTGGTGGAGGGGGTGGAAATATTATCACCACATCACCTCTCCCATTTTCTGAGGGCCAGGAATCTGGAAGTGGCTTAGCTGGGTGGTTCTGGCTCAGGGTCTCTCTGGATGCTGCATTCAAGCAGTCGATCAGGGCTGTAGGCAGGAAGTCTCAGTTTCTCGCCATGTGAACCTCTCTGCACAGCTGCCTGAGTGCCCTTGTGCATAACCCAAGAGAGAGCCGCTGTGCCTTCGATGACATCAAAGTCCCACACTCACTTGTCCTTCATTCTGTTTATTGGAAGTCAAGATTCCATTTTAATATAATACATTGTTCAGTGGGTGTTTAAACTTTCATCTTGATGTGTTTCCAAGACTATTAAGAAAATAAATGATGTAATATGTAGCTATTTTGCAAATAGTGAAATATAAATGGGTGTTAATATAAACAACACCAAAAGGTGTTTTCTGAAGAAGGAAAATTTTTTACTAAATGTGGACACTGTAATTTGTCTTTTCATCCCAGTACTTTGTATTTAAAATTACTACTATTAAGTCTTCAGTAGAAAGAAGATAACTATTCAGTAATCACCTACTGTGTTTTTCCAAATTCTTCATAATTTTTAGTACATTTTCTGGTTCAGATTATCCTCTGTGAATTACACCTGGCTAACTTTTACTCTTGTTTGAAACAAAATGTGCACAACTAGAGGGAATGTTGGAAAGTTTCTTAATGAAGTTGGATTATCCTATAAACTGAATAATAACAGTCTGTTACAACTATAGAATAGAAATCTTCAGTATAATTTTATAAAATATCTTGAATTGAATCTTAAAATAGTGATTTGAAGTCCATCCCCCAACTTAACATTACTAGTCTCTTAAGAATTTTGAGTAGGAAGACCAACCACTCATCTAATTTTTCATTTCTTCTTTCATGTAGCTTCTTTGCCTCTTTGCTTTGTTTTACCCTTAATCCCAATGATTTCCTTCCAGTATTTATGTTCTCCTTTGTGACAGTGATGGGTGCAGTTTTTATCAAGTTTTATTGAGGTACCGATGACCAGGAATAGGCAAAATGTGCAATGTGATTTATAGATAGTGGTTAAAAAAAAAAAAAGGCAAACTTTTTTTTTCCAATTTAAGGGAATTTTTGTTGTTTAGAAGGAATGTTTCTGTGCTATCTTGGTTTGTTCTTATTCACATTTAGTATCAAACTATCCTTTTTCAAAATCAAAATGCTTCCCAAAATATTTACATCACTAGGAAACACAGTGGTTTTATATTGAAATGGATGAAATCATTTTGGATTTTGCCTTAGAAACCAAAATCTGTCAATTTGTATGGCTTTGTAAAACCTTATGTAATTCTGTTAAGCTGTTGTGATTTTTCTCAGTTTTGCATACTTTAGTATTTATGTCATTACTTTTGGATTAAGCTGTAACTTTCTAAATTTACCAGTTTGCTAATAGTTGCTTCCTGATGTAGAGGGGACCAGTGGAAGGGGTGTAGAATTGAATAAAAGATTAATGCCTATGAAGTACCTTACAGTTAAGATTTATTCATGCTCTCTTAAATTGAACATTTAATGTACTAGTTGTGTAACCTAGCAGTGGTTTCATTTAAGGCTGCCAAAATTGAGTACAAGGTAGTATGAAATAAACTTCTTACTTCTGCCTTTCTCCTCTGGTATCAAAAATGAAGTACTATCTTTGCTGCTTTTACTACGCTCACAAGAGTAAGAAATTAATTTCCCATTCCTGTTAGTGGTAACTAGCAGGTATTATACTTTAAAGGGTATGTTAATTAAGGGGAAATAGAGGAATATGAAACTAAATAAATGAGACTTTTAGGAAAAGATTTAAAGCAACAGGGATCTTAAAATATGAGATTGAAATCGAAGAGAAGATGGTGAGCCAGAAAATAGATTAGAAACATTATTTTTAAAGAAGCCTAAATCATTTACACATTTTTTTTTTGCGTGTTACCTAATACCATCGCTTAAAGGCACATATGAAAACAATTTGGATCAATTAGACAAGTTTCCTTTGCCTAGGAGGGTGGGAAAGCAAGGCAAAGACGGGCTCAGCTGCTAGTTATATTTCTGACCTAGGCTCCTATTTGACCTAAGTCTGTCTTGATGCAGCAGCGCAGGCCAGCGAGGAGACGGTGTCATTTCGCCGTGAACGCAGCACATTTAGGCGCCAGGCAGTACGGCGCCGGCACAATGCAGGGAGTAACCCTACCCCTCCTACTTTGCTCATCGGATCACCCCTAAGGTATGGTATTTTAAAATTCCACCAAGTTTAGCATGCATGTAACAGACCTTCTAACCTGTTCTGTCAATGCCAAGGAGGCGTTTGAATGGCCTTGTTTTCTCTTTTTATCTTTTCAGTTTCTCTCCTATACTTTTTAAGCTCTTTTAGGTTTTCTCTGCATGTGACCAAGAGCCTATTGCATTATGCATGCCTTATGTTGCACTATTTAAACAAAATGATCAGATTGGTTTAGCCCATTTTAAATTGCAAAATCACGTTAGGGCACGTTATAGAAACGTAAAGAGAGGACTTAAATCAGCTTTTCATATATTTTTTAAATTTTTTTATTTTACCGGAAGGTCCCGGGTATCGAACACAGGTCCCTCCATATGGCAGACGGACGCCCAACCATTTGAGCCACATCCGCCCCCTTTTCATATTATTTAAATTCCAAATTAATAATGTGAATGCACTAGCTTTCCCAAAAGTCATCACTATTCAATATGAAAAAATACAGGTCTGAGGGGTGAGCTTATTGAAGAATAACAGATCATTGACCTCAGCTTGTTAAGCCAGTTTGATTGTTTATTTCATTATAATATATTTTCTTTAATATGCTTAAAAATAGTGTCTTTTATTTCATAATCACCAGAACATGGAACAAAAATATGTACTTTATGGTAAAGTATGGCCAATTAGATATATATTTTTTTATCTACATTTATGTTGAATTTCTCAACACCTGCATTGTACTAAACAAAAACATTTCTATTTGTTCCAGTATTCCTAGTTAAGAAAGCATCCTTTTATTACATTGGGAATAATTTTCCATTAAAATTTTAGTATTTTATTCATAATTGTATCAAATTTAGAATCCATACCTTGAACTAGAAATGTAAAATCTATTCAAAAGACTTGTGCTTTAGTTTAAGACTACAAAGTGCTTGTGATGGCATAATAGGTTGGAAGAGATAAACCCCTTTCATTGCTAAAACCTTGTTCTTGACAATAGCAAAATCCTTATTTCTTTTAATTAGTGTCTTATTTATATTCCCCTGGGGTTTAAGACTTGATTTTTTTTTAGGATTTTAAGTTATAGTCAGAAACTTCAACTTTCATAGGTTATATTCTTAATTATTCTTGAAGTAATGCTTAATTCCATAAAGAATAGTAGGGGTTAGTTTTTAAAATATAAAAATGGGAGGCAACCATTAAAATAAACATTTGGCTTAGAAACCTTTCCTGAGCACTTTTGGTTTTTGTGAGCCCTGCTCTTCTATTTCCTGTCTACCTCCTTTACTTTGCTGTTTGAAGGAACTTTTCTTTCTGCTGATGGATTTAGAGCATAGTCCCAATATGCTGAAGAAGCTCAATGTTTCACTATACTTTTCCTGTTTTATTTCTAACAACTTCTTTTTGTCTCTTGAATAATACTTGCTGTAGACACCTCCTTTGCTTTTCTACTCACTCCATGTTGATATTCCTTAAGCTTTTATTTTAACCTTCTCTTTTCAGTCCTTAAAATCTTTTCATCTTCACAATGAGCCTGCTGGATCTCACTCACTAAGCAAATATAGACAAATTAGGTTTTTCTCTGCATGGTGGAATATTGATGAGCTGTGTTCTGCTCCAGCCAATCACATAGAATTTCCCCCATGTTCTTCTAGGGTTTTAAAAACATCACCATTCAAATGAGGATATGGTATGAAACTTGTTTGTAAAGAGCCCGAATTAGAATTTTTGGAAAGTAGGCTTGCGGCAGTCAGCACTTAATTTTTGCTGAGGTTCCAGGGTATATCCAGTACAAAGGTTGCATGTATTTTAAATAAGCTGACTTCATGAAGTAGTATAAAACTTAGCTGTGAGGAATTAGAATAAACACTAATTTATTATAATCATCTTTTGTCATTACAAAGATAGATAAGGTGTATTGCTGCTATTTCTCAGTATGAGTTACAGAATAATCATCTCATATTTAAATGAATACAGGATATCATGCTCATGCAAAATTTGAAAAACTTGTCAAAAGAAATGGAATAGATGTGGGAGTTCTTTAATTGTAACTACCAGCTAAATACTAGTAAAATCTAATTTATTGTGACTTTTGAGGAATGGTTTAAGTAATTTATGATCTAAAAAACACCAATGCTCTTGTGCAACTTGGTAAAATATACATCCCCAAGGATTGGGAAAGAATCATCAATTTCTTTACAAAGAGCTTTGGCATGTATTTTATAATGCTTATTAGAGTATCTAGTTTCAGAATTATTTTGAAAAGTATTTTTTTCATTAAGATAGCCTTGTAGTTAGGTTTCGTAGTCCCTTGATAATTCTTACAGTTGCTAGAGATAAAAACAAAGACAAATACTAAAAACTTTTGTAATACTAATATTGAGTCCTAATCGTAGTTCTATATTTATCTGTATTTATTTACCTAAATGTGATATCTTTTAGAACTTTAGTTAATGGATTGGAATGAAAAATATTGGTGCATTTGGGAGAAGGGGAAAAAAACTTTAATATTTTCTTAGATTTATTTTTAAAGATAGCATTAGATTGAAAGATCTATGATGAAGTAAAGTAGTAGTAATAACTGAGAGTCCATGATTAGAAATTTATAGGAATCATTTTGTGGTGGTCAGGAATGAATCCACCAAATATTTGTTGTTCATGTACTGTTTTCAAGACCCTCTTCTGGGTGTTCTATGGAATCTGAACCTGCATAGGAATAATGTGATCCTTAAGAGTTTACATTTTACTTGGAGGGACACATACAAAGATAGCTAATAATATAAAGCAGGAAAGGTCAAATACCAAATAGGTGATAACAGAGGAAGGACGGACCAAGACCCACCCTATTTTTCTATAATTTAAATTGAAACTGTTAATATTAAGATTGCATGTCAATTATATGCTATTGATATTCAATAGTTAAAGACCCAACTTTCTACCTTTCCTTTATCTTGTGTTGTAAAATAGTTGCAACTTTTCCTCAAAACTGGTAGTTCTGGCATCTAATTGATACTGTAAACAAGATTAATTAATGCCAATTATTAGCTTAAAATAAAGTGCCACCTTTCTGCAAAAATGGCAGATTTTGCCGTTGTTGTTGAAGGGCTTTGAACATAGGAATTTAAGGGCATAAACATTTCATGGCTAGTTTTTTATGTTAAATTTGACATTTACAATCACATAGATTTTGGCTAGTTCCCTTTGTTTATTCTGGAGTTGGTTTTCATGCTTTACCTAATATTTTAAAAATCTTTTTGTACATTTGGATATACATTGTGGTTCTCTGTATTTTAAGATTAGTGTATTTTTAAATATACTAATGTTCACCTTAAAATACATTTAACTGCTACATAGCCATATTTATTTATGACTTTAAATGAAAAAAAAAATGATAGAAAAATTCATTGAGTACATACTTTATTCTACAGACTTCTGAATCTGAAGGGACACTACCAGAACTATTTTCTTACCATTTTCTCCCTTATGAAATTTGTTCATTTTGATAAAGTTTGTAGATAAGTTTAGGTACATTCCGAGGAAGAGTCACAGATCTATATTATTTATGTATGGAAGGTACAAACATATCTAATTATGTTAATTCCCAAGATCATCTCTTGATTTATGTTTGCTATACTAAGATTCTAGTACAAAGAAGTTATTAAATAAATACATTTGTAGTTATGGCTTAAAAGAAAACGCCAGGAAGGATCGACAAATCAACATTTTACAGACATGCTTTTTTTCATATGTTACATGCATTCCTATGCTCTCCTGAGCATGTATAGTATATGTTTTCCATTGGCTCTAAAAGATGCCTGAAAAATTAATGTTCCAGGGAGTGTTGTTTCATAGAACTTTCTTTGAAGGTGGAAATGTTCAACACCGTCTCATAAGGTAGTCAGTAGCTACTAACTACTGCTGACTATAGAGGCTACCAACCACTATTTAGTATAGTAGTCATTAGCTACTATATGTGGCTTTTGAGCCCTTGAAATGTGGTGTGACTGAGAATCTAAAATTTTAAATAATTGAAATTTAAATAGCCACATGTGGCTATTGAATTGAATAGTGCAGTTTCTGAGTGTGTTCTGTTGCCATAACTACAGGCTTAAGCAATATATAAAATAATTTCTGCATAGCCTTTTATTTCATGGTTAGTTCAACTTACAGTTCGTTTTTCAGTATACAGCAGATGAATCTGTTCTTTTATAGGCATCAGGTAAACTATTATATCGAATTCAGAGGATTGAAAAAGGTTGATACATATAAAAAAATGAAGGATACCATCTTCAGTAACATTCTTTTTTTTTTCCTGAGAGGCCTAATTTAGTGACAGACTCCAGGTTTGTTCAAAGTAAATTTAAATTGACATAATGCAGAATTGCATTGACCAACATGTCGAGAATGATGTATAATTGTACTTGAAATGTTTCCATGAGTTTCATCAGTTTAAATTTGATTTTTCTACTAAGACCATTAAAATTCATTGTTCATATTTTATATACGTAAATATATAAAAATATAGAGAGAGTTAGTTTCTTAATTTTAGATAATTTATGATTTTTATAACACCTCAATAAATAATAAATTTATCATAAAGCAATAAGTGTTTTTAAAATGTTATAAAATTTTTAAAAATAGAGACTTATTCTTTGAAAAATCACTGGCTTTCAGATCATTTCAAAGGTTTTCTAGAATGATGGATCCTTATTAATGTGGTTAATATTACAGTATGGATTGGAAAGGATTTAACAAAATTTGTTAAAGAATCAATTATTAACAACGGCCTTATTTCAGAAATATATAGACTTTTCATAGATAACACTTTATATTTTACAAGTCTTCTGCCATCATCCCAGTGGCCATTTGCGTTCTTTGGTTGAGTCAGTGTTTGTTTTTCTGGTCCTCTTGCATTATTTGTGATTTTCTTTTGATTCAGCATTGTATTCTTGGTTGCATTTGATAGATTCTCAGGTTTTCAATTACATAGAGATTTTGTTTTATTGTGAATTTGAGATGCTAGAATATTTGTAAGAACAATTCTATAATTATTACAAGGCAGTAAGCAAAAGTGCGTATTTAACTAAAAAGTGTTTGTCTGTTGGAATCAACTGCAACCCACATATATTGAATGTGCTCATGATTCTTGCTGCTTTTTGTTTTCCTTATATTGGAAGTTAGTTGGATCGAGGTAGGAAAAAGTTACAGATTGATTGACTTAACAAATGTGCTTTTAAATCTTTACTGTGTTCACTCGGTTAGTTATTATGAATCAGATTTATAGGGATCAGCAGAATTAAGCCAGCAGTATAATCTGTGTATTTTACAAATCTTGTTGGCTCTTTCATAGGTTACTGAAACTTTTTCAATATTGACTTCATTCTAGCTATTGTTTTCTCTTTTCTTCCCTGTAATTCTCCCCAATCCATGTTTTTTCCTAGCCTTCAAGATGGTCAACAAGGCCAGCAGTCCACAGCCCAGGTCAAAGTCCAGTCCCGCCCCCCTTCCCAGGCTGCAGTGCTCTGTGCTAGTGCCTCCTTGCTGGTGAGAAATGGGAGTGTCCACTTAGAAGCATCACATGACAATGCATCTGCTGTAGGCGGTAGCAGTTTGCACGATGAACTTGGTATGCAGGCCTTATGTAATCTTGGTGATACAAAATTTTAATGCAGCAGATAATGGGTAATGATGGTATCTTTCTTCAAATAGCTTCATTTTGGAACTATGCATATGAGTACTTTTTATAGGATTTATCTTGTGTGTAAGGAAAAATTGAGTTTTATTTTTCCCTTTTCTGTTTTTCTCTATTCTTATCCTACATTTTCTTTTGAGTATGTCCATTATTAATAAATATTAAAAGTATTAATTTTCACCCTCTAGTGTTCTTTTACAATGATTTTGGCATTTCTTTTATTCTCAGGCATTTTGTACCCATGGAGAAATGTTCGTTTATATATATATTAGGGTGATTTTGTCTAAATCTTAATTTCTTCATCATTGTCTTGTAAGAAAGGGAAAAATGCTTTCTACGGGCCTGTGACTTTAGAATCTTTCTTTTCGGTATTCTGTATTTCAAAATCAATGTCTATCATCTGAAGTAGGACTTACTACAATTTGAAATGCAATACTCTGAGGACATCATGGCGCTATAGTAGTATCAAATAGTAACTTTATAAAGATTCTTTAATTTTTTCTGTTATCACCTCTATAAGTATCTGTATAAATTATTAAATAGTTCTCAGAGGGGAGGTGTAGTTTGCAACCTCAGTAATGCAAATCCACCCAAATAGCTGTTTTGTGCATTATTTAAGGACAGTATTTTGTATTATTTTGGTTTTTGCTTCTCTGCGCAATTTAGCTTTCTTGTGTCCAGAATGCAGATTAATAATGATATAAGTAAATATAATTACGGAAATCTTGTTATTCAGAAATACAGATTTGCAAACCTCATTGTGCTTTTGTTTTATCCATGTTATAATTGCCTTTCATTTATAAAGATACTTTGACTAGAAGCGTATGTGGTGTAAGATGCTCAGATTAGGTATAATAAAATTTCATATGCTATCTATTCATTGACTCTTTCTATTATGTAAAAATCCTTAGAGATATATTAATAAATATGTAGATAAGCATATTGATGAAAATAACCATCTTTAACAAATCTTACAGAAATTTTTACATGGTCATCTAAGATATTTATAATGTTAGAATGTATGGTGACCTCTAAAAATTAGAAGGCAATAAAACATTTTAATTTTAAATAAAGGTTTCTTGTGAGTTTGTAATTTGGAGAAGTAAGGGAGTCTGTGTAGAGAGGGTGCTTAAGAGAGTGGGATAGACTTCAGTTAGCTACTTGCTTTGACTTAAAACAGTGATACTTTTGTAGTTAGAAATATACTCAGTGAAGTAATAATATCTTTATATTATCTGTCTATAGTTCCTAGGGACAGAGCATACATTCATTTGTGAATATAAAATTAAAGACATCATCGCCGTTGCCCGTTAGTTTTACAGTAGTAGATTAACTAAAATAAAAGGCTTCATTTGATCCATTTTGGATCAAGCATAAAATGAAATAGGAGATAATTTTCCTCTATAAATATTATTAATTTGCTCAAAAAACTTGCTTAGCAAACTTTTAATTGCAAATTTCTGTCCTAAGCTCACATGGAGATTATTGAAAATATGTACATATAAACTCTCTTGCCAATTATGAAGATAAAATAACTTTTCTGATTGTAGCTGACTTTAGCATCTGCTAGTGGATATTCTTTTCAAATTCAGATTTTATCTTTTGTTTAACTGCTTTTGGATAGCTAATTCTTGGCATGTGGTAGCTGAATTCTACCTAATTGAAAGCTTAGTAATAATTAGCACAAAACAAGCAATCAATGGAAAAGTATACCTGTTCCGTAACAAATAAAATTAGCCAAAAAAGATTCTGAAAATGAACTGCAGCAGAACTTAAAGGAATTGCTAGAGACACTAATTTCTATGATATATCCCACTGGAATATTCTGTTTCATGGTTTAAGTTTCTGAGTGATTTTAATAAGCAGTAGTAAGATTATTTTGTGTGAGGGAATTTGAGTATTATATACTAAAATATCTTGAAATTAGCCATGATATTCCCCAAAAGTATGTATTATTTCCTAAGGATTGCTTCCTCTCAAAGTTAGCTTCTTCAGTTGAAAAATTTTAACTGCACAATTTTTACATGTGGAAAATATACATTAATTTATATAATTCACACATATATATATGCACTCTTGCATATGTATATGCAAAATATGTACATGTGTAAGTTTGAGTGTATATCAATGTACATATACATACACATGATATATTTGTAATAATTGTGTATTTACTCTAATTTCCATGCAAACTTAGTAAAAAAAAGTTCAAATGAAATAAGTTTTTTTTTTTTTCTTTAAGGTTTATTTTATTTATTTATTTCTCCCCACCCCCTCGTTGTTTGCATTTGCTGTGTCTGTTTGTTGTGTGCTGGTCTTCTTTTCAGGAGGCACTGGGAACTGAACCTGGGACCTCCAATGTGGGAGGGAGGCGCCTAGTCACCTGAACCACCTCCACTCCCTACTTTGTTATGTCTCTCATTTTGTTTTCCTCCTGTCTTTTGTTGCATCATCTTGTTGTGTCAGCTCACCACACCTGCCTGTTGTATCAGCTTGCTGTCTTGCTCGTCTTCTTGAGGAGGCACCGGGAACCGAACCTGGGACCTCCCATGTGGTAGGTGGGAGCTTAATCGCTTGAGCCACATCCGCTTCCCTGACAGATAAGTTTTGAAGTCAACATCTTTGAAAAGGAAATTTCTATCAAAGAATTTAACGTTTTTTTTTGTTTTTTTTTTGTTTTTTAAGACAAATCTTAAAGATTAGTGTCCTTTGATCAGACCTTTATTGGACTTATTTTCCATTGATTCATTCTGTTTTCTGAATTAAACTGCAATTATGCTAAATAAATCAAGCTGTGACTTAATGCCCAGACAAGTCACACAAAAGACCCCAAATTCAGGTAGTCTTAAAGTTCTATATCTATTGAGCTCTTTATAAAATTTGGTTATCACTTCTGAGTTTTTATGTTATTCTTGCTTCCTCTTTTGTAAACTAGACCAACAAATTGATTACATGATGAAACATGCCATTATAGTTAATTGTTAAACTCTTAACATGTAATATAACATCTTAAAGGAAATGTTCTGGATAAAGTCAGATGGAATAGTAAAATCTGCATGTGCTTTTTCTGTTGATGAAATAAGTAGTTGTCAATCGTGGGGACTATATTTTGAAAAACTATAAATAAAATTATTTCATTTTCATTTGAGAAATGAAAAAAGTTTCTGTTATAGACAAATGAGAACAAGGAAGTTTAGTTTATCAAACATAAAAATAAATTATATAAATATCATAAGTAGTGTTCCTCTGATTAATATAAGAATTTCTTAATTTGATTAATGTTTTAGAGGTTTAAAAAGGGATGCTTGACTTAATTTCCTTAGGTTCTCTTGTTTCTTTTTTGTACAAGGAATTGAAAACGATGGTAATATTTGAGATAATCTGCTTAACGAAAGAACTTAATAACTTGAAAATGTAGTCAGAAATACTAAGCTGTAGAAGGTGACTGAAAGGAAAGCTGGCAGCACCCTATTGCCCTTCTTAATAAGTAGTTTATAGCAGCTATGCATTATTAAGTAGAAATATGATTTGGAGGCTTTTAAATGTTTTACTTTAAAAAGCAGAGACTCAGAAGGTCTATAATAAGCGTAGTGATTTTTATTAGTTAATCGTGGTGTTTAAAAAAGATTTATGCATTATATACTACTCTAGCATTTTGGACTATGTCATAAGTACTTCATTACTATAAATACAGTTGTAGGGCTATAAGGGAATGTAAACTTCAGCCCCCTATGTTATAATGGTTATATATATTAGAAAACTGAAGTATAGACTCCCTTGTAGTCTTATGGCTATAATGTATGGATGAAAATACATTCATCTAAGCAAAACAAGTTATATACTTTTTGCAACAACCTTAATTTCATCTTTTTCTATTGTTTTTGAGGGAAAAAATATGCTAAGTTCTGGCCTCTATGTTTTGTTTATTTTTGGTGGTGGTAGGGGTATGGGATGGGCACATGTTTTAAAAATTTGAAAGCAAATTTTTAAAATTGAAGCAAAAAATAAAAAGTGTTCCTTTAAGTCTACAAGGAAGAAGTATAAAGAGGGTTGGAGTATATATTCTGTTTACTTCCTTTTGATAAAATTAGAATGGGCTTTCCCCCATTTATTATGGTAATACAAGTTTATTTTAGAAAATTTAGAAATACTAGAAAATATAACAAAGAAAATTAAGTCATCTGTAATTTCATCATTCAGATACTGCTATTAACATTAAAAATTTTTTCCTTTCAGCCTCTCTTTTTTTTTTTTTCAAGATTTATTTTATTTATTTATTCCCCCACCCCCACCCCTCACCCCCCGCCTCATTTGCGCTCCCTGTCTGCTCTCTGTGTCCATTCATTGTGTGCTCGTCTTCTTTTTAGGAGGCACCCAGAACCAAACTTGGGACCTCCCATGTGGGAGGGAGGTGCCGATAGGCTTGAGCCACTTCTGCTTCCTGTCCAGTCTATTTTAATGCACAAATGTATATACCTTTCTAAAATAGAGCTGAGATCATGTTGTGTGACTTTTACTCATTTAGCATGTTTGCATATTTACTCATGTTATTAACTGTTCCTAAACTTTTTAAAAAGGGGCTGCATAATATTTTGTCACCTAGATCTACATGAAAGGCAGTATAGTGTAGTGGACTCTAGAGCCAGAGTTCCTAGCTTCAAGGTTTATCACTTTAGCTGTATCACCTTAGGCAAGTTATTTTCTCTTCTTGTGTTTCAGTTTCTTCATTTATGATAGAGGGGCAATTATTATACCTGCTTCATAGGGTTATGGTAAGGAATATATCTATTGCAATATATAAAGCATTTAGAACGGTGCCTGGCCATAAACATATTATATTATTATTAATAATAATTTTTATTACTTATGCTTTATTTAATCAGTCCTCCATTATTAACCTTCAAGATATTTCCTATTGTAATAAACACTATATTGAATGTCCTTGACATAAATCTTTCTTTCCAATTCTGATTATTTCCTTACGATAAATATGTAGAAGTAGAATTAACAGTTGAAGAGAATAAACATTATTGGGGCTTTTGATATATACTGTTAATCACTTTATAGAAAGCTTGTACTGGTTTACACTTTATCTGGCAGGGTTTGGGGATGTCTGTTTTATTCTCACAAATGTTATAAATTAAAAATAAAAATCTTCATCCACTGGATAATGCTGAGAAGTTTATTATTGTTACCATGGAATAACTGCTAGAATATTATTTCAAACAGTTTTGCATGTCTGAACTGCCCTAGGAATTTTACAGGAGATAACAGGGATAGATTAGGACAGATTGATAATCTGTGTTATATAGAATTCATTGATGCCCTAGATTAGATTATTTGCTTTTTAACCTTAAACATTAAGATTCTAAATTAATACTGATTAATACATACATTAATTAGAATATAGGTTAGGTTCTTTAATGGAGAGGCCCCAAATCAGTGGCTGAAATGAAAGAGAAGTTTCTATTTCTCTCATTAACTGTCTAATGGCAACTATTCCTGGCACATGGGTTGGTTCGATCGTTTGGTTCTCTCATCTTCCAAATGTGGCTTCCCTGCCTGATCCAAAGTGACTGCTCTAGTTGTTGACATTTCCCAGCAAACAGGAAAGAGGAAGTAGGAGCAGTGGTTACAAAAAAAGTCAAAACCAACCAGCCTCATCTTTCAGATTGTGACTTGAGAAGGTACCTGTCACTTTCTCCCACTTTGCATTGATCCATACATAGTCACATAGCAACTTCCAGTTAAAGAGGGGCTGGGAAATGTCTCTAGCTGGGTGGATTCAAGGAGGGGAATGTCCTATTAGTAGTCTAAATGTCCATACTAGGGAAGTGATAGACGAAATGGTGGTGTAACAACATAATACAATATTTAGGAATCAATTCTTCTGTTATTTTTGACATGAAAAGTTGTGCCATTTAGTAAATTTTAAAAAACAATAAATTTCACAACAGTATATATGAGGAGTATGATCTGTTTCTCTTGGGACAAAATACATATAAAAATTGTTCAGAAGAAAAAGTACTTTTGACAGTGGCTTTCTCTGGGGCGTAGGGGAGCTTTCTTCATTTTATATACTACTTTTGAATCTTCTGATGAGTAGTATTTTTTAAATCAAGAACAAAAACAGACAACAAATACTACTATTACTCTCCAAACTTTTGATTAGCATCTTGTGGGAATTTCCCTGACAACATGCTATCTTCATGCTTAGACTCTTACGTGACCAGTCTTTTTTTTTTTCTTATGTTTTTAAAATCAATTTTATTTATTTATAATACAGGTGCAGTAAATCTCATCCATATCTTATGTACAATTTGATGAGTTTTAACAGATGTGTACACCCATGAAATGCTCAAATAAAGAAACAGGACATTTCCATTGCTTTCAAAAGAATTTTTGTCCCACCTTGCAATTCCTTTCCCTCCTCCTCCTCTGGCCATAGGCAACTACTAATCTGCTTTTTGTCATTGTGGTTTTCCCTGTCCTAGAATTTCATAGAAATATGATTATATACTATATGACCTTTATTGTTGTGTGTATTAGTAGTTGGTTCTTTGTTATTATTGCGTGGTATTCCATTGTATGAAATACAGTATATTGTTTATACATTCACCTCTTAATGGGCTTTTGTGTTGTTTCTAGTTTTTGACTAGTGGGGATGGAAGGGATACACAGTTTTCAATAATGTTTTTACATTCCCTCAAGGAATGTATGCATGTTACAGTTGTTCTCATTCTTGGTAACACTTGCTATTGTTGATCTTTTCCATTTTCGCACTAATGAGTGTATAATGGTATCTCATTGTAGTTTAAATTTGCATTTCTCTAATGACTAATGATGATGAACATATTGGTGTGTTTGCCATTCATATACCTCCTTTTGTGAACCATGTCTGTTCAAATCTTTTACCATTTTAAAAATTGGGTTGTTGCAGTATTAAGAGTTCTTTAGATACAATTCATTTGTTAGATTCAAATTACAAATATTCCATTCTGTGGTTTGTCCTCCTGTTTACCTGACCAGGTTACCAGTTTTAATGTCATCAATATCATTGTTATGGATTATTTTACCAAGATAAGGGTGGCTTGTCCTTAAGAAATAAAGTATGAGCAGATGATGAAATCATAGCAGAATATGACCTTGTACATCCACTTTTTGAAGATTCAGCAAATCTGGGGTTTAGGCACCTGGAATGGAGTCTTAAGGGAATTAAGGCATGTCGTGCTGAGAAAGAACTAGAGAACAAGAAGGCCATGTCAGTAAAATATATCAGTGTATAAACCTCTGTCTTTTAAGTGTTTCCAAGTAATGGAGATAGCTGTCTGTCCTTACCATTCCCCTAAGACTCTTCTAAACCAACCTCTTTCTTTTCCTATCTTCCCTTTTCCTTATTCTTAACCCGTTTTAAAAACCCTGAACAGTGTTACACATTTCAGGAAGATGGACTAGTTCTAAATCTTGAAACTTGAAATTACAAGTAGCACAGTAATTTGATTTCCTTTATATCACAAGAAGGTTAAAGAGTATTTAGAAGCCCAAGGCTCTTGGCAAAAGACAGGTTGGCAAACTACCACCCACAGGCTAAATTTTTGTAAATAAAGTTTTATTGGAACATAGCCATGCCCATTCATTTACGTGTTGTCTATGGCTACTTTCATGCTGCAGTGGCAGACTTGAGTTGTTGTGACAGAGACCATCTGACCCATAAAGTATTTAGTAACTGACACTTTATAGAAAAAGTTTGTTAGCACCTGATCTAGGGAGAAGGAAGTTCATTATTAACCTATAAGCAACAGTAAAAGTGTGTCATTTCCAGCTGGGTGAAAAGTCATGATGTTACCTCAGACTGAGTCACCACTTACGATAATAAGGGAGTGCTAACAAGAAATTAGAAGTAATTTAAAATACCTTTTCTCTTAAAGTATAATAATATATTCATTGAAATAACATTGTGAACACAATATTCATCACCTTCAGAAATAAGCACTTTTTGCACTTATTGAGTACTTAAATTAGTCATAAAGATGTATGTAGACTTCCAACAGTCTTCAAAACAAAAAACAACCACTATATAAATTTGCTTCCCATGTGTTTCTTTGCTCGTATAGCCCTTCCCTGCCTCAAGAGTAATACAAGAAGAGTGGAAGGTCAAGTAAGACAGTGCATTAGAAATAGGTTTAGAAGACACAGACTGGATCAGGGGAGAGGGGTTAAAGAAGAAAATCATCCAAGAAATTTAAGAGGCCTCCTTTTGTTGCTGGTACTGGGAGAATTAGAAAAACCCTACAGATGCTTTGTCCTTCTAGCTACTCCCTCCTTCTAAGATATATTAGGTAACTTTAGAAAAATGAATATAATAGCAAGAATGAATAGGGGTTTCTTGGGTGAATATTATTACAATTTTTTATGCACTCACTGTCTTTTTATTGATCAGACACTTTTGAGAATCCCATTAATTTCTCATGTCTTTTTTTCATATTTTGCCAGTGTTTCTTTCAAATTTGCTGCACCATATGTAACTTCAGGCATGCTTCAGATGTGCTTGGTCTTTAAGTCAGTATCTAATTTGACTCATCTTTCTGTTGCTCATCCTTTATTTATTGACCTATTATTTGTTACTCTGAAATTCTCCTACCTCAAAAATATGGTTTTGAATAATCAAATTTAATTTGTGTAGAAAATAGCAGTCGTTGAGTATTTAAAACTGAGAAATGCCATGACCCTACATTTTTTTTGTCTTTGGAGATGCCATCTCATGGCCAATATCATAATTAAAGTATGAAATTTAAATTTCCAGTCTTATTTTGTCAGAAACTGACTTACCCTTCTCAAATCATGATGGAAACATTCTATTAGATACAATTAATTATGACCTGGGAGTTGAATTATGATGAGATGTCTTAGGTTGTAATCAAGATTTATGTGATGAGGATATATTTTCTTGATGTTCTACTTTCTTCCCAGTTTATATTCATAAGAAATAATCAATACTTAGTGTTTTTCTTAATTTAGAATAATAGTAAAGGGTGGTTATTAATTTTATGTTGATCTAAAAATTAAATACAATTATGGCTTTTATCTTGAATGATAGATGTATAAAATAGCTATGTATACTAAGAAGACTTACACAAATTTAAGATACTCTTAATCTTTATAAACCAATAATAATATATACTTCTTTCTGTTTGAGTTATTTTTGAAGTTGCCTATAGTAGATGATCATTTCAGTTGATTAAAATGTTATTAAAATTTTCACTGAAATCTTAAGCTGAACATTTTTTAGTATAATTTCTTTTTCTGAATTGTTTCTCTTTTGAATAAAATTTATTACTTCTGAAGTGCTGTCAGTTGCCAATTAAGGAATCAAGTTAGTACTGCACCATGAAGTGTTATTATAGTGTCAATTTGTTCTGACAAGCAAGCTGTGGGTATTTTTTTTTTTAATTTTTTTGTTTTGTGTGTGTGTGTGTGGGGGGGGTAATTTTAAGAATCTTAACATACATATACTCCTAAAGGCAGACAAGAACATGCTTAAAAAAACAGTCCTATTGAAGTCATACACATCTGTTAAAATCATAGCTGCACTTCTCTTAGACATGTTTTGTGCTTCTTTTTAAATTTCTAAATATTACTTGTTAGTCATTGGTTTGTATAGAAGCATTCAGAGTTGTAGATTTATGTAGTAATAAAACTACCCAATTTTCCAGCTTTCTTTCTTTCTAGAAAAGCCTTTTTTTTTGGCATGCTTTATTTTTATGTTTTATATTTGTTTTCATTTAAAATGCAATTATTCCTTTATAAATTTGACACTAGATATTGATCTGTGCATAAAAGACCATAAAGTGGTATAATGATTTAATAATATTTTTTTGTTCCCTTTGAAAATTACAATGACTAATATTTTTAGGTGATTTCAGTTGCATTTGAATATTTATTTTCAGTATACCAAGAACAAGAATTATTTCTAAAAATCCCATGGAAAGCTTAAATACACAGATAATACTGTAATATTTTGAACCCTATTGAATACAGAATTAACTTCTAAAATGCACACAGATTATGTGTTATAAACAATTAAGCTCTTATTGGACTTGAAATGCAGAATTCTAGTCATCCCAGCTCTTTGTTAAACTTTGATTTGGTCATTTAACATGGGTTTATAATTCTTTTTGCATTTATGCATTCTGTGATTTTGATCAGGTGTTTCTTTTTTCTGTTAATGTAAGTTTAAACTGACTGATGGCACAGCCAATCTTTGATTATCCATGCTAAAGGAGGAAAGCAGAGTAAAAATATTATAATTTTAAAATATTTTTATGTAATTTTTGCTTCACTGACAGTTTCTATAATCTTTCTACTACTCAAAAAAAAAAAAAACAAAAAAAAAAACTTTAAATAATACATCTAAGAAGTAGCCAGATTGACAGCTTTTTATCATTTCATTTTAGTTCATTAATCTGGTTTCTGTTAGAGGTGTTAAGAGTGAATAGCTCATGTATAAAAGACAGTGGGAAAGGGCAGCGTCTTTGATAATCCACATGTGGATAAACCTCCCTTAAAAAACAGCAAGTGAGGGGAGTGGGTGTAGCTTACTTTCCATGTACAAGGTCTAGGGTTCAGTCCCTGGTACTTCATAAAAACAAACAAGCAACAACAACAACAACAAAATAGCAAGTGAATTGAGCATTTTACAGATTGTTCTTTTCTCATTTATCTCAGGAGTATATTATCTTGGGGAAAGAGAAAAGGAAACTATCCTGCTACAAAAAAACTAATACAATAAGATAAAACATTTTACATATTCAATCTCATGGCCAATAGAAATGTACTCAATAATATAATTCTTACTTATTAGTTAATTATGGGGACCTTTAATTATCACTTTTTAAGTCTCACTTAAAGCCCTTTTGCATAATGTTTGCACTGTAGGCCTGGAAGAAAAATCCAACTTTTAGCCTTGCCATCAAATTGAAATTGCCCTTTTAAAGGTTTCTTCTATTGATAACATCAGTTTTTCCAGCTATTTAAACAAAAATGTCATAGATATCCAAATAGCAGCTTAAACCAGTTCCAAATGGTTATTGGGTTATATCTCATCTTATTACCCTACTGGAAATTCATATTCATTCATCTTCCTTCCCATCATTGATAAGTCTAGGGTAGATTCTCAGGGTGAAGAAAGGATTTCATACAGTATTCAGATTTTTAAAATTCCATTATCAAAAATCATTTTTTCTTACAGTGCTCATTTTAAGAATTTTTTAAAAAAGCATATTCATTTGCAGCCACTATAACGTCTTAAGTTTTTTATAAGTTTTGTAAAGGTATTTGGCTGCAGCAGTTGCTATTCCTAAATTTTTCATTAAGCTCTTTTGGTAGAATCATACAACTAGTAATGTTCATTAAATATTGTAATTTAATTTTAACCAACATTATATTTTAGCCCATTCAAGTCATTAAACTTCCTTAGATCCATTTGGACATTTCATTTTTTAGGAAGAATTCAGGAGGCAAACACAATGTCGTTCTCTTGCAGTTTGAACTAACTCAGAACTTAAGCAGCTTTGTAAATGGCCACTCACTACTTGGAAGCAGTGGGCACACGAATTTTAAAGAACATTAAATTCACATATATGATTTCAATTGAGAAAGTGCTGGGAGGAAATTAGAGAACTGAAACTGGTATTACAAACCTGAGTTAAATCCCTTCCTTTTACTTTTAGTACCAGACTTATATTTATTTTGGCATTTAACCTCCACTGTTTGGCATTCCTTTTCAATTCACATCATTCTGAATTATATGCAGATTATTATATTTTTAAATATTTTGGAAAAAAGGTTATGGGACATTTTATTAAAATATAACATGTTATAAAATTTAGTTTATAATGAAGGGGAAATCTGAATATTTTAATGACTTTTTAAAAAATTTATTTATTTGCTAGGTAAGTTCTCTTCTACACTCTATGAGACGGGTGGCTGTGATATGTCACTTGTGAATTTTGAACCGGCAGCAAGAAGATCATCCAATATCTGGTATGTGTGAAGTCATATTAGTAATATATTTATACTTTCATATATTTTTCATGCTTAAAGTTTTTAATCCTTGAGATATAAGATTATTTTGAAAACATCTGTTTGTATTGGTTTAAAAATTTGTCATAGTGCATTTGTTTCCAAAGAATTAAGGTAGTTTTTTTTTTTTATTTTTTGCTATGCAAAAAAGCAAGCATTGTTTTAAAAATAAAAGATATTCTGTGTTTAAAAAATTAAATTAGAATTCCCTGTAGATCTTAAAATTGGATAGTGTTTTCCCACAGTTTCAAATTTAACTATAGCTTTTGTGCTATATATATTGCTGGATATAAAGAAGCTTATTGGAAAAATATTTACACACGTAAGTTCAAACCCATAAGTTCTCTATATGTAATTAAAAATTTTTATTTCCTTTTACAGGTTTTGGTCAAGTAACTATAAATGATCAGCCAGCTTTCATTTTAAAAAAACAAAACAAAATTTTTTATCAGCTATGAGAAGGAGGAATTTCTTAAAATATGGATCACTATTACTTTTAGCTTTTTTTCACTAATTCCCTTAGAAAAGAATTATATAAAATAATGCAGAAGTTAGGAGAAAAGAAAGTAAGAAATTAGACATCTTCATCATGTAACATAATCAATTATAGTTGTAGACTGTGTTAAAATTTTATTTTCTACGTCTTATTAGTGTTCCTCTATTGTAGTTGTTTCTGTAAGATCCATTATTGATTAAATTAGCTCACTTTCCTCACAAGGATCATTTGATTCTTATTTTAGGACTTCAGTTTAATAATGGGTACATTTTAAATGCTATATATCTTTAGGCAATTTATCTAGTTTTTAAATTTTGGGGGACCATTTAAAGCAATAGAGTCTTGTAATCATTCAGCTCAGAATGCCAAAAAGTTAGAATATTTAGAAAACTATTATCTTTAAGCTCCTTTAGTCCAGTTTCAGAATTCACCTTTTAAAATATGATTAGATCTGAATGTTACATGGTCTGTAACGGAATTAAGAGTCCTGTTGTTGGAAACAGTAGGAGGATGAGGAGTGGAAAGACTTAATTATAGTGTCTAATGTAATTCAAGAGAAGAACAACCCCCTTATACCATAAATGTGATAAAGTCTTCAAATTTTGAAATCTAAATTTGACTGAACTGTGAATGTTCTATGGTAATATAGTTAGGTTTTAATATTTGTTGTGGATCACTGGTTCTAGGAAATATGTTAATTGCTTTCTTTAGGTTATCTCACTTAAATACTTTCCACAAGAACTTTATGATTTATGTTCTATTATTCTGTGTTACCTATGAGGAAACTGAGGTATAAAGAAGTTAAGTAACTTGTCCATCATCTCATTCAGTCAAAGAAAAGATTCAAATCCAGGCATTCTCACCCAGAGGCTATGCTCTTAATCACAACTCTAAGAAAATGCTACTTTGCGTTTTAACGTTTATCTGGAGAAGTGAAGATAGTGTAAATATCATCTAATTGTTAAAGAATGTTTTTCTTTCTACTTTTTAACAAGCTATTTATTCCCTAAAATCTTTTTCACTTTCTTTTAGTGATACAGATTCTCATGTATCCAGTTCTACCTCAGTTCGATTCTATCCACATGATGTGGTAGGTTTTTCTTTATTTTTATAAAATGATTTATTTTCACGGTTAAGAAGCTATAAAAATCAGAAAAAATTGATGAAGTTACAAAATATCAATTTTGTTGAAAACTAAGCAAAATCACATTTGCTTTTCCACAGTGGATCTCTTCTGGTAAATCCTCTATTAAGAAAGACAGAAGCAAACATAAAACACCATGAAATTTAACTAGCTATATTTATGAATCAGTAATTACACACTTTGGGGACATGTAAAGGTCCATTTACTCTCCAGCTTCATAATCGGGGTGTGCCATTTTTAATTGTGCCGTTTTACAACCTCACTTTGAACATTATGGTTTTGATGTGGTTATTTATGTATTGGTTACCACTGGTTTTTTACACCATAGTGGGGGTGGGGAGAAAGCTTAGTAATGACATTACTGTATAAAAAAATATGCCATGAAATACAGTGGGGATATTTTTAAAAGATAACACTGCCATTGCCATCAAGATATATATTCATCTTTCATGTTGGAAAAAATAAAGCAGATGAAATCTTTTTAAGCAACATATCTAGATAAATCTAGTGCCAAAAGGATTAATTATTAGTGGCTTCATGAAGATTATGTGTTGTTAGCAGGGTTTTTAAGACTGTAGGATGTAAGTTGGCATAGAGCAGTTGTTTTCAGCCAGTGGACATTTGACAATGTACAGAGATACTTTTGGTTTTCACAACTGTGGGGGGGTAAAGGTGGGGGTTTGCTACTGGTATGTAGTAGGTAGAGGCCAGAGATACAGTTAAACATTGTACAATGCACAGGGCACCAACCGCACAAAAAAGAATTATCTATCTGTCCCACATGTCAGTAGTGCCAAGGTTGAGAAACTCTGACATAGAGAGTAAGAAAAGTGTTTTGGGAAGTATTTGTCAATGTTTAAAGATAGAAATGATATGCTATAGATAGAAAGGAAATTTTCTTGATGTACCATAATAAATGTTTGGAAAATAAAGACTGTTCCTACCTTTTGCTGCGTTGTGTTCCTGAATATTCTATCGGAAAGCAAAAATGGGAAGATGAATATTTCATTATTTTCCACTCTTAGATGGTATGGAAACCTTGAGGTAGCAAAATGCTGCCTACTGCTGTACCAGATTCAGAGACTTGAAGCTTTCAGAGGAAGGGGAAACTGGTAAATAGATGAGTTAAAATGGGAAAGAAAACGAAGTGTAGCAATTTCCTGTATAGCCTCAGATGAGCAGCCTGACAAAACACAACAAAAAAGGGGTTTTAAAACAACAGTGATAAGACACTGTAGGAAGAAATGAGAGTTCAAGGCTTTGAATCCATTGTAAAGGAGCTCAAATTTAAAAGTGATAATGAGCTACATAATCAGAAAAGAAGTGATTTTAATGGATTTACTAGCTATGCAGTACATAAAGTCTTAAGATTTCAAATTATTTTCCTAATAAAACTTTTTCCAAAGGTGTGTTGATTACTTTGCTTTTTTAAAGTTTGCTTCCTATTGTCTTTTTCTGTAGTTTATAGTGTTCGTAAAAAATACACAAGGAGTAAACTAGAGTAGAGAATAATGAGCTTGCATAATCTACAGGCTGATTGAGTAGCGCTTGAATAATGTCTTAATTAAAGATATTTTAAGCCTTTCATTGCTGACTTTCTTTTAGCTCTCTCTTCCACAGATTCGATTGAATAGACTATTGACCATTGATACAGATTTGTTGGAGCAACAAGACATTGATCTAAGCCCTGACTTGGCAGCTACTTATGGTCCAACAGAAGATGCTTCACAAAAGGTTAAACACTATTACCGCTTTTGGATCCTGCCCCAACTATGGATTGGCATCAACTTTGACAGACTCACACTTTTGGCCCTGTTTGATAGGTGAGGATATAATGTGATATTAAAGATTATGTACAGATTTTATTTTTAAGTTGAAGTGTCCCTAATTAGCCATTGAAGTTTTTACATAGTTGCCATGTTGGAAAATGTGTTCTGTTTTTGTCCTTTTGAGGTAAAAGGGTTCTCAAACATTGACTTTTTAAATACATTAAAAACTTTTTTTTTAAATCACTTTTAATTTGCTTATACAAAGAAATCCTTTTTTTCCATCTGTAAGCCTCATGCAACTATACTTAAAAGCCAGAGAATATGGGTGTTGATAATCTTAAAGTTATAGGAAATATGATCCTAAATATAAAAGATATAAGAGGAAACTTCTTTTTTCCTATTTCTTAGCACTACTATCATAATGGTAAAGGACATTAGTCAGTTATAAACTTGGTGACCAACTGCCACTCTGGTCAACATAGAATAACAAGGACTGGAATTACCCTACTTTCTGAAACAGCCCTAAACAGACAAATACGTGAAATAACAGTTTTCAAGACATTGGGCAGAAGAAAACAAAGGGCAGTGATCTGAGAGATGGGAAACAAATGATGTAATCCCTAAAATTTCCCCAGATTACTGCCTTAAGAGAGTTTCTAGGCTGTGACATAGGGAGAGGGAACTAAGGTAGAGCCCAGTGGACAAGCCGATTTGAGGAGATGGAGCTGAGAATCCAGAGAGACCAAGGCAGCTAGAGTTTGTAGGACAGAATGTCAGAGGAGAGGGCTAATTAGCAAAACTGGAAATCTGTAGGGGTTCCCATCGAGTATTCAACAGAGTTCTGGTAAGTGCATGCAGGTGAAATCAGGGCAAGAACCATTTAAAAGGAATAGAGAAATAGTGCCTGACACTCACATGAGACCAGGAATCAAGAGGGAAAAATCAAGAGGGAGATTAGAAAGTATTTTGAACTGAAAGAAAATGAAAATACAGCACATCAGAATTTTTGGGATACTACTAGCACAGTATTAGGAAAAATTAAGGTCTCAAATCAATAATTTCACCTTCCAACTTGTTCCCAACAGCAAGATTGCCATAAAATATGAATTATGGGTTTTTCATATTGTATTCAGGAAGTTCTTGCCTCAGAAGTAGGGAATAATTAGCACTAGAATAAGCACTGCTTCAGACCCATCTAGCAATTCATAAAAACAAGACTTGAAATGATCAAAGTTTCCAAGTAGCGTAACCAAGTTGAAGAAGACTTATAGGAATCCAGAAATACTCAGCCCCCAACAAGGTAAAATTCACAATATATGGCATCTAATCAAAGACTTTCAAGCGTGCAGAGGCAGGAAAACACGACCTATAGTGAGAAGAATAATCAAAACCAAACTGTAACTGATATAGTCGTTAGAATTAGCATTAATATTAAAATAGTTATAAGTATTTTCTATATGCTGAAAAAGTTAAAGACATTAAAGATATATTTTTAAAAAGACCCAAATCAAAGTTCTAGAGATGAAAACTACAATGTTTGTATGAAAAAATACAGTGGATGGGATTAATGGCAGATAAGACATAGCAGAAGAAAAAAATTAGTGAATATGAAGGCATAGCAGTAGAAATTATCCAAAATAGAAACAGAAAAAATAGAATCCTCTTCCCAGACCTCAATGAAAAGGACATTAAAAGAAAATGAAAGAGAATGAGCTGTGGGAAAATTTCAAGAGGAGATAGGGAGACAGAACATATTTTGAAGAAATAATTGCAGAAAACTTTCCAAATTTGATGAAAAATACAAATGTACACATTTAAGTAGCTCAATGAACCCTAAGCATAAGAAACACAAAGAAAACTGTACCAAAGTACATTACAATCACTCAAAACTAGTGATAAATAGTAAAAATTGCCAGAGAAAAAGAGACATGTTTTGTACAGAGAAACAATGATAAGAAAGACATCAGATTTATTGTTGATAATACTTCAAGCCAAAAAAGTAGATAAAATGGATTCATAAAAATTACTCTATCAAACTGAAAGAAAACAGAAGTAAAAAGATTTAAAAAAAAAAAAAAAAACAACGGATGGGACAAATAGAGTCAGAAAAAAAGCCAGAAATTGTTGGGTTGGATAAAAAAAATAAGACCCAATTATATCTTGCCTACAAGAAATGGACTTTAAATATAAAAACAGAAATATGTTAAAAATAAAAGGATAGAAAAACAAATGCCACAGTAATACTAACCAAAAGAAAGCTGGAGTGTGGTACATACATAACAATAGAATATTATTCAGCCATAAGAAGGAATGAAGTATTGATACTGCAACAACATGGAAGAACCTTGAAGTTATTTTGAGTGAAATGAGTCAGACACAAAAGGACAAATATTGTATGATTTCAATTATATGAAAAACCCAGATAAGCAAATAAATAGAGACAGAGAGTGTCAGCCCAGGATGTCAGGGCTAGAGTGGGTGGGAATGGGAATTATTGCTTGATGGATACAGAATTTCTTTTTGGGATGATGAAATAGTTTTGGTAATATTATGGTGGTATTGGTAGCACAATATTGTGAATGTGAATTAATATCACTGAATTGTACACATGATAGTGGTTAAATGGGAAATTTTATATTGTATATGTTACCACAATAAAATTCATAAAAGAACTGAAATGAATATAATTAGAATATTAAAAAGAAGAAAGCTGAAGTGGCTCTCTTAATATCAAAAATAGTAGATTTCAGAGCAGAGAATATTACCTGTGGCTAAAAAAAAAAGGTGATTTCATAATGATAAAGGGATTAATTAAAAGGACATGACAATCCTAAATGTTTCTGCACCTGAGAACAGAGCTTCAAAATGAAACAAAGACTGGTTGAAATAGAAGGAGAAATAGACAAATCCACAATTATGGTCAATTTCATCACCCCTCTTAGTAATTGATACAACAACTATGTAGAAAACAGCAAGGATATTGTAGACTTGAACAGTACTATAATTCAACCTGAGTTGATTGACATTTATAGACCATTCTACCCATGACAACAGAGTGCATATTCTACTAAGTGCACATGGAACATTTACCAAGATCATATTCCAGGCCATAAAATAAGTTTCAATAAATTTTAAAATATTTAACTCATATATAGTATGCTCATTCTTACCACCGTGTTAATTAATTATAAATTAATAACAGAGGGATTCTTGGAAAATTCCCAAATATTTGGAAACTAAGCAGTACTTCTAAATAATGCATGGATCAAAAAGAAATCAAGAGAGA
This sequence comes from Tolypeutes matacus, assembly GCA_026826555.1. Taxonomy (NCBI): domain Eukaryota; kingdom Metazoa; phylum Chordata; class Mammalia; order Cingulata; family Chlamyphoridae; genus Tolypeutes; species Tolypeutes matacus. The sequence goes on along the minus strand of JAKSZT010028738.1, from coordinate 2,750,735 downwards.
AATTAGAAAGTATTTTGAACTGAATAAAAATTAAAATATGACACATCAGACTTTTTGGGATGCTACTTACACAGTATTAGGAAAAATTTCTAGCACTGAATGAATACTTGTACTAGAAGAAAGGTCTTATAAATCAATGATTTCACCTTCTAACTCAAACTAAAAGAATAGCAAATTAAATCCAAGTAAGTAGAAAAAAGGAAGCAGCAAAGAACAAAGTTGAAATCTATGAGGAAAAAGAAAGACAATAGAGAATTAAGGAAACCGAAAGATTATTTGAGGTGTTCCATTAAATTGATAAACCGTCAGCCAGGCTGATTAGGAATAAAAGAGAAGCAAAAAGACTCAAATGACCAGTGTCAGGAATGTGAGATGAGACATCAATACAGATTCTATAGTATTTAAGTGGTAGTAAGGGAATATTATGAAGCAGTATATGCAAATAAACTCAACAGTAGACAAATGAAATGGACAAATTTCTTAAAAGTCAAATTATCAAAACTTATTTATTCTTAGAGAAATACATTACTATAATAGTCCTATATCTATTAAATAAATATACTCCTCCCACAAAGAAAACTCTGGTTTCCTGTCGTGTCAAAGTAATATCCTAAATCAATGAAGTGGAGAAAGGATAGCCTTTTCAACAAATAGCACTGAAATCATTGGATTTCCATATGCAAAAAAATGGACTTTGATCCATACCTTGTAACATATTACAAAAATTAACACAAAATGGATTATAGGCGTAAATGTTAGACCTAAAACAATAAAACTTTTTGAAAGAAAAAAGAAACTTAGTGTGACCTTAGGTTAGGCAAAATTTCTTAGCTATTACACCAAGAACAAGATTAATAAAAGAACAGACAAATTGGATTCATCAAAACAAAAAGGCCAAAAGAAAGTACGTTTTCACTGAAGAGGAAAGGAAACAGTATGCAGCATAGCAGGCTAGGGATAGGATTGCAAAGAGTCATTGGATTTGGCAAATCTAGAATTCCATAAATACTATATAAGACTAAGTAGAAATATGAGTAATTTATTGTTTTGAAAATACAATTGAATTTGCTTTAATCTAGTAGAACTGTTAAATGAAATAGAACGGAGATGTTTTTGTGTTTTACTTTTTGGGCCCAATTGGTTATAAATATGGCAGTGGGTTAATAAAAACTAATTTTAAAAATTTATAAACGCAGTTCTTCACCCATTATAGAAAATGTAAATATATCAAAGATTTGAAGACAAAGAGGCCAGCCATAATCCCTTTACCTGGAGGAACCATTATTACTAGTATTATTTTGAGATACTATATTACCTTTTTTAGCTTATATATGTATGTTTTTAAATAACAATTTTTTTTCCTGCTGTGCACACAGATTTGTGTCCTGCTTTCTTTGTAAGGCAAATATGCTTAGCATTTTTCCCGTATCATTAAATTTCCTTTAAAAACATGACTTTTAGCAAATATTTGTTATTTTGTGAATAAAGTTTGTGTAAGAGGTAATGAGACTGATTCTTTTTTTTTTGTTGTTGTTGTTGTGCCATAAAAATCATCCCCATTACTATAGCAATATCTTGAGTGTCATATTGTTTATTTTACAGTGTCAGTTTAATAGAGGGTTTTCTTAACATCTTTGATAGAAGCAGAATTTATGGTCTTTATTACTTGCTATATTTCTCAAGGACATGTAAAAGCCTGTATTTAAGTAGTTCTAGTGTGTTTCCTGGATTATTTCAGATGACCAAGGGATGGGGAAAACAAAACCATTTGGTTTCAAAATCTGATTTAAAAAGTTACATAAAACATTTTAAATTTAACTTTCTAAAATCTTTTGAGATTTTGCTTTTTAAACTTTTCTTTGTGTATCTATTTTATTTACTATCCAGATTGGTTAATCATTTTGTAGCAAATTTGACAGAAAAACAGATATTAAGAAGAGGAAAGTATTTTAATAAACATGAAAAGATATATTATTATTTATTATCATTTATAATCCAGAATAGCATGCTTTATTTGTATACGAGAATTTATGTTTCCACATGAAACTGGTTTCTTTCTCCTTAGTATCCAAAACCTTATTCAAACCTAGTACCTAAAAGACATCTCAGCAAGCATATTATGAGCTTCATATTGATATTCCCTTTTCTCACTTTTAATATTTTATATTCACAGTAATACTTAACTTTACTCATAAATTTTTCTGTCTACAGAAATCGTGAGATCCTGGAAAATGTGTTAGCTGTCATCCTGGCTATTCTTGTAGCTTTTTTGGGCTCTATTCTTCTCATACAAGGCTTTTTCAGAGACATCTGGGTCTTCCAGTTCTGCCTGGTGATTGCCAGCTGTCAATACTCACTACTCAAGGTACTAGCATAACATCTCTGGCTTTCCCTCTCTTTTTTAGTTAGAGAAGTTGTAGGCTTGCAGAAAAATCACACAGAAAATATAGAGTTCCCATATATCTACCCCATTACGAACATTTTGTATCAGTGTGGTAATTTGTTATAGTTGATGAGAGAATATTATTATAATTGTACTTCTACCTATAGTCCATAGTTTACTTTAGGGTTCATTATTTGCGTTGTACAGTCCTATGGTTGATTTTTAATTTTTACTTTAGTAACATATTCACCTAAAATTACCCCTTACCACATTCAGATATATAATTCACTGGTGTTACTGTCATAATGTGCTACCATCACCACCATCTATTACTATCTCTCTTCTTTTCATTCTAGGGAAGATTTCATACCATTCACTGAATTATAGTAAGATAATAGGTTTTAGATTTATTTTCCTTGTATATTTACATTAGATTTGGTAGGGAACAAAAAGGAACAATAAGCTTAAAAAAAGATGTGTAAACAGAACTTAGAAAACCTATTTCTCCATATAAAAATATATTTGGGCATTTGTTAAAAATAAGAATTTGTATTCTTAAAAGTTATTTCTTTTAAATTTATCAACGTTAACACTCTCACTCCCATCTTTTGAGTCTTCTCTTCTGTGGATAAAATTTATTAAAATCTGTCATTGGTACAAAACTTAGTACCAGTGACAAAGTCCCTTTGTTACTGTTTTAATAGTGGCTTTAAGATACCAAATAATGTCCAATTTTAAGCTTTCAAGAAATGGAAAAATCAAATACCTCAGCTCATGTAAAACCAAATTCTTTACCTTCCATGCAAAATCAGTTACCATAATTTCTCCTTTTGCTGTTAATGTGGACTGTATCCTTCCTTTATTTCTTAGTCAGTAAATATTCTTGCTTTGTTTTGGTTATTTGCCTGATATATGTTAACATGCAGATCCTTCCCCATCCTGAAAACTATTCACTTAGGTATGTTTATACAAAACATCAGCTGTCCTTTCTTTTTTCTCTCTCCATTTGTAGCTAGACATCTGAAACAAGCCACATGCATCATTTAATACCTAATGGTACTATCTTTCATTTTTATATTCTCCTCACTGTTGATGTATGAATTTATACAACCTGATGATTTTTCTACTAATTGGAAAGCTCAGTTTTCCTTCCTTAATATCTCTTTATTCTTTTGGCTGTTTCTTCATTTATGAGATGTCTCTAGGGTTTTATTTGACCCTCTTTTCTGTTTGTAATTCCCTGCCAGTGAAATCATCTTTCTTTATTCCTTTATGATGTCCAGATTTATATCTCCAAGTTTTTGTCTCTCTTGCAAGCTTTAGCCTTATATATCTAACAGACAATTGACCGATTTTAAGAATAGTACATCCACATCTTCTGATAAAATATTTTCCTCTCCCATTTCCTTGCTTTTGACAATAGTTTACTAGTTGAAATAGTTTAAAGATCACCTGGTTTCATATCGAGCCATGGGCCACATGCCAAACTTGGTAAGGTTGGTAAATGTAGAATTAGAGGGTAGTGATAGATCATCTTAGTGAAATTGTTCAGTATGCCATTGGAAATGAGCTAGAGCTTGGGAGAAAAGTCATCATCTGGGGAGGATCTGCATAGTACCCTTTGAACATTTTCATGGAAAGTTAATAAAGTCTCTTATAAGGAGAAAGCTTAATTTATCATTTGATTGTAATAATTTTGATGTAAAAATGCAGGTAATATATTTAATACAAATACCACTGAATTGTTTTGTAAGCTTACAATTTGTGGACAAAACTAGAATCCATTTTATAAGCTAACTATATTAGCATGCATTTCCTGAGTGGAGTGATATTTTATGACAAAGGATTCTACCTTAAATGTACTTAAGTGTAATAATGAGCCGAGCAATAAGGCATAGCTGCCATTTGCCTTTTCAGAAACATAAAGCTAGATGCATATTAATTAACCCTAAAAATGTAAGGATCAAGGAAGGTTTGGGATGTTTTTAATAACATAATGACACCAGTATCTGGAATAGAATCAGTGTAGGTCATTTCTTAATTGTGATATATTTAATTGAAATCATTGTAGGCATTTTGAAAGTTGTTTGTAGAATTCCCAGGATTTCACTAGTATAATCTATCTTTCTACTTAATTTTTAGAGTGTTCAACCAGATTCTTCTTCTCCCAGACATGTAAGTCTTTCTTATGTGCCTATAACTTGTAGTTCTTAAGCATTAATCAAACCTCTTTTTTCATCATGTCTCAGATTAAATTAAGATTTATGTTATATTTCTCATTTAAGTTTTGACACAGTACTAGAAATATAAGTGATATATTAGCATGTAATAAAACAGCATTGTAATTGTGGGCAATAAGCATAACACTTCATTTTTTGGCAGCCAGTTTTAGAGGTGGTATCACATAGGCAGACGTGGTTCCTATAAATTCATGTTTATTTGGTAATTTGCAATTAATAATTTTTGAATAATCATGAATAAGTATTCAAACAGGATTTTGAAGTAGGAAAATTTTAATTTTATTAAAGTAATCACTAAGAACAAAAATTAAGAAGTAATACCTTGATCTGGTATTTGGACCTTTGGGAATAAAGAACTAAAAACCTTATTATTTTGTGACTTTAGATAAAAATATTAGAGGCTTACCCCTATATATTGTGAAATATGCTCCACTTTCATACCTAACTTACAAGTATTTATTTAATAGAGTGACCAAAAGGCATCTCTTGTAAATAGTTCAAAATCATAGACTTCAAGTAGAGTTTATGGTGATACTTGCTTTCTGTTTTTGAATGTAATTAAATTTTTTTGGCCCATTAATGGGACTAGATAGCAAAACAAAACAAGGAGGTAAGCAGTTTTCTTTTGGCTCTCATGGTTTGTTTTTTGTAACAATGTTTTCTTTTTTTTTTTTTTAAGGATAATAGATATATATATATATTTTAAATTCCAGGAGCTGTCCCATTGTCAGTAGACAGTTCTGTTTCTTGTACCTTCTATGGCTACAATCAGTGTAACAGTATTTTCTTAAAAAAAATTTTTTTTTAGAGAACTTACAGGTTACTGAAAAAAAGAGTTCCCATTATCTTCCTCACATACACCCAGTTTTCTCTATTATTAACACTTTGCACTAGTGTGGTACCTTTGTTACACCTGAAGAAAAAATATTATTATAGTTGTATTAATAACTATAGTCCAAAACTTAACATTATGGTTTACTATTGATTTTGTATACCCATGGTTTTTCAAATTATTCAAATAACATATATACAACCTAAGATTTTCTCTTTTAACTACATTCTAAAACAATTCAGTGGCATTAATTACATTTACAATACTGTGCTATCATCATCATTATCCATTACCAAAACCTTTCCATCACCCCAACACAAAACTATGTACCAATTAAACATTAACTCTGCATTCCATACCCCCACCCTGGTCCCTAAGCCCTGTATTCTAGTTTCTGATTCTGTAAATTTGCTTATTCTAATTACATTATATCAGTAATATCATACAATGTCCTTTGGTGTCTGGCTTATTTCACTCAACGTGATGTCTTCAAGGTTTATCCATGGTGTCGCATTATCAACTTCATTCCTTTTTCTGGCTGAATAATACTCCCTTGTATGAATATACCACATTTTATTTATCTGTTCATCAGTCGATAGATGCTTGGGTTGCTTCCATCTTTTGGCAGTAGAGAATAATGTCTTTATGAACATTGATGTGCAAATCTCTGTTAAATTCCCTGCTTTCAAATCTTTTAGCTGTATACATAGAAGTGGGGTTGTTGGGTCATACAGTACTTCTATCCTTAATTTTCTGAGGAACCGCCAAACTTTCTTCCACAGTGGCTATACCATTTTACATTCCCACCAGCAATGAATGAATGTTGTTATTTTCCTACTCTTCTCCAACACTTATAATTGTCCATTTTTAAAAAATAGTAGCCATTCTAGCATGAAAAGATGGTAAACATAGCTAGCTATTAGGGAAATGCAAATCAAATCCACATTTCACGCCCACTAGAATGGATACCTTTTATTTCTTTTTCTTCCTAATTGCTCTGGCTAGAACTTTCAGTACCGTGTAGAATATCAGTGGTGTCAGTGGGCATCTTTATCTTGTTTCTGATCTTAGAGGGAAAGCTTTCGATCTTTTACCATGGGATATGGTGTTAGCTGTGGGTTTTTGATATATGCCCTTATCATGCTGAGGAAGATCCTTCTACATTTTCTGAGTGCTTTTATCAATAAGAGGTGCTGGATTTTTTCAAATGCCTTTTCTGTCTCAACTAAGATGACTTCCTGCCCTTCTTTCTATGAATGTGGTATATGGCATTAATAGATTTTATGTTGAACCACCCTTACATACCTGAGATAAATCCCACCTGATCATGGGGTATAATTCTTTTAATGACCTGTTGGATTTGGTTTTCTTGTATTTTGTTGAGGATTTTTGCTTCTATATTCATAAGAGTTATTGGTTTGTAATTTTTCTTGTGGTACTTTTTATATCTGTTTTATTATTATGGTTTCGTTGGCTTCATAGAATGATTTGGGGAGTGTTCTTTCCTCTTCAATTTTTTGGAAGAGTCGAGTAGGATTGGTATTAATTCTTCTTGAAATGTTTGGTAAAATTCGCCAGTGAAGCCATCTGGTCCTTGGTTTTTCTTTGTTGGGAGGTTTTTGACTACTGATTCGATCTCTTTACTTGTTAGTGGTATGTTGAGATCTTCTGTTTCTTCTTGAGTCAGTGTGGACTCAAGTATGTGTTTCTAGTCGTTTGTTACCACATAGGTTACCTAATTTGTTGACATACAGTTGTTCTAGTATCCTCTTTTGATCATTTTTATTTCTGTGGGGTGCTAGAAATGTCCTTTCTTTCATTTCTGATTTTAGTCTTTTTTCTTTGTCAGTCTAGCTGAAGTTTTATCAATTTTATTGTACTTTTCAAAGAACCAATATTTTCTTGTTGATTCTTTTTTTTTTTTTTTAATTCTCTATTTCATTTATTTCCACTCTAATCTTTGTTCTTTTCCTTTCTCCTGCTTATTTTGGGTATTGTTTGCTTTTCTTTCCTTAGATTCTCTAGTTGCGAGATTAGGTCTCTGATAGGTCTTTCTTAATATAAACATTTAAGGCTATGAATTTCCCTCTCAGCCTTGCCTTTTCTGCATCCCGTAGTTTTGGTATATTGTGTTTTTGTATTCATTTACCATAGTGTATTTCCTAATTTCCCTTGTGGTTTTTTTCTTTAACCCATTGGTTGTTTAAGAGTGTGTTTAATTTCCTAGTATTTGTGAGTTTTCCAATTTTCTCTCTAGCTTCAATCCATTGTGGTTTGAGAAGATGTGCTGTATGACTTCAATATTTTAAAATATATTTAGACTTGTTTTGTGACCTAACATATGGTCCATCCTGGAGAATGACCCATGTGCACTAGAGAAGAATCTGTATTCTATTGCTATTGGGTGAAACGTTCTATATATGTCTTTTAAGTCTAGTTGGCTTATAATATCATTTAAGTCTTCTATTTGCTTATTGATGTTCTGTCTAGATGTTCTTTCCATTATTGAAAGTGGTATATTGAAGTCTCCTACCATCCATGTAGAACTATGTCTCCTTTAAATCTGTGAATATTTGCTTCCTTAGGTGATATTTATTTTTTTATTTTTTAAGATTTATTTATTTACCCCCCCACACTGTGTCCATTTGCTTTGCATTTTTCTGTGTCTGTTTGCCTCCGTTTTGTTGCGTCATCTTGCTGCGCCAGCTCACTGCACCGCGCAGGCCGTCAGATCACCACGCCATGGGGGCCGACTTGCCTTCAGCAGGAGGCCCCGGGAGCCAAACTTGGGCCCTTCCATATGGTAAACGGGAGCCCAACCAATTGAGCCACAGCCACTTCCCGATGATATGTATTTATAATTGTTGTGTCTTCTTGTTGAATTGACCCTTTCATCAGTATACAGTGACATTATTTTGGCCCTCATAAGTTTTAAATTTAAGTCTATTTCATTTGATATTAGTATAGCTATCCCAGCTGTCTTTTGGTAACTAATTTCATGATATATTTTTCATGCTACTTGGGTCTGAATTTAATGTGAGTCACTTGCAAACAGAATATAGTTGAGCCATGCTTTTTGATCCATTCTACCAATCTTCACCTTTTGAGTGGAGAGTTTAATGCATTTACATTTAGAGTAACTAATGATAATGTAAGACTTCTGCCATTTTGCTGTTCGGTCTTTGTAAGTTCTATTCCTTTTTTGCCTCTTAATTTTTCTGTTAATGCCTAATTTCATATTTATTTGATTTTTTGTAGTGTATCATTTTGAATATCTTCTCATTTTCTCCTGTATATATTTTTAAGGTTTTCTTTTTGGTTACCATGGAGCTTAAATTTAACATCCTAAATACTGTAACAAACACATTTGATTTGATACCAACTTAACTTGGACAGGTTGTATTTATTACTATCCTTGTTTATTTTGATGCCCAGATTGACCTTGATATGGCCTTTGGGAGCCCCATCAAGTGGCCTTATGTGTCTTTTTGTCATATCCCTATAATTATTTGAGTACTTCTTTACTTTTTGTCACAGGATGTTCCAAACTAATCTTCCCTACCCTGGCCAAAAACGACCCATTTCTCTCTGGAGCACTGGTTCTTTTTAATGAAGAACAGTGTGATCTGGACACTAGTAATTTTTATTAATGGAGTGTCATTGCTTCTAGGTCCTCTCAGTGAATAAAGCTAGGAAATATATGTAGATGTGTACATATGCACATACATACATACATTTATATACACATACACAGATATATATCAACTCATCTATCTGTCTATATGCATATTAAAAATGAGTTCATGCTAATACCTCCAATTTGAATACTGTGTCACAGGATTCATTCTATTCTTCTCTGACATATTTGTATTTGTACCATATTTGTATCGCCCTTCTCTTCCAAGCAGACGCCTGACTTCCACGTGAAGGCATTTTGAATCCTTAGAATGCAAGCCATAAGAATTCTCAATAGCTAGTTGTGACAAAATTAACTAAACTGACTTTTTTAAAAATATCATTTCCAGGGTCATAATCGTATCATTGCTTACAGTAGACCAGTTTATTTCTGCTTATGTTGTGGCCTTATTTGGCTCTTGGATTATGGTAGCAAAAACCTTACTACAACCAAGTTCAAACTATATGGAATAACTTTCACCAATCCACTGGTGTTCGTATCAGCCAGGGATTTGGTTATAGGTGAGTCATTAATTTATTTGTATACAAAAGTTCACTGATAAATAAGTAGATCGATTATATAAGTAGATTGACTATATAAATAGTAATAGTTTTATTAAGCTTATTTTGCCATTTATTGTGGTGCTCTGAGTGAGGAACAGAACTATAGAGTTATTTTGAGTGAAAAAAGCTAATGATAAACAAATATTTTAATTCTGTACTTGATGCAGATGGTATGGAAGATCTCTTTGGATTCTGTATCTCAGGTTTCTATAATATAAAAATAGTTTAAATAATTTTAAGAGATGTTTTTCATAGTTGAAAGATTTTATTTTATACCCAACCAGTTATGTAGAGATAAATATTTTTAAAAATCTTTAAAACTTGCTTAGTAGTTTATATTAATTTTGGATTTCTTTTCATAATTTATCTTATAATCTTTGAATAAACAAAATATGGTATGATATTTTTAATATACTCTTCTTTTCTCCTGCAGTGTTTATACTCTGTTTCCCAATAGTATTTTTCATTGGTCTCCTGCCTCAGGTGAATACATTTGTAATGTACCTTTGTGAACAATTGGATATTCATATCTTTGGTGGTAACGGTGAGTACTTCTTTTAAAAAATCACTGATCGCAGTATTACTTTTATGTATCATAAAGTAATGAACTGAACATTGAAATGCTTTTCCAGGTTTTATTTTAGAAATGAAAGTGGAAAAAAAATAGTATCTATTTAATAATTGAAGATGAAGCAGGAATCAATTTTTTTTTAAAGATATATTTTATTTATTTATTCCCCCCCACCCCACACACACCCCATTGTTTGCTCTCACTGTCTGCTCTCTGTGTCCATTTACTGCGTGCTCTCTGTGTCTTCTTGTCTTCTCTTTAGGAGGCATCGGGAGCTGAACCCAGAACCTCACATGTGGGAAAGAGGTGCTCAATCACTTTGAGCCACCTCAGCTCCCTGCTTTGTTGTGTCTCTCCTTGTCTTTCCTCTTTGTGTCTCCTTGTTGCACCATCTTCTTGCATCACTTTGCTGCACCTGCCTGTCATGCCAGCTTGTGGTCTTGCTCGTTTTGCCAGGAGGCACCGGGAACCGAACCCGGGACCTCCCATGTGGTAGGCAGGAGCTCAATTGCTTGAGCCACATCCACTTCCCAGGAATCAATTTATAGTTAAGAAAAGTAGTCAAGTTGGCTATATTGTTTAAAATTAGAATAATGATAAATCTATAATAGAATAATAATAAGTCTACTTTAGTTCATTGTTCATTTCTCAATCTTGAGTATTTGGGGATGGTGGTGTCCACTCTTTTTCTAATTGAGAGGGGGGCTTAGATTCCATAGGGCAGATGGATAGAACTATCTTGCTTGTAGTTGCAGACACTCTGTTCCTTGGGATGGGCGTTGTCCATCATTATCTCCTTGTTAGTTGTCCTGGGTAAGTCCAGTGAACTGGAGAGTAGGTGTTGCAACTCTTCTGAGATTCAGGGCTCAACTAGCACATAAACAGACCAAAGATTTAATTATGTGGGTCATATATTTAACATAATTATAGGTTTAAATAAAAGGGGCAGAAGAGCCATTTGTAGGGAAACTATAAATGAGTCTAATTCACTTATACTGGGTAGAATAAATTCCAGAGTAAGGCCCACTGACAGGGTGCTGAATTCCAGTGTGCCAGCTTATAGTGTCTAGATGCCTCTAGAGCCCTCAGAAGGCCCGCTGTTGGAAGCACTGTTTACTGTGGCAGTCAATGAGATCCTGCTGAGATGCACGTACGCGTAATCTCTGGAGTCACCTCCCAACTCATTTTGAAATCTCTTAGCCATAAAATCTCATTTATATTTAATGTTTCCCACTTTTGGTCAAGGTCTTTTTCCAGATGCATTGCTAGTTGTTGCTTGGTAATAATCCCTCAGTGCCACAGAGGCTCATCCCCAGGGGTCATGTCCCATGCCAGGGGAAAGGTAGTGTGTTTATATGCTGAGTTTGGCTTAGAGAGAGGCCACATTTGAGCACCAAGGAGGTTTCAGAAGGTAACTCTTAGGCAATATATAATACTAAACTAAGTTTCAATTTCACAAGAAAAGGTACGTAAGTACAATCATCAATATCAAGGGCCTGATGTAATGGTCTGTCTTCCTTCACTAGGCATTGCCCATGTACTCAGGGGATTCTTGCCATTTTCTTAGAGAAAGTAGTAGGTCTCCACCCACTGAGACAATGCCCCATGAACACTTGAACATATTCATATGCCTTAGAGGCATGCCCCAGGTGCTCCCCTCCCCACACATCTCCCCATCAGTGACACCCCGCTGCCATAGTTGTGACCCTTCTGTGGTTGAAAACCTCTCCAAAAATGAAGCAGAAACAAAGAACCAAGTAAAATTAATAAGAAAATAAAATATTAATAATTTTAAAATAAATAAAATATAAAAATTAAAAATAGAAAACTTAAAAAATTTGAAATTAAATTAAAATCTTTTATACATTGTGTCTTTCATTACTGTAAGATCTGTTATCTTTTATATACAGCAACAGTTTCTTCCATATGTTCTCCCAGTGTCTTGTTTTTTTTTCTTTTTTCATTTTATCTTCAAAGAAGTTTTAGGTTACAGACAAGTCACATAGAAATTATAGGGGATTCCCATATACCCAATGCCTCCCCCTCTTTTACTGTCCCCTATTAATAACATTCTACATGTGGATGGTACATTTGTTACAATTGATATATAAATATTGAAAAATTTTTACTAACCATGGTCAGTGATTTACATTAAGGTTTACATTTTGTACTGTATACTTTTATAGGTTTTGATAAAATTTAAAATGGCCTATATTCTTATTGCAAGATCATGCAGAACAGTTATAGTGACCTAAAAAATGCCCTATGTTCTATCCTATTCTTCTTACCTCCTCCCCTTGTAACCTATGGTAACCCACTTAGTTTCAATTTTTGAAGAATAAGATTCATAATTACTTGCAGTAATATTGAGGGCTTGACATATTGGTCAGTTTTCTTTTATTAGGCACTTCTGACGTTCTTGAGAGATTGTTGCCCCTCTAATTGAGAACATAGCAGGACTCCCAAGGATGGGAGTTTAATATTTTCTTGTTTAGTGTGTGGATCTCTACCCACTGATATAACACATTATGACAAAATGAACATTTACATGTTCCATTGAGGCGTGCCCCAGGTGCACCCTATCCTGCATATACCCCTACAACCAATACCCTATACCCGTAACCCTCCCCTGGCATATTTTAGAGCATTTTCAATGTTTTGAAAAGTTTATATGAATTTACCATTAAAGAAAATCTATTCATATATTAAAAATAAAGGCTAGTAAAAAACAGAAAAAAAAAAAAAAAGGCTAGCTCTTTAGCCATCCCCTATCCCTTATTACTAGAAATCCATTGGATTTATTTTTGTTGTTGTAAGTAGTCAGAGACATACTTTTTTGGTGAGAATTAACTAATATGTGGGCATACATATTTGCTTCTTTGGATAATACAAATTCTGTTTACATAGAATAAATAAATTCATTGAATACTTAATGTATATAGAGGCCCTTTTCAGAACTCTACAAGCTTCATTTTCCCATACTCTGATAATATAAGAGACATTCCTGAAGGCGAACATAGATATTATTTTTTCCTGATGTATATGAATATTCATTGCTTAAAAATAAATATATTTTATCTTATATAAAATATTGAGGATAGCAAACCTTTGTTATTTCAAAATCTTTTGAAAGCACAGGATAAAGTAACCAAATTTCTAAAATCAGAACAAATAGTTTTTAATTATCGTTAACACTATAACATCTTTAAATGCTCTTTGGTGACCTTTTAAGGTATATTTTTCCATAAATTTTTATAAAATATAAATTTTATTTTTCCCTTTATTGTCTAGCCACCACAAGCCTGCTTGCAGCACTTTACAGTTTTATCTGTAGCATTGTGGCAGTAGCCTTATTATATGGATTGTGTTATGGAGCTCTAAAGGTGAGTAATAAATTGTAGCATGTTTTGTCCTTAAGGCTGTATTTCCATGTGAAGATTGTTTTACATTGACCAATAGTGATTTTTTTTTCTCTCTTGCTCGTGCCACTTCAGCGTTAATTTCCATGGTCTTCAAATATTGAATATTATTCTCATTCTCATTTACTCCCAATTTGTAAACAATTTAATAGTTAACCATTAATAACTATTAAATGAATAGTTAATAGTAATTAATCTTTTAGTTAATTAATCATTCATTAATGTTTGAAGCAGATTATTAAAAACTAGGCTGGTGTGGGATGGAATGGACATGGTAATCACAGCATATGAAATTAATCTTAGATTTCTAGTTAAGAATTTATGTAACCTATAAAGGCTCCTATCAAGGTTTCTTAAAACTTTTCCATTCACAGCTGTAATTTAAGATACATTCTAGAAAAATTAATGCACTGAAATTAAATGTCATGATTAAGTTAAAAGGATCTGGATAAGCCTTATAAGTGGGGGTGGGGGGGAGTGAGATGCATACTAGAATTCCACTTGACTCCCCCACCCCCAGCATTCTACTTTTCAGAACCCCCAGAAAAAGACAAAGGATTAGAGTGGTACCTACCACACAGGGCACACTTATGAATTGTTAAATATTCCAGTTGTCATTATTATCCACTCCATGCTAGTTGCCATGTTCTAATAGACTTCAGAGCCAAGATGGCAAGGTGAGGCATATCCACATGTTTGAATGGCCTTGAAAGCTAGCCTTTGAATTATTTATTTCTGGGAATATATAGTTTGTTCATTCATAAAGCAGTTATTGAATGCTTGCTCAGTACTCTGGCAAATAAAATGGTATATAAACCATGGATCGCGAGCAAAAGCATCAAGAAAGTATCAGACCAAATATCAACATTTTCTTTTATCTAATGTCTTGTTTTATGTGTTGCCTTTTCCTATTCCATTATTACATATAATCAAAAATTTACCACACCAAGTTATTTCAGTTTTCAAAAGGGATCACATAGTTTACTGTAAGCTTACCATTTCAGATGTGAAAGGAATTGACAACAGCATGCATCAGAGACAATTGTGTTATTCCTAGTCAATGAATAGAGCTTTGGTGCCAAAAGAAATCTGGAGACAATCTAGCAGCCAGATGCTAGCTCATCAGAAAGTAATAAATCTCAATTTATCTGGAATAAAATGTAATTAGTAATACGGTGTAAGCGATTTTTGTTGAATTTGTTAATTATCTTTCCAAAATACTGAAATAAAAGGATTATTTGATGGATTAGAAGCTTATTGTTCTTTAAGTTAGTGCTTTTTTTTTCAATAGGATTCTTGGGATGGCCAGCATATTCCAGTTCTTTTCTCCATTTTTTGTGGTTTATTAGTGGCAATATCCTATCATCTCAGCCGACAAAGTAGTGATCCATCTGTACTTTTGTAAGTGAAATCAATTCTCTTCTTTAAAGGAATTTAATAAGTTGGCATTTCTTATAAATTTATCTGTCAAGATCTTTTTTCCCAAGGCCTTTCCAAAATCCTGTTGGCCTAATTTTATATTAGGTTTCAAAATATATTAACTTCAGATAATTCTATCTACACTAAGGAGAGGGGTATTGATGGGGGGAGGGGGTATATATCAGTTTATTCCTTCCCAAGTGTTAAAACTATGTTTTATTAGAAATATTTTCACTGTATGCTAAATATAGTATCTTAAATTTTTAGAATTTACCATTTGCTAGTAATTGAATATAATTGGATCACTTGATTTTTCTACCAGAAAGTTTATTTGCCATTTGAAGTATTGGTTTTCAGGTGCAGTATGTATTTATTATTATTGTTTTCTCTTTTATTATTAATTTTTTTCTCTTAATTTTTTAAATATAAAGGTCTTTGTTGCAGTCTAAGATTTTTCCAAAAACAGAAGAGAAAAATCCAGAAGACCCTCTTTCTGAAGTAAAAGATCCACTGCCTGAAAAACTCAGAAATTCTGTTGTAAGTTTTAGCTTTCTAAATCATTTAAAATTTTACCCAGTTTTATCTTTTTATATAATGAACTCTTTTTGAAGGTCTTTTGTAATTGGAGGGAAATGTATATAGGTAGATTGAGTTGGATTAATGTATGTTGTTGATTACCTTTATTTCAAGTTTTTACATGTAGAATGCTCATTCCTCAACCTTGGTTTCTATGTAGAACAGTAAGTATGCTAAACATTCATTTCCAGATCAACTGAAATTAAATAATTTCATTGTTTTCATAGAATTTTTATACTATTCAATTTAGGCTCTGAAAGATGAATATTAACATAAATTCGATTATTTTTGCTTTTGTCATTCTTGTTGATAAAAAACATTTCTTTGTTTCATTCTCAAGGGCTGTCTGAATACATATGTTTGTGTTGTTTTCTAGATTGAAGGGAGAAGAATAACCTGTAATTTAATATATTTAAGTAATAAATGCAGTGGTTTTTGTATTTCAAATTTAGTGAATTATAATGTTATTTGTATTCTTTTAATAATTATTTGAAAAATGAACTCTATAAATTTATATCTCTTATGGAACAAAGCGTAAAACATTCCTTTTCTTCAGAATATTTTACATATTCAATTATTATTTTAGATTACTTCCATTTGCCTATATAAATGACTGAATTTATATCGGTCTTAAATTAGATACATTACCTTGGTGGACTTGAGATTTTAACAAACTTTTGAAAACTTTAGAAATACAAAACTGCCTTGACATATTTTAAACAAATTCTTTCCTGATTTTACTTTCTATATTAGCAAAGGATAGTAGGATATTCTGAATCTATTTTATAAACAAATCGTAAACAGGTCAGTTGATGATCAACCACACAAAGATATCAAGAGTTTTCAGTTTTTTACTACAACCACTAAAAGAGCCAAAATCTAGTAAATAAAACAGGAATCATCGTGGGCCTGTGCCCCCAAACTGCATGCACAGTTTCAGCATTTCAAAAGACCAATGAAAATATTACTTATCTAACGGGATATACCCCCTAAAAATGACAGGGTAGCTTGCGTACTTTGTTTCCTTTTCTCATATATTAAAGTAAAACTTGCAGATCAATGGAATAACACTTTATTCTAAAAGACTTAGTTGCAATCTGTTATACAATATGTAGAACTAGATAAATTTAATT
Source organism: Tolypeutes matacus (assembly GCA_026826555.1). Classification (NCBI taxonomy): domain Eukaryota; kingdom Metazoa; phylum Chordata; class Mammalia; order Cingulata; family Chlamyphoridae; genus Tolypeutes; species Tolypeutes matacus. The sequence goes on along the minus strand of JAKSZT010028738.1, from coordinate 2,733,923 downwards.
TCCTTGGCATCACTATAAGAAATCTCTAGAAGTACTAAAGAAGAGAATCAATGAAATTTTTTTTCTTAAAGTTTGACAGTTGGGAATAAAGGAAAATACATTTTCAAAAAGTTATGTAATCACTTAATAATTTTGTTTTATTCTACAGAGTGAGCGTTTACAGTCTGACTTAGTAGTATGCATTGTGATTGGTGTGCTGTACTTTGCTATTCATGTAAGCACAGTATTCACAGCATTGCAGGTAAGAAATCATTTTGTTCTTTTAGTTGGGGGAAAATAACTATTTGGATTCATTTCTGGTTTGATATCCCCTCCTAAAACCCTGAAACGTCTCATCCCAATACAGTTGGAAGTCTGGGATCTCATCATCTAACTCAGGTCTAGGTATGGGTGAGCCTACTCAGATGTTGTTCCTTAAGTATAGTTCCTCTCATTTGTAGGCCATATTTCCTTATGTTACCATTTTTTCTTCTGCCTGAAAGACTTTAACATTTCTTTTCGTGTGAGATCTGCATCTCCAAAGTTCTTCCTCTGTGTGGTTATCTCCTCTGGATGCTATCTGGTGTCTAGGAATCTCCAGACTCTCCCTCTTTAACTCAGGGAGTCTCTAGCTCTGCCTCAGTTCCCACTCTCTGCACTGCAGACTGTAAACTACCTCAAGGCATTAAGCTGGGACAGTCTTAAGGCTCACCTCATTTCTTTCCTTTCTCTCACTGTTTCCTGGTGCCTAGTGTTTTGAAAACCATTAGTTTATATATTGTTCTCTGATTTGGTTATTTATGTGGTATAGTAATCTGGTTCCTCTTACTCCATTTACCCAGAAGCAAAGGTTATATTCTTTAATTTTATTTAATATTCCTGTCTGTTATTCTTCTCTTCCAATTTGAACTATTAATTCCTGAACACCCACAAGCTGAGAAAGGTCCAGTGGGACTTGGGGTCTAAAGGGCTTGGATGGAGGCTCCTTCATGTCCAGGAGATTCCACAGTTTCTAAATGTATAACTTAATTTGACTATTTGAAGTGATTATACTTGATTTCCTCTTTTGTGAATTTAGTCTTATATGAGAACTCTTTTCTAATAGAGTAATGCACAACAAAAGAACGTTTTTTTCCTACCTCATTTTCCTCTTCAAGACTTCCAGTTTTTCTTAGCTCGTGTCCTTTATCTCTACTAGTTAAAACAATTTGACTTTCTATGAAAGTCACATGGAACATTCTCAGAATAGCAAGCAATATGCCTCTGGCTACTCTTTTTTTTTTTTTTTTTTTTTTTATCTCAGGCTACTCTTTAATTATATGGTACTATGAGTTAGGAGAAAGTACTTAACATGTTTTAAGTTATCTGTAATACATGAACAGGTACTAATCTTCAAGACTGATTTAATCAGGGGAAAATCTACATAATATAGAGAAATGTTAACTGTAGGCAAATGTTTGGTTCTTATATTCCAAAATTGACTTTCCTATTCTCTATTATCAATTGGAAAATTGTATTACCAAATTAGTAGTTCTCCTGTGGGTCTCAAAATCACTCCTTATTTTCTCAACCTTATTTTTTTTTTCCAGCCTGCTCTCAAGTACATATTGTATGCATTGGTGGCTTTTCTGGGTTTTGTAACCCATTACGTGCTGCCTCAGGTTAGAAAACAGCTACCATGGCATTGTTTTTCTCATCCTCTGCTGAAGACAGTGGAATATAATCAATATGAGGTTCGAAGTAAGTATTCCATTAATACTTTTTTTTAATACTGTGGATTATTTCTTTTACTATGTTTATAAATGACTGAGTTAAATGAGTATCATCAAGTAACACTTGGGCTTGTGTTTCTTTTAATTAGACTTGAAACTGTTAATGAGCCAGATTTCTTATAGGATGCTTTAATTTTCAGCATAAATGCCAGTGCTATGATGCTAACTTTTCACAGAATAAAGTTTCTTCTCTTAATTATTCTTCAAAGACCTCTCACTGAAAATCCTTTATGGCTTTCCTATCCACCCCCTATCCTACCCTTCCCCACCCCCCACCCCCAACTACCCCACCCCATGTGCAATAAACTCAATCCCCTTGAAGGTCTTTATTTGAAATATTTTTAACTCAAAGCACAGGAGACACTATATCCTTTATCCAACGAGAGGGGAGAAAAAAAGCTGATAAAGTAAAAAGAAGTTAAAAACATTTTTTAATTACCCTTATTTATTAGTTCAGATTTGGGATAAAATATGAAATCACACAAAAAGAGGTAGAAGGCCCATCCACTTAGCAAGCTACTCTGCCACTTTTAAACCCTGATTTTTGTTTCTTGTTAGTATTCAGTCTTTATTCATTGACCCCATGACCTGTAATATACTATACTCCCTCATTTTAAAAATAATAAAAGTTCATACCTATCATTTTTGGCTTTCCTCTTCTGTAATGTCTCTCATTGTCCCAGTCTGACATGAAAAAGTTTGTCTTTTCTTCCAATCTCTCTTCTAACCTAGTTAACTAGAAACTATAATTGTAAAGGAATCTTTTCTTTAAGACCAACTCTGTTTCATCGGGGTTAAAGAGATTCCATTGGACTATTATCTGTGTATTGTTTTTAAACAATTGGGAAAAGTAAATACACATCTTACACAGTTCCTATCATAAAATCCCACTTGGGTATTGCTCTTTGAGTGCTTACTATGTATTCATCCCCGAAATAGCTGTTTCATTATTTTTTCTTAAAATTTCAATAACATGCCTTGGGAAAATAGAATGAATTATGTTGCCACAAATGAAAATGAGAAATTAAAGGTAGAAACGGTAGCTGAACTACATTAACAGCATGACTTTTCATCTCTTATATGAAAAGCTTTATTGTCTAAATACTTTCTAAACTTTAGTATCTGTTGATGTTTCTTGACTAAATCAGTTGTATTTGATGGTTGCTTAAGGGTGATTTTCCAATTACATCACTACTTCTACATTAATTAGTTTGCTTTTGTGTGTGTGTTTCACCATTAATTCCCAGCATGTACCTGGAATCTTTTTTAAAATTGTGGTTAAATATATATATGTAACATATAAGTGGAATCTTATAGTATTTTTCTTTTTCTGCCTGGCTTATGGGTCAGAATGTTGCTTCCTTTTTATGGCTGAGTAGTATTCCATTGTGTATATATACACACCACATTTTATTATTTATCCTTTTGGTGAAAAGGGGTTTTCACCTTTTGAGTATTGTGAATAATGTTGCTATGAACATTAGTGTACAAAACATTCAGTCTGTATTTTTTAAAAATTTGAATCAGTATAGCATTTTTTACTTATTAAAAATACTGAGTAATAGCAAAGTTGATTTTTTTTTTCTTCCTACTCATTTTAGCAGCTAAAACACAGATATTATTCATTACAGAACTTCCTAAAATCAGGTGGTATTGTTTTCAGATAGCCCAGAAACCTTGTTTTAAATCTTTTGTTTATACTAGGCATTTTTTTCAATAAACTAATATTAAAGATTTGGAAAAATATTGACAATTAGCTTGACTCTTACAAGTATGTAAGTATAGATCATATACTTTCATATCTATTTTGAGTTGTTATGTCTTAAAAGATATATATGTGTATGTTTATGTGTCTGTATCTTAGCATTTTTAAAAAATATAATTAAATATATAATTTCTTTCTTTTGGGGAGAAGGAGTGTTTAATCTTCAGTAACACTTTCTCCACAACTTATAGGCATAAATGAGAAAAGGTTATGGTTATAAACTGAGGTTTCAAGAATTAAAGTTTAAAATGAAATTCATATAAATTTAAGTCACATCTAAGTTGCAAATTGGATGTGTCCCAGAATTCTTAGATCTTGACAGAAATATTGGATTTCTTACATTATTTATTTAAAGTAAATCTAAATTTGAGTTGTATGATTTTTCTTTTTCATCACATTGTCAAACTATTTCATACATATCATTTTCTTAACTTATATTGCCTTGTTAGATGCAGCCACTATGATGTGGTTTGAGAAACTTCATGTGTGGCTTCTTTTTGTGGAGAAGAATATCATTTATCCATTGATTGTTCTCAATGAACTAAGTAGCAGTGCAGAGACAATTGCTAGTCCCAAAAAACTGGATACAGAGTAAGTACAGTAGTCCTCTAATCTAAGCCTGACTATTGGGGGCTATTAGAAGCAATGTTGTAAGTAAGTCATTGATCAAGTAACAAATCATTATTGAGTGTCTGTTTGCTGTAAGAGCCTGTGAAATAAAAAAATCATGTGAAATTTTGTCTTCAACTTCCCTTCTCTGAACAGCTATTTCTGCTCTTGGCATATTCACTACTCCATCTCATTGTCAACTGATATTTTATGAGAGGACATTTATTAAATATGGTTAATTTTTAATATTAGATAGCAAGATTGGGAGATAGTTACTTTTCGTGTACTCTGTAAATCAAAACAGTTAGGTAGTCAGTTGTCTACACAGTCATCCTATCAGCCTACCCACTAGAGTAGGTACATGTTTTGGGTAAGCATTAATATATAATTTTCATATGTTAAATGCAATTAATGTTAAGGCAATAGAAGCATCAAGAAACTGGACAACCAAATATCAGGATTTTACTTCTGTTTCTTATTTTAAAGCATGCTTATTTATATAGAGTATAAGAATCATCATACATATTATTAAAAAGGGATATTATAGTAGTCAGATTCTTTTAGAATATACTTTGCTCAGCTATATAAATCATATTTAGAAATTTAATTTTATATGTTGTAAGCTTAGTAATTTAAGTGGTGGTTTTTGTGTTGTTGTTTTTTTTTGAAGTTAGATTTTCAGCCTTTGATTGATAAGTTGTGCTTTTTTTATATTACAGATTAGGTGCTTTAATGATCACCATTGCTGGTCTGAAGTTGTTACGATCCTCTTTTAGCAGCCCTACATATCAGTATGTCACAGTCATCTTCACTGTGCTCTTTTTCAACTTTGACTATGAAGCTTTTTCAGAGACCATGCTATTGGATCTTTTCTTCATGTCCATACTCTTCAACAAGGTAATTTATCATGGAAAGGAATATCTTTATCTAAAAACAATCTCCATTAATAATATGCTATTCAGTGAGGATTATGCTTACATTTCATTTGACTTATTATCTTATAAGCAATAGCTCTCTTCAATCAACCAATTATTTAGGGGCATGTTAGATTCCCTAAACAATAGTGATTATTGTGATCCATAAAAGATATTTCTTGCTGTAGCTAGGAACGTAAGTTTAACTTACATAGAAAATTAGAGAAATTCAAAAAAAGCATGTTTTTTTGTTTTTTAGGTAGTGGTATTGAACCTGGGACCTCATATATGGGAAGTAGGCATTCAACCAATGAACTACACCCACTCCCCTGTATTTTTAAATATATGTGATCTTCCAGAAGGGTGTATGAGTTTGGGATAATTTAATAAATGGAAGTGGTAATAATTGAATTGGGCTATGGGCAGCTGGAATTTTGATAGACAGTGGGAAGAAATTCTATCTGAGGGTAATAACCTGGTAGTTGAATGAAGATGGTAGATTCTGAGGGCTATGAAGCCATGTGGAAGCAATCATAAATTAGCTTGATGGTGACATTGGTAGAATACTCTATAGTTTACAGAATGCTTCTAAAATTCATTATCCACCCATAAGATCCATACCTTTATTCCTTTTACAAATAAGGCAGTAAAACCTTGGTATTCTGCCTCCCATTCCAAGGATCTTTTTGCTGAACCACACTACATTTCCAAATGAAATAGATTTTGCAATCAGATATACGGATCCTTGTAAATTAAATAGCAGGTTTCATGTTAACACTGACCACATACAAAGGTCTTTGGCGCATATTATCCCATTTGATAAATAACAGAAAGCTGAAGCTAATGAGCAGCTACAAAACACAATGAAAGCACAATTTTAGGAAAGTTAGCCTGGTCAGCCACATTTGGGATGAGTTGGGGAAGAAAATACCTAAAAGTACAAAGAACAGCTTAAGAGGTTGTAATAGTAATTCAGATGTGAGAGAGGTCTGACTTAGGATGGAAACAGTAAAAATGGAAAACCTTTAATCTGAATAATATTTTTGTGATAGTCAATTTCAATATTGTAATAAATAGCTTCTAAAATATTTCAGTATTTTATTTGAATATTACACTAATTTGTATGCATTTTTATCATTTATTTCCTCTTCTAAATAAGCACGGTGATTAACCAAAGGAGGAAACCAGATAATTAATTATAGAATTGTTTATATAAAGAAGCTTCCCGCAAATTTAAATATTTAGATTGAAAATTGTATTGCATATTATATTTGTTGGGAAAAAAATGATAAATATAAATCAAACAATCTTTGAAATAGATGTTACATGTAGCTACATTAGAGTAGTTTGAATTTTCTTAATACTTTAATTTGTAAAACAAATATATATATATTTGAACATATACCGTGTGCCAGAACTGTTACGTAGAGCATTAGGATATATCAGTGAACAAAAGAGAGAGCCCTGCCCTTAAGGAGTTTGCATTTTGGTGTAGTCACTAGATAGAACTTAACAGTGATAAGCACATAATATACAGGAGATCTCTCTAAATATACTTTTTATTCTAAGATATATATATATATTTTTTTTATTGTGGGTAAAAATCAAATTTTTCACAATACATACCAATAATTGTAACTAAGATATATTTTTTATTTTTATTTTGGTTTTATTTTTAGGAGATGCCGGGGATTGAACCCGGGACCTTGTACATGCGACGCAGACACTTAACCACTGAGCTATACCAGCTTCTTTAAGATATCATTTTAAGATGCACCATCAATTTAATAACCTTTCAAGAAAAATTAATCTCAAACGTATACAGAAATCTTTTTACCAATCAATCACCTATCCATATAATTGCATATCATTTTCTTCTTCAATATTACCATTGAAATTTGAGTACAATCTGTTTTGCTTCTAGAATATGAAGTATTTTTCTCAAACATTGCTTTTAAGCAGTTATATGGCATCATGACAGTATACCTGCTTTTACTTATTGTGATCTATATCACATTAGTATTGAATATTGCCAGCATAATTTTGAGTCATGGCAAAGAATATTGAGGTTCATCAGCATTTTCCAATTGGTGGGAGTTGTGATTTCTTTTTGCAAATTAAACAGGTTCATTGTAAATCAACTAAACTATTTTAAGAGATGAGGTGTTTGATGCCTGAATCATGACACTTGAATTGGTCAGAACTTCTTGCTTTTATGATCCCATGATTTGTTTTTAAGAGACTGGGCCTGGGAGGTGGCTGTGGCTCAATCAGTGGGGCTCCCGTTTGCCATGTGGGAGGCCCCGGGTTCGGTTCCCGGGGCCTCCTGGTGAGGGCGGCCCGCCCGCACGGCGTGGTTGGCTGACCCAGCGAGCATAAGCAGCAAGGGGGGGATAAATGAATAAATAAAAATAAAATCTTTGAAAAAAAAAAAGAGACTGGGCCTTGCATTGCCTAACATGTCAGGAAATATTGGGCAAACACTGTAACTGTGGGTTTTTGGTGGTGGTGGGGGTGTTGTTGTTGTTGTTTTTTAAAGATTTTATTTATTTATTCATTTATCCCCCCCTTGCTGCCCGTGCTCGCTGGGTCAGCCAACCATGCCGTGTGGGCGGGCCCGCCCCCACCAGGAGGCCCCGGGAACCGAACCGGGGCCTCCCATATGGCAAACGGGAGCCCCATTGATTGAGCCACAGCCGCTTCCCATTTTTAAGATTATGTTATTTATTTATTTTTTTTTACCGGGAGGTCCCAGGGATCGAACCCGGGTCCCTCCATATGGGAGACGGACGCCCAACCAGTTGAGCCACATCCGATCCCCGTGGGGGGTGTTTTTGTTTTTGTTTTTACCAGCAGGTCCCGGGGTCGAACCCAGGTCCCACCATATGGGAGATGGACACCCAACCATTTGAGCCACATCCACTCCAGTGTGTGTGTGGTTTTAATACATTAAAAAAAAATTATTTTTTAAATACTTAGATTACATAAATGTTACGCAAAAAATATAGAGCTTCCCATATGCCCCACTCCTCACTCCTCCTACACCCTCACACATAAAAACCACATCCTTCATTAATGTGGCACATTCATTGCAATTGATAAATGTATCCTGGGGCATTGCCGCTGAGCATGGACCACAGTTCACAGTGTAGTTTACACTCTCCCACACAATTCTGCAAGTTATGGGAAGATATAAAATGGCCTATAACTGTTGTTGCAATGCCATTCAGGATGATTCCCAAGTCCTGAAAGACAGTAACTGTGTTTTAGTGTTTAAGTTACATTCTATCACGATAAGAGATCCAAATTTAAATAAGATTTTAACATGTGTATTGTGTCACCAGTGATGATAAACATCACTGCCTAATACCTGTACGGCTATATTCCTATAGGAACAAGAGTTTACAATTGTATTACAAATTTATTCTCTGCATGGCTGCTTTCATATCCCTTTGACATTGCATTTAAAATGTTCTCAGTTTCTAAAGCACTAAAGTTTGGGGAAAATGTGCCTTAGAATAAATATATACATAGATATATATGTTACTTAAGCTTAACAGACATCTAGATTTTTCTCCAAGGATAATTATTTTGAAGCTTCCTTACTTTTTTTTTTTTGCTGGCATTAGTAGTATGGCCAGTAGAGGGCATAGAATTTTTTAAACAGATGAAAAACAAATCCATAAATCAGCTATCTGTCTTAAAACAAAATAGTGCAGTGTTTTGGCAATTGATATATCTTTTCCGATTATGCAAATGGAAAATGATCTCAATGCCATTTCCCTACTAGGAAGAAAATATATTTTAGAGGTCTTTCATTTTCTAGTTCAAATATCTGATGATAACTTTTTTACTGATTGTTTTACTTTTTCTCCTACAGCTTTGGGAACTCCTTTATAAATTACAGTTTGTGTATACCTACATTGCCCCATGGCAGATTACATGGGGTTCTGCTTTCCATGCCTTTGCTCAGCCCTTTGCAGTGCCCCGTATCCTTCTAATTAAAGTTTTATAAGAATGAGCAGTCATATCCTTGAGAATGTCAGTTTGTAGGCATAACCTTTTACAGGCATAGAATATGGGTTACTGTATAATAAATTATAAAAATGTCATAATCCTTTGAGTGTACTCCTATGCTGGTTTTGATTGTTTAACTTGTATTAAAATCGGTGGCCAGTGATTACCTGAATATGGGAAAGTATTAAATTTGTAAGGCTGAATTTAAAATGCTGTTTGCATATGTGAATATTAAAATCCAGGGATTTTCAATGCTTTAAAATGCTTTTAGAAATATTTTAAAATAATAATGAAGATGCAAAACTTTTTTTCATAATTATATGATTGTAATTCAACTTTATCTCCTATTCTATTATCATCATTCTTAAAAGTACTTTCTAAAGAAAAGTAAAGGTTAATGGCCACACAGATGTTGAATTTAGTTTCAGTCTTCTGGAAAATTAGACCCAACATCTCTACCTAAGATTGATATATGTTTTTTTATCAAATACATGTTAGAAAATATTTATTTGAGTCCCTTCAGAGTATCAGGCCAGGTTGTACTTTCCTGGCTTGTGTGTCTTTCTACTTGTACCCCAAAACAATCCAGTGACACCCTCTTCTATATTCTTTTGATGAATCTCATTTTTCTAATTGCTTTAATATAAATGTGTTTGTGAGATGAATGTTAAAATGAATGTTACGTTCCTTAATCAGTTTCCCCATAGACTCAGCCATGTTGTTTATTCAGGCTGCTGTATCAGCCTTCTTTTCTACTCCACTAAACCCCTTCCTGGGAAGTGCAATATTCATTACTTCATATGTTCGACCTGTGAAATTCTGGGAAAGAGACTATAAGTGAGTAAAATAAAATATTTGGAAGTCAATTTTTATCTTTTTTACTTGGGAAAACTATGATAGCATTATTTTTAGAAGTTATTCATGATTCATAATTTGTTAAAATGCTTATTTTTTGTTAGCAATTTATATTCTTTTAAAATATGAAAATTATCAAAAGCAGAAATTTGAAGTTTGGAAAAGTTACTCTTTATTTTTTAAAAAATATTTTAAAATAAAAAATGTATTTGTAAGATTTTTTAAAAACATAGCTACAATTAAATATACTCATTTTTTCTTTTTTCTTTTTATGCTATTTCTTAAAATTACTCCCTATTAATGATACCCAAGCTTTATTCTATATTTTATTACATCATTATAGTGATTAAAAATTGAGTTATCTCTTAGTTTTCTTAGAAATAGCTAGCTATTTCTAGAGCTAAACTTTATAGGTTATTTCTTTTTTTGTGTGTGAAGATAACTTTTTGGTGACCTTCTTTCTACATAAAGTGTTTTCTCTATTTAGGCTTAATTCCTTAGGCTAGCTGTTTAATGCAATACCGTAACTATCCTTGTATATGATCTCTCCAAATTTCATTTTATTTATTTAAGGAATAGTTCCTAAAAAGGGAATTATAGAGTCATAGAGCATAAACATTTTTTTATAAAAGGCTTTTACTATATATTAACAAATTGATTTCCAAAAAGCTTGTACCATTTTAATTCTACCAACCATCTCTAAAACTGCCTTTCTCTCTAGACTTCCACACATTGGCACATTTAAAGTGAAAATTGTAATCTCTTTAACAGTAAACTAGCTTGTAAGTTTGAAACTTTTCCTTTCATCCTTAATCTAAAAACACACATGGGGTATCTCCTTTTTGAAATTTTTAGAATCATTTGTGTTATTTATATTCTATTATTCTGGGCCAGCTTTTAGTCCAAAATAATACTATGGTAGCAGTTCTTAAACTTTTGGTTTGCAGGACCCCTTTACACACTTAAAAATTACTGAGGACTCCAAAGAGTTTTTATTTATATGGATTTTATCTATTAATATTTACTGTACTGAAATTCAAAACTTAGAAATTTTTTATTTATTAATTTTAAAGTAATCATAAGCCCATTGTATGTTAAGTAACATTTATCTCACCTCCCCAGAAAATATTACTGAGAAGAGTGGCATTGTATTTACATTTTTTCTTTGATGCCTGGTCTGAATTCTCATATCTGCTTTTGCATTCATTCTGTTGCAATATGTTGTTTTGGTTGAAGTATGTGAAGAAGATCTGCTTCACACAGATATGTAGTTCGAGAATAAAGGTATTTTAATAGCCTTTTTAGATAATTGTGGATATTCTTTGATACTTCACTAAAACTCAACAAATGATAGTTTCTTAAAGTTAGTTGCAGTGTGGAAGCTAAACCCATATCCACGAACCTTTGGGACTGGATTACATCAAAATCTACTCCTCTCTCTTGTACTTTGAATGAATCCTTTCCTCATTCATAATTAATTTTCTAGCATCATTTATTGACCATTTGAAAAATATTGGTTCACTGAGTAAGAAAGATCTACTCATGAATGACAATGAATGACACATTTCATTATATAATATTTTTAAATAATATGTTCATTAATATCATCACCAATCTCAAAACAAAAGTTTTTTGAATATTGGGAAGTTGTCAAACTCATGGTGGTGTGTACAGATTTTTCAAAATTCTAATTTTCGCTTGAAAGCTTGAATTTTTATCATTGGTAACAGATATTGTCAGTTTTCTTTGAAATGACCGACTCACTTTCTTCACTTTTGTGAAATACCTTTCAAATACCCAATTCTGAATAATCGTAGTTTGTCTATCAGCTGTTCAAGTAAAAATGGTGTTCCTTGAAAAAAAAAAAAACCAGCTAGTTGAGGTTGCAACTCAAACAGTTGTACAAATGCCTTTCCTCAAGACAACCATTGCCCTTTAGTATGTAACAGAAGTGCTTTACATTTATATTCTCATTTTGCCATACAGAATATTAAAAGGCCTGTACTAAGGGGTCAAATTTAATATAATTAATAATTTTTATGCTTCATTAAGGATATTTTTAAGTGAAACTTTAATTTTCAAATTTAAAAAAAAAAAAAAAAAAATCCAAATGTGTGGCATGAATAATAGCACCGTTTGGTGCCATTGCCTTTATTCATCCTAAGCAATCAGCCATTTTACCTACCATTGCTTTTGCACCATCAGTGCAATTGTCAACACATGAGAAAAGGCAAATAACAGCATAGTATTGTTATGAAAATGGTTTTGATCTAGAAAATTCCCTGAAAGCATATTGAGCTTTCTGCCCCAAGTTCTGTGGACTGCATTTTGGGAACCATTGTTCTAAAGAACACTGTACCACTAGGCATTAATATATGCACTTTTCCCTTGTAAAGAACGTTTCATGCACTGTGAATTTTTAAAAACAGTATATGATGTACATATTCTCATCCTGATTGGTTTTTTCCCTTACAGTACACTCACTAAGCGTTTTTTAACACATCGTTCATTGAAAGACCAGTTAGGGAAAAACTGCTATATGCATGGAGATAGGAGAGTAAAAAAGACCCTACCCCTAAAATTGTGCGACTGAGAAGTTTTATCATTATGCTAATAACAAATTTTCCTATAAAGTAGTAATATTATTTCATCTATACTTTTACTCATCCTTAATTATTAAACATATCTAAAGTGTAAAAAAAAGTTATTAAAAATGTTTTATTTTGTCATCTTCAGCACAAAACGAGTGGATCATTCAAATACCAGATTGGCTTCCCAGCTTGATAGAAATCCAGGTAATAGCTCTATTCATGAGTAAAGAGGCGAGTCAAAGGAATTTGATACATATATATATTTCACTCCCAGCTTGTTGGGAAGCCTCTATGGGTTCCAAGTTGAAAATAAATCATTTTTTAAAAATGAAATATTCTTTGCTTTTCCTCAGCAAAGTATACATGAATGAGAATATCTACAAATTTATAGATTCATCTTTTATAAAATGCATTTTAAGAATGCTGATAGGAATAAAAAAAAATGCCTCTCAAAAGCTGTTCTTATGGGACGGATGTGGCTCAAATGGTTGGGCGTCCGTCTGCCATATGGAGGGACCTGGGTTCGATCCCCGGGACCTCCCGGTAAAATAAAAAATATATATATAGAAGGCGCATGGGCTGCCAGGCTCTGTGTGCCGCTGGGCCGTCGGGCCCAGGGAGCCATGCAGCAGGATGATGACATAACAGGGGAGAGACAAGACAAGATGCTCCGAAAGCTCCAGAAGCCAGGAGCTGAGGTGGCACAGGCAGCAGAATACCTCTCTCCTACATCGGAGATCTCCAGGATCGAATCCTGGTGAAGACTGGAGGAGGAGGATGAGAAGAGATGGCAGGAAACAGACACGGAGAATTGCCCAACAAATGGACACAAAACAACAAATGGGGAAGGGGGTTTTAAAATGGATAAAGTAAATAAATAAATCTTTAAAAAAAAAAAAAAAAGCTGTTCTTACATAGGTTAAAAAGTAAAACACAATAGAGATAATACTGATCAGGTATGAGGATGGGTATGCAATCAAATTGATAGATGTTTGCCTTCCCTGAATGTTTAGGCAATTATAAATTAAATTTCATTAGTTTATTTTATGTAGAGATGTCATCTAGGGAGGCTGATTAGCCACTTGAGATAAGATTTCAGTGGATGGCATATTTGTGGTGTTTCCCTTTTCTAAAGTCTGGTCCTTAATTTTGTCCTTTGGGAAACAATTTTCAGCCCACCTGGTAGTAATCTGCACAGAGAGTGAATCTTACCGCCAGACCGTAAGAGTTAATGTGTCAACCAGAATTCTACTTTATTAATTTACTAAAAGAAATATAGCCTTCAAATAGGCTGTAATATTTGTATGCATTTGATACACAAATTCTCTCAAATGCTGTGTCTACCTGAGAAACCAAATTATAATAATCAAATTGGTTCATTATTATAAAATTGGATCAAGAACTAGTTATTTGATATTAATGACTATTATCATAATGTTCTAGTAAATAAAAGAGTCATCTCAGCTGTAGTATGTGCTCATAAGGGGGTTGGAATTCTCTTGATACTGATAATGTTATCTTGTATCACAAAAAGAACATTTCCTGAATTAATATGCACACTTTTGTGATGGGCAGGCAGGAAATTTGATACAATCATCTTATTGGCATTAGAGCCGTTTTTCCCCTTTCATTATGTTACTGTTTAGTTAGAGTTTAAAATAATTAAAGCTTTGAATGAATAGTTTGCTGTTCTCTAATAATATACTTTGGATACCCATTTACATATTATTGCTTGGGATGGGTTACTTCTAAAGATGGTCATTGCATTTATTGAATGCTGTTTTATATCCTAGTTTTCTCTTAAAAAGTAACCCTAACAGCAAATTTTATAGGTTCTTTATTTCTATCTCTGTATATACAGTTTATTTTTAGTAAGCTAATACTACCCATCTCTGTCTACATCCAGGTTCTCTGACTGACCAACTATTCACTTCCTGCATCTTGACTGTCTTGTTTGTTCCACTTCCTTTACCAGTTGTATTTTTGTTCTCATTCTGAATTTCTTTTACTGTTTTCATTTCTCTTGAATGGTTTTAATATAAGGTACATTTCTTTGAATCGTGATAGAAAAGATCATAGACTGTTAGTAGAAAGACCTTAGATCTCATCTAATCTAATTCCTACATGTTATGGTATGGAACTGAAGATTCAGAGAGGATATGTGACTTCTAACTCTGAAAATTTTTCCAATATCTTATGTTTCATTTTTATATAGAAAAAGTCATAAGGGTATGAGTATTATTTTCCTTGTCAAAATATATATGCATATAACCCTACCTGGAAGTTAGTTTTAGTATTTTTATTAATAGTCTTGTTTGTTGAATCATAAGGAACTTAAGGTGAAATTTAATGTTTTTTTTTTTTTAATCCCTCCTTATATAAAGGATCAGATGACAACAACCTGAATTCCATCTTTTATGAACATTTAACTAGATCCCTACAACACAGTCTATGTGGTGATTTGCTACTAGGACGGTGGGGAAACTACAGTACGGGGGACTGTTTCATTCTTGCCTCTGACTACCTCAATGCGTTAGTACACCTTATAGAGATAGGCAATGGTTTGGTCACTTTCCAACTGCGGGGACTTGAATTCAGAGGTAAGACATTCTTTCACTTTTTATTTTATTTCTAAAGTGAACTCCTGTGACACTTAAGTTTCATGTTTACATATCTCAAATCATAAGCTGTCATAAAATTAAATCTTTAGGATTTGACATTATGGAATGAGAGAACTTGTCAAAGAATAATTAGATTTATTATATTTAAAAGTGGTGTTGTTAGTATATAATTGACTTGTTGTCCTAATGTTGTTGAATTTCTGTTCTGTACCCGCTCTCTTGCCAGTCCCTTTTATGGCCAGTTTTATATATTTGTTAGATGGCTGGCAGCATAGAATGCTGTGTTTTCGTATTGAGGCAGAGTAGTTAACCAAGTTACTTTCATGTAGATGCCATGCCTTTGTCCTCAACATTTTTTTAATGAGGTGAGATAGCATAATATAAAAATAAACTTTTGAAAGTGAACAAATCAGTGGCATTTAGTACATTCACAATGTTGTGCAACCACTACCTCTATCTAGTTCCAAAATATTTTTATCATCCCAAAATTAAACCCAGTACCCATTAAATAGTTCCTCTAAACAGCCTTCTCTCCCCAACACTTAACAATTTTATGTACTCACAAACGAAGCTCTTTTTACACAGAAAATTGTGCATTCAGAATCATGTCAACTTGATGTTATCAGTGGCTGTAAATTGGATATTTTGTAAGCACAAATTGCAACTTATTTTATAAGAATTGAAAAAAAAACCCTGTTAATGCAAATCTTTCCAATCTTGGAAATGTTTGGACTTAAGAGTTTTTATAGGAGCATCCAAAGTGTGTTTTGCTCTATTCTAACACGTCCTTTGGGGTGTTTTCAGTTTGGATTAGTAAGCAGGGAAGCATTTGAATAGAAAGGAAATCAAGCCAGACCATGATCCTGTAATTTTATTTTTACCCTGATATTGAATCAGGCCTGTACCTTTCTTATGGAATTTCAATGATAAAGGAGCAGTAATTTTTCTAGAAGTTACTCCATTCACTGGAAATAAGGCTTTATGCAGCACTCTAATCAATGCAATAAATGTTGATGCTTGTTATTATTTGTAGTATATTTGTAATCCATATTCTACCTCCTCCTCCCCCCGTGGTTTTTGTGGAGCCTAATCTTGTTTATGGATTTTTTATTTCTGGTTCTCCTAGGCCCTTATTTTCATCCCTTCTAGAGTTTTAACCCCATGCTATTTAGCTCTAAGCCAACTAGACTCATCCAAGAGGCAGCACACCCTTACCACCACATCTTACTGCTAGACTTTTTTAAAATTTTGGCACCTAAGGCTGGATTTCATCCTTGCTTTGCCTTTTATTTATTTATTTATTTTTTTTTTTTTTGAGGTACTGGGGCCGGAGACTGAACCTGAGACCTTGTATGTGGGAAGCTGGCGCTCAACCACCGAGCTACACCAGCTCCCCCGAGTTGGTTTTTTCGTTTGTTTGTTGTTTCTTTTGTTTTTAGGAGGTACTGGGGATTGGACCTGCAACCTCATATACGGGAAGCAGGCACTCAACCACTGAGCTAAATCCGCTCCCGAACCCTTGCTTTTGAATTTTTTTTTTTTTTTTTTCAAATGTGTGTGTGTAGACTATTTTATCTAGCATTTCTACATGTGGGAAATGAAAAGGGGTCCTTACATGCTCATTCCACCATGTTAGTCAGAAATCTCTAAATCAGAAATTGATCCAAATTCTTTCTCTCCCCCAACTTTCACTGTCTGATAACAAATAGATTCAGAAAAATTTTTGGATAAATCGCTTGCTATCCAAACCCTCATGATTTGCCAGTCAAAACTCAAATCAAATTGATTTGGAAACACAGTGTCCTTTAATATCTGAAATCATGCTAGATTTAGATGGTGTGATATACCTGTAATTCTTCATTCAGCCCTGGTGACCTTTTTTAAACACAAATTAGGTCATGTCACTCCCATACTTAAACATTTTCATTGGCTTCCCATGGCATTTAAAGTGGAACCAAACTCCTGAGCATGCCCTATAACACTGCATGATCTGACCTCTTCCATTTTCTCCAACCTCGCTTCACACCACCCTCCTCACTCACTCACTCTCTCTAGCTGCACTAGGCTTTCTCCAGTTTTTTAGATGTACTAAATTCTTTACTAAGGACTCTTTATTGCCTTTGCCCTTGTCTAGTATCACCCACTCTTCCTCCTCCCACCAGTCTTCACCTGGCTAATTATTTATCAATTCTTTATTTATCTTCAGGTGTTAGCCTAAATGCCAGGTCCTCAGAGAAGCCTTCTCTAACCACCCCGCCCTATCCCACATGATTATCTCTCATTTTACCATTTTACCTCCTTAGGACTTAGCATAGTTGTAATCTTATATTTACCTGTGTTTTATTTGTTTAAAGCCTATTTCTTCTCTAGCCAGCCCAGGGTTGGCAAGCTTTTTCTGTAAAGGATCAGTCAGTATTTTAGGCTTTGGGGTCCATACACAATCTCTGTTGAATCTTCTTTGTTTTTTAAAAAACAACCCTTTAAAATTATGAAAACCATTCTTAGCTTGCTGAGCAAAAAAGGGCCTGCCAGCCTGGATTTGGCCTGAGACTGTAGTTTGCCAACTCTTGCTGTACTCTGCAAGTTCCTCATATCTGCATCATTCATTGTGTGTCCTGCATCTATCATAGCTATTAGCATATAAAGCATTAATTTGTGGAATGACCAAATAATGTAAGTATATACCCTTTTTCTCATTTCTCTTCATACTAGAACTCTCATGAAGGAGGATTATATACTAGCTCATGTGTTGATGTGATCTTTGGTTATTTTCTCTTCTTCATAGTATTATCTCCTGTCCCACCCACCTTCTACCTCTCAAAATATTTACTAAAAATATCTGTATTTTGCCAACCAGATGTTTATATCTGCTGAGCGTTTCAGTTTATTTTCTGGGAATATTCCATTAAGCCAATTTAACTCCTTTGACTTTATTTGCCTACCATGGTAGAGCCTCAATTTTAGCCAGCATTTAACTAAACAAATTTCTTGGTCACTTTTCTATAGGTCTTGGTTAATAAACCCACTCATGTTTTTTTTCATTTCCATTTTTATTTTACTGTTCTCAAGATTCTTTTCAAACAGAATTTTATGTCAGATTTGAGTTATCAATTTTTTTGTCAATATTAAAATGAATTTTTTGTCTATATCAAAATTTTCTGATTGTAGTTTCTACTATATTAAATTTTTTTTTTAATTTTTACTTCCACCAAGTAGTTTTCCAAGTCAAACATTACAGGTCAAAATTGTGTTATGCTGATTGGATTCTTTTTTATTTTTACCCAAATGAATTTTAATGTGTAGTTTTCGTGATTGTTAGTTTTATTTACTTTTGCTAGTAATAGCCACTATGAAGTGGCTGAAAGATCTAATACAGGAAACAATTGATAATCGTTCCTTAGTGATATACTAGAATTCCTTAATTCCTTTCCATTCTCAAAATTCATTTTCAGCTTTTAATATTAATTCCTGTACTTACTGTTGACTTCATTTTCTAAGCAAAATGTATGACTAGGATAACAGAATATTCTTTGGGGTCAGTTACCACATTCACTTTATTCCACTACTCTGACTAAGGAATTCGTCTATCTCTCCTGAGTAAATTGCAGAGCCCCCAGATTTCCTCTTGCTACATTTTTTTTCTTTCTTTCTTTTTTTTTTTTTTTTAATTTTAATTTTTTAAAAGATATTTAGATTACATAAATGTTACATAAAAAAATATAGGGGCTTCCCATATGCCCTGCTCCCTACACCGTGCACATTTGCCCCCATTAACAACATCCTTCATTAATGTGGTACATTCATTGCGGTTGATGAACATATTTTGGAGCATTGCCACTAAGCATGGATTATAGTTTATATTGTAGTTTACACTCTCTCCCACACAATTCTGTAGGTTATGGCAAGATATATAATGGCCTGCATCTGTCATTGCAGTGTCATTCAGGACAATTCCCAAGTCCCAAATATGCCCCTGTATTACACCTATTTTCCTTCTCCCTGACCTCAGAACCTCCGGTGGCCACTGCCTCCACATCAATGATAAAAGTTCTTCCATTGCTAGAATCACAATAAGTCTATAGTAGAATACCAGTAAGTCCACTCTAGTCCATAGTTCATTCCCCAATCCTAAGGATTCTGGGATGGTGATACCCACTTCACCTCTAATTGAGAGGGGACTTCAGTCCCATACAGCCGATGAATGGGACTCTCTTACTTGTAGATGTAGACTCTCTTGGTTCCTTGGTGTGGTGGTTGTCCATCATCACCTCCTTGTTAGTTGTTTTTGGTGAGCCCAATGAACTGGAGAGTAGGTGTTGCAACTCTTTTGAGGCTCAGGGCCTAGCTGGCACATGGACAGTTCAAAGATTCAAGTCTCTTGGATGTATACCTACCAACTCCTATTCGATAGGTTTGCGTAGAGGGTTCGAAGAGCCATGTGTAGGGAAACCACAAGTGGGTCCAATTCTGTCACACTGGGGAGCACAAATCCCAAAGTAGGGCCCACTGGCAAGGCACCAGACTCATGAGCTATCTACCCCGACCATCGTGCCTGGGTGTCTCCAGAGCCCTCAGGAGCCCCACTATTTGGGGTAGTGTCTAATTTGGCAGTCAATGAGATCCTACTGAGACATGCATAAGCATAACTTCTGGAATGACCTCCTTATTAACTTTAAAGTCTCTTAGCCATATAAACTCATTTATCTTCACCTTTTCTCCCTTTTGATCAAGGTCTTTTTCCAGTTGCATTGCTAGTTGGTGTTTGGTGGTAATCCCTTGATGCCAGGGAGGCTCATCCCTCGGAGTCATGTTCCAACACTATTCTTTTCTATATACCACGAATAAAGTGATCTGTACAAATAGAGCCCTTGTTATGTTCTTTCCTCTGTTTTAAAACCTTTGACTGAATTCCTAGAATGATGACAGTATAGGAACATGCTTAAACTGACCAAAATGAATAAAATGAAGTAAATAATACATAAAACCTAAGGAATTTGTTCCAACTTCATAAGAGACCAAGTTAGGTAAATGTCTTCTAGAAATTGGTTAATTATTCTGTCCTTTAACCTGTTCTAGCACATGGATAAAGAAGGAAAATTTCTCAAGGCTTTTTACAAAACCAGTGTAATAATAATATCCTAGTATGAATAAGCTGGCATAAAAAAAATCACTGTAGTTTAATTTCATTTGTAACTATAGATGCAAAAATTCTCAGAATCCAGAATAAGCAGAAACCAGCAGTGCCTTTTTTTTAAAAAGTACTCCTCACCGATTCAACCATTTTTCATTTTTTAAATTAATTGAAATATTAAAAAGAAAATTAATGGAATTCCTCCTGTTTTCACAGGAGAAAAAATAATTCAGTCCTCTCAAAAGAAGCCAGGAGACATTTAACTAAATTTCATTTCCATTATTGGCTTAAGAAAAAAACTTTATAAAATTGTATATATCCTTGGGAAGCGATGTGGCTCAATCGATTGGGCTCCCATTTACCATATGGGAGGCCGCGGGTTCGATTTCTGGTGAAGGCAAGCCAGCCCGCGTGGCATGGTGAGCTGACACAGCAGGACAACCCAACAAAGGGAGACAAGCAGACACAGAAAAACGCACAGCAAATGGACACAGCGAGCACAAGCAGCAAGGGGGGATAAATAAATAAATAAATAAAATCTTTAAAAAAAGAAAAAATTTGTATATATCCTTATATGCTATGTATACATATATTTATAGTCAGTATCTTATGTATTGGTCATCCACAACAGGCATTCCTGTTAATATGAGGTACAAGACAAGGGTTTTTTTTTTACTATTACGTGACATTATTCTGGAAGTATTGACCAATGTTATTAAACAAGAAAATGAAACAGTAGAATTGTTGCAAATTCTGGAGCTTGGCCAACCAAACTTAACTCTCCAGCCTTATCTTTCATTATACCATTACCACCAACTGGATTTTATGGTACTTATTTCTCTCAAATCAATGTTTTTCAAACATGGAGAGTGTATAATATTCCCTTTAAAACAAAAAAATTATTGTGTAGTCTTGATAAAGTTATTTTTATTATAATGCAGCTTAAATATGTGCATATGTAAAATAAAGTATAATCTCTTTATAGTTGTTACTTAATATAAGGAATTTACAATTTAATGCAAGACCATAGAACAAAATAAAAACTTCCATTAATATATCAGATGATGTTTTGCTGCCATTACATTGCTATAGGTCTAATTCTATATTTAATCTGTTTCTATCATTTTAATTCAATAATAGTAATACTGAGAATGCTGTATGATAACTGTTTTCTGTAAGAAAAGAATGTAATTTCAAAGATTTGTTTGTTAGTGCAGGATAATTAGATCTAATTGAAACTTTTTCACCAGGGAAGCCTCGTGTCAATAATGCAAATTTATCCATTTATTGTTGGATTTGGGAACTGAAAATTTTGTATTATGTTTTTTATATAAAATTATAATGAATGGTTACAATTTAGTACATCCAAAGAAACCATATGTATATATTTTTGCTTGCAGCATGAACATGATACTGGTAAAGCTCAGGGTTTTTTGTGTTTGCATGTCTGTCTATATTCCTGTGTGTTTGGGGATAATTCAGTTCTTATACTACTCTTCCTCTTTTTTTGAATTAACTCAAACCTTCATGAGATATACCTTTATTCATTTGCCTTCTTTTGATACAAATGTATTTGTAAACACAAACTGAAAGTTTGGGTATCAGTAGTCAGAATTAAAGAAATTACTGCATAAGAACATTTAATGTGCTAATGCACATTATGATTCTGCAGGGGATTAATATATAGTATACCTTGTTTGTGAAGTTTGTTACAATTTATTGCAATGAACATTCTAAGGTAAAACAATCACACTTTCCATTGCTGTAAAAGGTGCCTTTTTTAAAAAGTCTCATGTCTTTAGAAGCATTCATTTTCCCACTTCATTTTTCTTCTTTCATCTTTAATGTTCTCTCACTCTCTATCTGCTTTTTTGTTTCTGTTTTTTAAGGGACTTACTGTCAGCAACGGGAAGTGGAAGCCATTACTGAGGGTGTAGAGGAAGATGAAGGATTTTGCTGCTGTGAACCCGGCCATATTCCTCATGTGCTTTCATTTAATGCTGCATTTAGCCAGCGCTGGCTAGCTTGGGAAGTGATAGTCACTAAGTATATTCTGGAGGGTTATAGCATCACTGACAATAGTGCCGCTTCTATGCTTCAAGTCTTCGATCTTCGGAAAGTTCTCACCACTTACTATGTTAAGGTAAGGGTATGTTGCTTACTTAGATCTTCTGATAACTGAAGGTTCTTCTTGGGAAAGAGAGAGATATATGTAGTCTTTTTTTTTTTTTTTTTTTAACTGCCTTACTTCTAAGTAGTAGTAATTTAAATTCCCTAGTATCCAGAAAAGTTGGTAAAATATACCTCCAAAGGTCTTGCTGTTTTCTTTCTTTAGTGGAGCTCATTCCATTTGTTCATTAGTTCAATAGTAGCTACCTTTTGTAGCTTATATGTTCTGGGTGCTGTGTGTGGCGCACACACACGTGCATACACAGACTAGCTTAGTTTCTTAGGGCTGCTGTAACAAAGTACTACAAACTTGATGGCTTAAAACAATTTGTCTCACAGTTCTAGAAGCCACAATTCTGAAATCAATGTGCCTTGGTCCATCTAAAGCTTGTAGGGGAGAATTCTTCTTTCCTCTTCTAGCTTATGGTGTTTGGTGGCAGTCCTTGGTATCCCTTGGCTTGTAGATGCATTTGCTGTTTCTATATGGCCTTTCCCCCTGCATCTATCTGGCTTTCTCCCCGATGAATGTCTGGATCTGTGTCCAAATTTCCTCTTCTTATGAGGACATGAATCATTGGATTAGGGTCTACCCTAATCCAGTTTGTCCTTATCTTAACTAATCACATATTCAAAGAGCTTACTTCCAAATAAGCTCACATTCACAGAACCAGGAGTTAAGACTTGGACATGTCTTTTTAGAGGACACAGTCTAACCCAAAAGACATACATATATGTGTGTTTATCCCTCTTAATCCTCTAAAGGGATATTACTTACTTGATTTATAAATAAAAAACTTAAGGATCAAAACTTAACTTGCCCCAAATCCTCTTAACTGCAAATGGAGCATCAGGGATTTAAAATCTAGGCTTCTTTAACTCGTGAGCCCTTGCTATTAACCACCTGCTGTATACTGCTATCAATAAATTGAATAATGGTATTGCAAAGCTTGGAAGGACCCAAGACCACCCTCCGATTCAATAATCCTCGAGAAGGACTCAGAATTAACCAAAGCCATTACATTTGTGGTTACAGTTTATTGCAGTGAAAGGATATAGATTAAAATCAGCCATGGGAGGAGGTGCATAGGATAAGGTCCAGGAGACACTAAGGTCTAGATCTTCCTGTTGTCCTCTTCTAGTGGAGTTGAGCAGGTAGCACCTATTTTTTTCCAGCAATGATATGTGACAGTACTCATGGAGGGTGCCAACCAGGGAAGTTTGGCCAAGCCTCAGTGTCCAGAGTTTTATTAGGGCTCAATCATGTAGACATGATTGAATGCCTATGTGGTTGACCTTATTCTCCAGCCTTTCCAGGGTCAAGCTTATCGCATGTGGCCAAAAGTCCCCAGGTAAACAAAGACATTCTTATCCAGCAGGACATTCTTAGATCTTAGGCATCACTTCCCAGGATTTGAGTGCAAAAGCCAGATCTCTCTTAAGGCAAGATTAATCCTTTACTGAACAAGTATTCTAAGGAATTTTACTAAAGATTTTACAGATGTTGAGAATGGCTATGGTTTGGGGCTTCATCTTCCATTTAATGTTAAATTAAACACAATCTCAGGAAGTTACAGAGATTGATTTTACAACATTTTTTATACGCACGCATGTTTGTGTAGCATTTACTGTCTCTAGTTCTAAATATGTATATTTATATTACTTTATCATTAGCTATATTTCTTTAACCTGATATAGGATCACAAAATGGTTTAATAACTTGCTATAAGAACTTTCTTAGATGCACCATGGTAAAATTTTTCCACCTAGCTAAAAATGTCCCCAATTCAAAAGCTGTAAAATCTATATGCTAGAATTGTTTTGAAGTTACCTTACTGGATTTATGCTTGTGATTTTGAAGTATTAAATTAAATGTTTGGGAATGGAGGTAGCTCAAGTGGTTGAGCATGTGCTTCCACGTACAAGGTCTGGGGTTCAATCCCCATTATTTCCTAAAAACAAAACAAAAAAACCGCACTCTTATTGGGGAGTGGATGTAGCTCAGTGGTTGAGCGCCTACTTCCCATGTATAAAGTTCAGGGTTCAATCCCCAAGGACCTCCTAAAAAATTTTTTTTAATTAAATGTTTTCTTTTCATCTAGTAAAGCTGAGGTATATTATTATAACATTCTTAAAATGTATACCTACAGTATTGAGCTAGAATAAAATATTTTTTTGAGTCTTAGTATAAGTAAAAATAATCTGAATTTATTTCAGTGAGGAATTGTAGTTAATTCAAATTGTGATTTAACCTGAATTTTGAATCTTTTTTCTATGTTAGGGTATCATTTATTATGTTACAACTTCCTCTAAGTTAGAGGAATGGCTAGCTAATGAGACAATGCAGGAAGGACTTCGTCTTTGTGCCGATCGAAATTATGTTGATGTGGACCCAACTTTTAATCCAAACATTGATGAAGACTATGACCATCGACTAGCAGGCATATCCAGGGAGAGTTTCTGTGTGATTTACCTAAACTGGATAGAGTACTGCTCTTCCCGAAGAGCAAAGGTAGGAGTAGTTGATTTCATTTAAGACTCTGAACTCAAGTTTTTCTAAAGATGGAAGGAATATCCCTGTCAGTTATTATGAGATCAGTTTTTCCAGATTATCCTCTTTCTGATCTCTTTTGCATAAGATAACCTATCTGATTCATAATGGTTGGGCCAAACCAACTCTGCTTAAATCAGGTTTTAAAAGTGGCCTCCCTCATTCTTTTATTTGTAGTATCCTAAGTTCACTGTTCAAATAGCCCCTCTCACCATTGTGCATACACATACATATATGCAAATTCAAATCACATACATTACCTTCTGAAAGATTGGATTTTGGAGAGCCCATCTAGACTTAAGGATAATTAAATATCTTTATCCAAATGCAAAGGCTAAATCATTGCTGTCCAAACAACTTTCTGCAATGACAGAAATGCCACTAATCACACATGGCTATTGAACAGTTGAAATGTAGCTAGTGTAATTAAGGAACTGAATTTTTATTAATTGATTTTAGTTTAATAGTCACGTGTGGCTAGTGGCTATTGTTTTGGACAGTGTAGTTCTAAACTATTGACTTTGATATATTAATATGGGTAAAAATGATCTAGAAACTTGTAAAAATGTAGATTCCTGGGCCTCACCTAAAAGATTCTGATTCAGTAGGCCTAAGCTGGGGCCCCAAAATCTGCATCACCTTAGGTGATTTTTATTCAAGTGGTTCCTAACCCACACTTTGAGAAATGCTGGTGTATAACTTGTCTTATCCTAAAGGTAAGATGAGTTATTGACTTTAGTCTATTACTACTTCCTTCTGGGTTTCATGGCTCTCATGGTATTGTTGGCCCCCTGGCAGACTCCATGTAAGATTATCACAGCACCAAGGCCTGTGGTTACAAAAGCTAATCCCTTTTCCCACTTGCTTTGCAAGCAGCAGCCTTGTGTAATTGAACTACCAGCATCTCTGTGTCGTAGAGCTGTGTCATAATGGGCCATCTTGACAACCAGTACTTTTAACTGGGATATAAAAGACAGATTTAGTACCTGGTTCAGGTTTTTCTTTGCAGCTACTTAGAGTGAGGCCCCCCCCATCATATCAGCCTCTTCTCTCTTTACTTCATCTATAAGAAAGGAAACATCCTTTTACTTCCTCTCTGAATAGTGGCCTTTGACCTTTTATACTGGATGCACAACAATGTTTACTGAGCAGAGTACCATGTTTTTTTAAGAAGGAGATCCAGAAACAAAACCAACAGACCACATTTGGAAATGGAGGACCTTAAAGCTAAACTTCTTTGCTTCTAAACATATAACAAGCAATTTTACTTTTTCACAAATGGAATTTAGAATACCTTGCGTACTATTCTCAAAACCTTTTTTTTTTTTTTTGAGGGAAGATGTTATAGTATTCTTAATAGCCTTTCTCTGGCTTAGACCATATTGGTTACTTTTGATTTGGTTTAATCCTGGTCACCTGGGCAGGCAACTCAGTCTTCCCACTTAGGTATGGGGATCCATCCTAAGTGTAAGGACCCCTCTCTTAGAGATTATTCCTGAGGTTATGGACATACCTCAAGAAAGTTCCCCCAGTTGCTGATCATATATTCAAAAGGTTTACCTCCAAACTTGGACATCTCCAGTGTCTTCAGTTATCATTACTAGGTCAATCTAGCTTATATTCTAATCTTATAATTCCCTTTAGAAAAGTTATCTGTTGTATTTTTCCAGCTATATACTCTTGCCTCCACTTCAGTTTATATTTTAAATTGAATGAGATGATTGCCACCTCTTTAAAGGTATTCATTCTCTTCTCTGAATCACCATTCCCTGAGTAGCCTCTTTCTGGGGAAGTTAATTAAGCCAGAAAGATTTGCTGATCCTAAGCTCTCTTTCAGTCTTCTTTCTTTCTGTTTTATTTTGCATAGTTTCTATTACTGTTTTTTAATTCATTCATCTTTTCTTCTGCTTTATTTAATATACTGTTAATCCCATGCAGTGTTGTTTTTGTTGTGCTTTTTTTAATCTTAGGAATTGTGTTTTTGTATCTCTAGAAGTTTGATTTGGGTCTTATTTATAACTCTTCCATGTCTCTACTTAACATGCTCAGTATTTCCTCTATCTTTTAGAACTTATGAAATATAGTTATAATAACCATTTTAAAGTTCTTGTTGGCTAATTCTAACAATCTGTGTCTACATTCTGGGTCAGTTTTGATTGATTATTCTCATTAAGGGTCATATTTTTCCTGCTACTCTGCAAACCTGGTAATTTTTTATTGGATGCCCACACTTAAAGACTTTTATTTTGATGGGTGCTGGATATGTTTTGTATTCCTATAAATATTCTTGCACTTTGTTCTGTGACTTGGTTAAATTCCTTAGGGACAGTTTGATCCTTCTAAGGGCTGCTTTTTAATAAAAACTTTCCTAGAGGGACAAAAGTAGCCTTTAGTCTCGGGCTAATTTTTCCTCATTATTGAGGCCGTTTCCTTCTGAGTACACCAGCCAATTATAAGACTTGTCATTGTTCCTCTCTGTTCCTTTCCGGTAGTTCTTTTCCTGGCCTTGGATCCTCACTGCATGTTTTGATCAGTACTCAGCTGAATACTCCAGAGACTTTCTGCACATCTCCAGAGCTCGCTCTTCATGTAGCTTTCTTCTCACTGGTACTTTCCCCTGCAAACTCAAGCCACCTTGATCTCCCTAAATTCTCAGCTATTTTAATTCTGAGACCTCTGGCCTCCAATGGGTTCTGCTTCCTTGAGCTGCGGCCTGGAAATTCTCTAGGCACTAAACTGGGTCATTCGTAGGGCTGACCTTATTTATTTCCCATCTCTAAAGGAGAGATGCCTAGTGTCCAGTGTCCAAAAACCATTGTTTCTTATATTTTGTCTAGTTCTTTGGTTGTTTAAGGTGGAAGGGTAAATCTGATTTCTATTACTTCATCTTAGCTGGAAACAGAAGCCTAAACTAAATTTTTAAAATTTTCTTTGTCTCATAACAAAAGTTGGTAGGGGAAAGGGAGAAGACAAAGAGAAAGAAAGAAAATCACCCACAATTTTATCACCCATTATAACTACTTTTAGTACAGGGATTCTTAACAAGGGGTCCATGAGCTTGAATTGAAATTTTTAAAAAAACATTATTCTTGTGGAGATGGGATGTGGTGCAGGTGTGATATTTATTAAATAATACACAGTAGAGTGTGGACTTAGTAAGGGGTCCATGGTTTTCATCTGACTGGCAAAGGGGTCTGTGGAACAAAAAAGGTTAAGAACCCCTGCTTTAGTATATGTCATTTATATAAGTTCAAATTTACACACACTTTGTCTCTCTTATTTTTCTTTCCTATTTCTAAATCAAATAGTCTCATACTCTTTATCTACTGTCTTGTAACCTGGATCCAGAATTCTTTCAGGGAGTATTTGATGAAACTGGGGTATATATTATAAGAGGTAAACTGTCTTTGGAAACATGGTCTAATTGGCAAACAACTAGGGTATCTCTTACGCAATTATTTTGCTCAGAGTCTTGTATTTACAATAGCTGAATAAGGTTAAATTTTAAAAATATATTATAATCACTATTAATTAACTAAATTAACTGGTTAATGTTAATTAAATTAGCCAATCAATATTAAGTCAATATATTAGACAACATCTCTTTTTTATTTATAAGTGAATGGTTTATAAAGCCAAAAATATATGTGCCATTGGCAAAATTAGAATAATTAAGCTCATTATTAGCTTATATCAACGATTCTTTAACTTTAGCATTCATTAGAATCACTTGGAGTGTGATTGCTAGACCCCATGTCCAGGATTTGATTTCATAGAGTGATTAAAGAATTTGCATTTCTAACAAGTTCCCAGGTGACTATTATTAGGCTTTTCTCTTAGGGTAGGGAAGAGAGGAAAATTACCATCTCCCTTCAGTTGTCAAGGCATGTAGTTATTAACAAAAAAAGGGGGGGGGATGGGGGAGGGGGAGAAGCAATATTCTACACATATCAACTTGATTTTCTTTACTGTGATTGTGGATGGGCTAATGCAGCTGTCAGTAATAGCTTGCTTACCAGGTTATAGCCAGTATACCTGTATTTTAAGGTATTTTAAGAAGAAGGTAATACTAGTAATAATGTATACCAGCAAGTACTTTGGGATCTTTAGCTAAGGTCATAATACTTTATAATACAGCCAGTTTTTTAAAAATTATGTTCCAGTATTATAAAGTATTAGATTTTATTTAAAGATTCCAAAGAACCTCCTCATACATATTCAAAATTCATTTTATACTGTTTTGTTAAATTTAGTTTCATTAGTACTTTTATTTGAATAGATAGAAACTAACTTTTTAGTTGAGTTCTTTATCCTCTCACTGATTTATTTAATAGCTATCTTCTGATTTGTTAAATACCTATCTACCATTATGATAACTTGTGTTGAATGTTTTTTTAAAGCCACTAGATGTGGACAAAGATTCATCCCTGGTGACTCTTTGTTATGGACTCTGTGTTCTGGGGCGGAGAGCTTTGGGGACTGCATCTCACCATATGTCTAGGTAAGGAAAATATTTCAATTTTCAGAAAGAATGTGGGAACATTCTTCATGCATGTAAGCATTCTGTGCCTGTATTTATTACAAAAATATAAAAAGTTTTTTTATATTTGTATAGCTCTATTTTGCTGAACATAGTTGAGTTCTACTAATTGGTTAACAACTGGCTTTTAAAATCCACACAAAGGGTATAGCTCAGTGGTTGAGTGCCTCCTTCCCATGTATAACTTCCCAGGTTCAATCCCTAGTGCCTCCTAAAAATAAATAAATTAAATAAATTAAAATTCACACATATGTCTGGGTAACTATTGATAAGAATTTAGTGAATTTAAGACCTTTAAAAAATAATCACACCATAAAATTTGATTAGTGTCCTCCCATTTACATCTGTTTATCTAATAATTCACCTACTTTTATTTTTCCATATTCTCTTGTAGCCTGTCAGAGCATTCATAATTTTAGTATAGTTGTACATTAGATTGTGGGATTCTAATTATAAACTGAACTCCCTGACATGTACATCTATATGAATAGATGTAAGAAATAGTGCATATTTTAAATTTCTTTGTCATTACCACATGATTTCCATTAGGCCTTCCATTTATTTTAATTTATAAGCTCTTTGCCTTTTGTTTATTTTATGAACTCAGTAGAACAGTGGTTCATAAACAAGGATTCCAAGTCAAATAGACCCTATCCCTCATGATTCTGATTCAGGGATTCTGACATTAGTTCCAGGAATCTATATTTTCAAACATTTCCACATGATTCTGATGCACAACCAAATAGAAGAATCAGTTTAATGAAAGACCTTTAACTGTCAAAATATATTAATTTTTATCTACAATCTTAACAGTAATTTAGAATCATTCCTCTATGGATTGCATGCCCTATTTAAGGGAGATTTCCGTATTTCTTCAATTCGAGATGAATGGATCTTTGCTGACATGGAATTGCTAAGAAAAGTAGTAGTTCCTGGAATCCGTATGTCCATTAAACTTCATCAGGTAAGATGAGATTTCTAATGCATTACTCGTTTTTATCAATCCTTCACTTGACCCCCCAAATTATATCTTTCTTAGAAACCTTGTGAAAAATACTCTGATCTGAAATCAAGAGAAATTCAGTTCATGCCAAGATATTAAATCTTAGTAGCCTGAACCTGTGTTTCTTACAGTGAATTTAGATATTAATATTACAGAGTAACTGATCTAGGCCTGTACTTGAAAAAAAAATTAAGTAGTGACAAACTGGAAATAAAGTTCTATAGCTGCTATGATACTTGATCTGATTTCATGGGATTGTAATTCATGCCTCTCCCCGAGGTGAATGTTAGCCAACTCCAAATGCAGAGACATGTTATAAGTGGTTTATGAGTTTCATTTATCATGCTAATGTAGAATAAAGGATGGTTAGAACAGATTTAACGTAGTTAAATAATCCTAGTAGAGTAATAAAATTACAATAAGACCCTGAAAATATATTACCAAAGCCCTAGATCATTTCAAAAATATATTGCTAAATTAAGTCCTGGCAATTGCTACTCTAATCATTCTATTTGACAATGGTTTTAAGATCTGATGATAGCAAATACATGATAAAATTGATTGAAGTACATCTGCTGTAATCAAATCTGACTCATTTTCCCCAAATTTTTATCCCAAATAAATGGTAAATTATTATTCAAGTGATTTTACAATGATCTAAACATTGGAATTAAGTTAACTTCCCACATTCTTTAGGAGCATTAGTAATAAGAGATATGTTATTTGAAAATCCCTGTGAAAAATGGAATATTATTTTGAGAATGATAAGGAAAATATTTATTTTGAATCAAAAAGAACTGTCCGTTTTCAGACTGGCTTTAATCTTCAGACAAAATTCAAAAGATAATGATTTCAGATTAAAATGTTTTTAAAACTTGAGAATTTCTCAAGGTGTGAATTACGTATCTCTGTATGAAAAAAATCTCTATATCTCCTTACAGATATCTTCTAATTAATTCTAAACATTGTGACAGATATTTTATCTTCAACAGTCAGAGAAGAAACTGAGGCACAGGATTCAAAACTTAGGATGGTAGTCTGCAGCCTTAGGTCTCTGCCTCTAGTCTCTCTTACCTATTTTTGCCAAGTCTATTTCCTTACACATTCCTTTGACTATGGCATTATTGCATGTGTCAGTGGTTCTCTACCTTCTTTTCAGGCCCAACACTCCTTGATACAACACACCTCATCATTAGCTATTACTCAAAACAACAGTGATAAACAGGGAGGGTCAGGAGGTGGAATCAGGAACTTGGAAGCAGATGGGAAACTGGCTGGCAAATGCAACCTGGAGAAGCTCCTTCTGTAATTCTGATATACCCTATAGGAGGATATAGATTGACTTATAAAGAAACAAACAGCAGCCATTTGTTGATCCAGACATTGGCTATCTGTGAAGGACCTCTCAGACCAGGAAAAGACATATGTCATATATTCATGAAAATGGTAAAAGTGAACAACAGGCTTTGCTATTAAAAGCCAAGGATATGCATACTTTTGCCATATCCATATAACCCAGCAATTCCACTCCTAGACACTTAAGAATGAAAATATAAATCCACACAAAGGCTTGTACACAAGTGTTAATAGCAGCTTTGTTCATAATAGCCCCAAACTGGATACAACTCAAATGTCTATCCATGAACAGACAAATTATGGTATATCTGCAATGTAAAATATTATTCAGCAATAAAAAGAAAAGAACTACTGTTATACAGTATATGAATGAATTTCAAACATGCAGAATGAGAGAAGGCAGACAGGTAAAGAGTACATGATTTTATTCATATAAAATTTAAAACAGGCAAAACAAATCTATAGTGACAAAGCAGATTAGTGCTTGCTTGGGGTTGGAGGTAGAGATGGAATGCCAAAAGGCAGGAAGGGACTTTTTGGGGTAATGGAAATATTCTATATCTAGATTGTGGCAGTGGTTATGCAAGAATGGATGTTTGCCAAAATGCATCTAACTGTACACTTAAAATGAGTGCATTTTATTGTAAACTATATCAACTTGATTAAAAGAAAAAGATTTTGTTTTCAGAGAACTAGAAATATAAAATTTCTATTACTGTTTTGCCTTTTAGACAGTCTTTGAAATAGTATTTTTAGATTTTACTTTTCCTTTTCATTTATTTTTTTTTTTTAATTCTCTAATTGAAGTGTTATATGTGCTTGCTTTTTAGAAAATCAAACTGTTATGATCTGTGTAATATTTATAATTGCATAGCCTTACGGTGTACACAGTGCTTTCATATACATTCTATCACAACAACCCAGAAAGTTATTTTAATCACAATTTTGTAGGTAAAGATGAACTAAAACTCAGAGAGATTAAGCCAATTGCCTTTTTACTGTGTTTTCTCTTTCTTCTCCTCTTTTTTAATCATTTTGTACATCTTTCCTCCTTACTTGTTTTCCCTTTTTATTAGTCTCTTTGAGGAATCACATGGTTGTTAAAACTGAAATAAACCAGTCAAAGTCCAGTTGGGTTTACAAATGATATACGATGAAAATTTTACCATCTGTGATCTCCTTGAGGACAGGGATAATTTCTTATTAATCTTTATATCCCCATTACTTAGCACAGTGCTTGGTGGTCAATAAATGTTGTTTAATGAAAGAGTTTAACTGTTTTTAAGAAATAGTGTATCCTGTGCATATACTCATAACTTTGTAAAGTGTTTTTCTAAAATGTTTCAGAAAAATTTTCCCAGAAGAACTGGCAACAATTATCCCTTTATTTGTTTGAAAAATACTGAAAAACATTAAATTTAGAGGTACTTCATATATATTTTAATGGTTCTGTAGTATTGCAGAGTATAATTTTTACCACAATTTATTCACCCATATCTCTATTCATAGACATTCTGCTTGTTTCATATATTTTGCCACTAAAACCTTGCTGCACTGATGTACATAGAACTTAAACTATTCATTCAGGGGAGCCAGTGTGGCTCAGTGGTTGAGCACCGGCTTCCTGCATGCAAGGGCCCTGGTTAATTAATTAAATAATTCAACCATCTTAAGTCCAACAAAAAGAAATAATTTTAACAAGATTAAACATTCTCCACTTTTTAGCATGTCTAGTGATTTCCACCATTGTGTTCATTTTATTAAAAATGTGGTTATTGCCTATGACTCAACTTCTCTTTCCTGTTCAAGTAATTACACCTATATTACCATACATAGAAGGCAATCCACCCAAATGGAATTATTTGCTAGTAGAGAAGCGCATGATATAACATTGAGACATTTGCTATTATAGGAAAGTGTGAACTCAGTAATTAAAAGAAAGGTTAGGGTGTTTGTGTACAATGTACAAAAATCAAAAACCACTTATCCGGGAACAAATGTAACTCAAGTGGTTGAGCACCTGCTTCCCATGTACGAGGTTCTGGGTTCAATCTCTGGTACCTCCTAAAAAAAAAATCTCACTTATCAGTATTTTAAGTGATGATGCTCTCAGATCAGGTTCACTAGAAGCAGATCCAGAGCCTGGGATTCTTGTGCAAGAGATTTATTGAGCAAATGTTTTCAAGAAAATTCTGTAAGGGAGTGATGGAAGTACGGGAAGAAGCTAAGCAAAGATGTGTTTCATCTGTACTCCAGCCTCAACCCGATTGTAGAGGGAGCTTTAGAAGGTAAATAACACCAAGAGCTGTGTATTGCCCACTCTTCATAAGCAAGAGAGGAGTAAACCTCCCCCAGCATTTCCCGCCCAGGCAGCTCCCATCACCTGAAGGCAATTCTTAAGAGAGGGGAACAGCTGTGAACTGTGAGGAGCCAACACTCAAAGCCTTGGAGAAATGAGAGCACCAGCCCAAAGAAATCTAGATGAGGCAACCAGTGAGGTCCAGCTGAAGGCTTGTTTTCTCATTTTCTTAGTATTTTCTCACTAGACCCCAGGGTCCATGAGAGCAGTGCTTGTATCTGTCTTTTGTTCACTACTTTCCCCCCAGTGCCTAACATAGTGCTTGGCAACATAAAAGGCACCTAGTTCCCACAAAAAGACTTTATGCTATAATTATCTTAATTTTTTCACTGACCTTTTGTGTCTTTTCTGCTGTAGGTTTCCCTGCCTGAAGCCCTTTGCATTTCCCTTTCCCTTTCCTTTACAGTGCCCATCTATGTCCACTGAAATTATATTCATGTTTTTATGATCCATTTTTTTTTAACATCACATAATATTTTTTATCAGAATGAAAATTACTCTAAAAAAATCTGGGTTCAAGTGTTGACATTACCATTTACTAACTTTCTAAAGCCGAGAAGTAGCTGAGCCTTTTTTGAGCTTCAGTTTTGATACTTGTAATTAAAATAGGGGTATTATCTGCTCAACTACTTGACAGGTTATTGTAAGAGTCAAATGAAATAGTATATCAGAGCTTTTTTCACATTCTGAAGCATTATTCCCATTCACAATACTATTCTCATATAGTCCTAACCCCAAACTTAGAGGCTGCATCCTTTGGATGCTGGCTTCCTACTCTTACTCTTCTTCCCCCCAGAGAGCACACACTCCAGTCAGTCGACTAGAGTACAAATACTTTATTGGAAGTAAAAACCTATCAACTTCCCAACAATAAATATGAAGTTGGCCAATATAGTCATGCCGTTTTAAAAAATGAGGTTAGTGTTATGGTTATTTGAGTATGTGTCTTGTGTCCTCTATTAATTTGTAAGTTTCTAAAAGGGAGATACATTTCATATACTCTTGTTTCATTCTTACTCCTTGCCACAGAATCTTGCACATAGTAGATATTGAATAAATATTTATCAAATCAATGAGTAGTTAGTTATTAAGACCAAGAGATTTTTCAGGGAAGACTTTACTAGCTCCTCTAGGACTACAATCTTTAATCTGTTCTCAAAGCTTATAGCTGTGAGAACATCTTACCTAGATGAGAGGCAGGACAAAATGACAAATCAGAATCATTCTAGATAAGATGTGGCTTTTTTGTGAAAAGTGCCTATTTTTAAAAAGAAACACAATTTAGAGTTCTTTTATGTAATTTTAGCCTTCCTCAATTGATAACATTGAAATAATCCTTTAAAAGAAATACATATCAACATGAAAACCGGCTTGAATGAGAAGAATATATAAAAATTGAAAATGGTCTCTGTTTTTATAAAACTTAGAGAAGAGGACTGGATTGATGAATTTACGAAAGTAGGATAGCTATAATGAGCTAATTCCTAACCTGGTTATATTTAAGAATCTCATTTATTTCTAATAGTATTAACAACTGCTGATGTGAAAATACTCAAACCAGTTTTAAAGACTTTTCATTCAATAACTGATTTAGTAACTTTAGAAATTTGTATCATGGTGGGAGTCATTCTCTTTTTTTAACTTGAAAATTGTATATATTTTTCATTTTGATGTTTTAGGATCACTTCACTTCTCCAGATGAGTATGACGACCCTACTGTGCTCTATGAAGCTATTGTATCTCATGAAAAAAATCTCGTAATAGCCCATGAAGGAGATCCTGCATGGCGGAGTGCAGTTCTTGCCAACTCACCCTCCTTACTTGCTTTGCGTCATGTCATGGATGATGGCGCCAATGAATATAAAATCATCATGCTCAACAGGCGCTACCTTAGCTTCAGGGTCATTAAAGTAAGTTTTAACGCATTTATTTGTATCTGAAAAAAATGGAGTTTAGATAATTTGGTCCAAACTTTTAAAAAGTGATTGAAACTCTTTTTTACAGTAAAGAAATAATGAACTTATTACTACATTAGTTTATTGTTTATGAGCACTTAATTTGACTTACTTTGTCAGTAATTTATTTTGTCCTCTGACATTTTCTCATGTACCATTAACATTTTTGCAGTCTTTTATCCATAATATGGCAGGTTTATCCATTTTATATGAGATCTGGGCAGCATCATTCCTTAAAAAGTGAACACCATATTGCACATGCGATGTGATTCCTCAGTTGCAAAACAGTGCCATAGCTTGTACTTAATAGCAATCAGTAGCAACTATAAATGGTTCATTATAACTTTTCCATGTTTCTTTTTTAAACATCTGATACTTTTGGAGGCTTTATTTTTTAATTTTATTTGCATAGTTGATAATGGTTTACTTTTTATCTGTGTCAATTAATCAGCCTTCAAATACCAGAAATATCCTTTCAACTCTAAATATTTGTCACCTCATTTCTATAAAAAAATCTATTAGTTACAAAATTCAGTGATTCTCCAATTTGAAGAACTAAATGGACTACAACATTTTATAAGACCTAGCAGGGGAAAGAATTCTGTAGGTATTTATTATTTAACAGTGTGTTCTGTTAGTGACAAAGGAAATTGGTTAACTCCTATTCACTTATAGTTGTCTCCTGCTTTTCACAGGTAGTTATCATAATGTCTTTTGTATCCCTCCCAGTACTGCTCTTGACCCTTTAACCTTATTCCCATGTGTTTTGGTTTTCAGGTAAATAAGGAATGTGTCCGAGGTCTCTGGGCGGGACAACAGCAAGAGCTTGTTTTTCTACGTAACCGTAACCCAGAGAGAGGTAGCATCCAAAATGCAAAGCAAGCTCTGAGAAACATGATAAACTCATCTTGTGATCAACCTATAGGCTATCCAATCTTTGTCTCACCCCTGACAACTTCTTATTCTGACAGTCATGAACAATTGAAGGATATTCTTGGGGGACCTATCAGCTTGGGAAATATCAGGAATTTTATAGTGTCAACCTGGCACAGGTGAGCAATCCATGGGGCTACATTTTTTAGTTGTGGTATATTCTGACCCCCTTAACCTAGGCAGTGTACATTGGTATCACCTGGGAAGCTTGTAGGAAAAAAATCCAATTTTTTGAAAAACTCAAATGGCATGCTATAAACCTATCATATCTGAATTTCAGGAAGTAGAACCAGAGCATTTTTATTTTCAAAATATTATTAAATAAATCTAATGTGCAATTCTGGTTAAGTAATCCATTGCTATAGCATTTGGTAATCTGTTTTTTTTTTCAACTTTCTCTTGCAGCATATTGCCACTACTAGAATGCATGAGCCAGCAAACAAGGTGTATTAGTTGGCCAAAAGGGTGCTGATGCAAAATACCAGAAATCTCTTGGCTTTTATAAAGGGTGTTTATTTGGGGTAGAAGCTTACAGTTACCAGGCCATAAAGCATAAGTTACTTTCCCTCACCAAAGTCTGTTGCCACGTGTTGGAGCAAGATGGCTGCCAACATCTGCAAGGGACCAGCCTTCCTCTTACTCTTAAGGCTCCATGATTCCATCTTCTTCCAATATCAGCTGTAGTCTGGGATAAGTCTTGTCTCTCCCAGGGCTTGTTTCTCTCTGGGCTCAGCTGCTCTGTTCTCTCCACAAGGTCAGCTGTAGACTATCAGGCTCGCTCTCTTCCTGGGATCTCTGCTGTGTCTATGGAGCCATCTCTATTCCTCTGTGTTCTTCTCCTGTGTGTTTACTTCCCCGGGTTCCAGCATCCAAAAAACTCTAAACTCTGTCCTCTGCCATGTCTTTTCTCTCTGTGTCCCTGCTCCCTTGGTAGGCAGAGACTCAACATCCTACTGATGTGGCCCAAGCAAAGCCTTAATCATAATTTAATCAAGTAAAAGTGAAACCTTTGAATCCAATACAATCTGATATGCTTAGAGGAACAGACCAGTTCACAAACACAATCTAATATCTATTTTTGGAATTCATAAATAATGCCAAACTGCTACACAGGGCAAGTTAAGAAAAAACATAAGAAACTTGTTTCAAGTTGATTACTTTCTTCTGTTTTATCATTGTATTCCAGCAGTAGAGGGAGCATTCTATACTTGTTGAAACTCCTGGTTGTACAATGCAGAGATACTACTGCCTTTTTACAATTCGGTTATCACCCAAATCACAAATATATAGTGTCTTTAAGTATGCACATGAAATTTTACTCCGCTTTTTGTCTAATAAATGATGCATGGTGTAGGAACACCATGATTTAGTGCATGGTCAGGAAAAAAATTGCACACTGACTTTCTTGAGGGTTGTTCTTCAGATTCTTAAAGTAGAAAGCAAGAGAACCAAGAGAAAACAGAATATTAAAATGACCAGCATAAGAAAAACAGGATCTGGTAATGATAGCAGCAAACTCTCAAATAGGTGTTTTGAATTCTAGGAATACCCGTTGCTTTAAGAGTAAAGTTATGCCATTTTATTTTATTTTAATTTTTATTTTTTTTAAAGATTTTATTTATTTATTCATTTCTCCCCCCCTTGCCGCTTGTGCTCGCTGGGTCAGCTAACCACGCCGTGCGGGCGGGCTTGCCTTCACCAAGAGGCCCGGGGAACCGAACCCGGGCCTCCCATATGGTAAACGGGAGCCCCACTGATTGAGCCACAGTCGCCTCCCAAGTTCTGCCATTTTAACATCAGTCCCTAACCAAACAAAAGGAAGAACATAAACCTAGGGGGGTGGTCACAAAATTTTTCTTTACAAAACATATCTTTTGTGCTGGAATTACCTTAAAGAGGTTAAGTTCTTTTCCCATAAGAGAAATAGCATGGAAATTGGGTGCCCACCTGCTCTTGGTTTGCCAGGATTGAGGAGTTATCCTGAGACATCAGACTTTCAGTGCCAAACTGGGGTAGTCATGAGCAAACCTGTACAGTTGGATACCCTATATAGAGATTTTTTTTTTAAATAGTAAAGAGGAAAAGTTATATCAACAGCCTTCTCCAAGTGTGGTACAGCAACAGTAGAAGTAAGTTAGGTGTTCAGGGGGTGCATACTTTAGGACACTGCATAGACACCAGCAAGAATTCTATTTTAAGTTACACCTATGTTATGTGCTTGTTGTTCTTACGGTGTAAGAAAGATGATCGAATGCATACAGTAAGTAGACTAGAAAGACTTTTTTTTTTTTTTTGGTCTTTATAAATAGTATTTATTTGGGTTTTTTTTTTTTTTTTTTTTGACTAGAAAGACTTGACACAGTGTATATAAGCAAGGGTTAGTTCTTTGGCCATTCTTTAAACGTATAACAGACTTTTTTTTGTTCCTTATATTGATTGCACCATAAAGACTTTCAAAGGTGAACATTAGAAGCCCGAACAATTCAGAAGAGCTGGGAAAAGAATAAAATACCTATCTTGAAGTGACTTTGGGACTAATGCTCTCTCCTCTATTTGCTCTAGGTTAAGGAAAGGTTGTGGTGCTGGATGTAATAGTGGTGGCAATATTGAAGATTCTGATACTGGAGGCGGAATTTCCTGCACTAGTAACAATGTAACAACTGCCAGTGATCCCCACAGCCACCCGTCCCAAGGAAGCACTGGAAATCCAGGTCAAGGATCAGGAGCAGGACTCCATCCACCTGTAACATCTTCTCCTCCAACACTAGGTAGTATGAAATAAAATTATGTGTATAATGTTAGCCTCTTAGCTGTTGTGGTTTAGTTAGTATGAGTGTATAATATAAATAGAATATTTTGTTTGAGTCCCCGTGAAGTTGGACATTGTCCCATTTGATTATATTAATTATTTGATATATTCATAAAATATGTATATTTATAGGTACTGCTCTTTTTTATTTGATATTTGACATAAAATTTTATTCAAAATATTAAATTAAAGAGTCTTTATAAATGTCATTTTTGATGACTTAATATTTGATTAATATAATCTATTTAATGTCTCCTGTTGGACAATTATTTGGTTTCTTAACTTCTAACATAATGTTGTGATGATTTCTTACATAAATCTTTGTAATCACTATTTTCTAGGCTGGAGATTTAAAAAGGGAATCACTAGGTCAAAGGTTATGAGTATGTTTAAAAATCTTCATACATAATGCCAAAAATCTTTTTAGAAAGTTTTTTTTATTAGTTGGTACTCTTACCTAACCTTTTTCACCCAGCTCTGAATATTATCACTTCCCACCTCTGCTCCCTGCCTGCCCAGGGAGCAGGATAAGGGGTGGTTTTTAATTTCATTGTTTTAATCTGAATTGCTCTGATACCTAAGATTGGAAGTTTTTAAATGAGTTTATCAATTGTTCCTCTATTTGAAGTACCCATTCAAGTCTCTTGCCCGTTTTTCCATTCAGTTATCTTTTTCTTACTGTTTTCTATTTATATATTCTGGATTTGACCTCTTCGTCTGTTTTCTGTACCACAAATATCTTTTCCCATTCTGTCTCTTGACTTTTCACTGTCTTGCCTTCTTTTGATGAGAAATCCTTCATTTTAAGGTAGAGCGATATACTAATCTTCTCCTTTATGATTAATACTTTTTGTATCCTAATATTTAAGAGAATTTTTTTCCCTATCCCAAGGCCATGATGGTGGTCTTTGCTCATTTACCTTTTATATAAGATCTTCAAGCCACCTGGTATGTTGTAGGCCTCAAATTCCATCTATTTCCATATGGCTGTCCACTTGATCTAACACTGTCCTTTCCCCACTGCTTTGCATGGATCAGATAAAGTTTTAAGAAATTTGTTTAAATTGAAAAAAAAAAATCCATTGGGATTGAAATTGCTGCATCTCTAAATAGTTATGATCAACATTTTGAATGTTCTTTTTTTTTTTTGTTTAATTTATTGAAGTATATCACTCATACATAAACATACATAAACAATAAGTGTATAGCAATAGTTGTGACCTTACAAAACAAACATACATAGCATCATACAGCACACTCATACCTCACCCTACCACAAATACCTTGCATTGTTGTTACACATTTTTAACCAATGATTAAAGAGCATCCTCAAAATATTACTACTAACCAAAGTATTTTCCCCCAACCCACCCTATTGTTATTATTATTATTATATCATTTATATATGAACATACATAAACAATAAGTGTATAGTAAAAGTTGTAAACTTACAAAGCAAACATTCATAACATCATACAGGGGTCCCATACATCAACCCTCCACCAACACCTTGCATTGTTGTGAAACATTTGTTACAAGTTATGAAAGAATATTGTCAAATTCTTACAGCTGATTGTAGTCCTTATCTTACATTTGGTATATTTTCCCCCCAACCCACCCTATTATCATTTTTTAAATATATCTTTATGACAGAAGTTGTAAACTTAAAAAACAATTGTGCACATGTGCAGAATTCCCAAACAACACAAACCCGTCTATCAACACACCACACCGTGGTGGAACATTTGACACAGATTATGAGATAATATCATCCGACCATTACCAGGTCCATAGTGTACATTTGGCACACACTCTCTATACTCCCCCATCTTTGACATAGATGCAAGAATATCACACTATTACTGTTAACCACAGTCCATAGGTCATTCCAGTTGTATTTTTCCCATGCCTTTCCACATTCCCACCACCCTGTAACAGTGATGTACATCTCCTCTAGCTCACAAAGGACATTCTTGCATCTGTACCATCAACCACAATATTCATCTACTTCTAGGTTTACTGTGCTATTCAGTCCCTAGATTATTCTCTTTCTGTCAATTGGCATTTATATCCTAGACTACCAGTTCAGCCACATTCCCATTTGTAATATAAACCAGCTGTTACTCACTATAATGTGTTACATCAACTCTATACATTTCCATACTTTTACAGTAAATCTAATTAAAACTTCTACATACAATATCAGTAGTCCATTTCAGTCCTCGTCTTATCTCCTTTAAGAATCCACCACCTACCACTAGATCTTGAAGATACTTTTCTACATTTTCTTCTAGAAGCTTTATGGTTCTTGCTTTTATATTTAAGTTTTTTATTCATTTTGAGTTAATATTTGTATAAGGTGTGAGATAGGGGTCCTCTTTCCTTCTTTTGCTATGGATATCCAGTTTTCTCAGCACTATTTGTTGGATAGACTGCTCTGCCTGAGCTGGGTGGGTTTGACAGGCTAGTCAAAAATCACTTGACCATAGATGTGAGGGTCTGTTTCTGAAACATGAATTCAGTTCTATTGGTCTATGTGCCTGTCTTTAAAGTTCAGAAATGAGAGTCCTCCAACTTTACTTTTCCTTTTTAAGATGTTTCTGGTTATTCAGGACCCCTTACCCTTCCAAATAGATTTGATAATCATGTTTTCCTTTTTTTAAAAAAAAATGCTGATGGAATTTTTATTGGATTGCATTGAATCTGTATATCAATTTGAGTAGAATTGACATCTTAGTGATATTTAGTCTTCCAATCTGTGAGCATGGAATGTTCTTCCAATTATTTAGGACTTTTTTTTTTTTTTTTTTTAAAGATTTTATTTATTCATTCATCCA
>JAKSZT010028738.1:2604340-2691060 GCA_026826555.1 Tolypeutes matacus | reverse complement strand
TAACAACAGTACAGAGGAAGAGACATAACTTTTTTTTTTTTTTTTTTAAAGATTTTATTTATTCATTCATCCATCCCCCCCCCCCGCTGCCCGTGCTCGCCGGGCCAGCCAACCACGCCGCGCGGGCGGGCCTGCCCCCACCAGGAGGCCCCGGGAACCGAACCCGGGGCCTCCCACATGGCAAACGGGAGCCCCACTGATTGAGCCACAGCCGCTTCCCTATTTAGGACTTTTTAAAATTTCTTTTAACAATTAGTTGTAGTTTTCTGAATACAAGTGCTTTCCACTTTTGGTTAAGTTTATTCCTAAATATTTGGCTTTTATCTATCATATTTTCACCACTCTTTTGACACTTTTAATTACTTTTCTTGGTATAATCTTCATTTCTAGACTCTCTTCCAGTCCTCTCTCTCCTGTCTTTTCTTTTCAGGCTGTAGCACATTCTTTAGTACTTCCTGCAAAGCGGGTCTCTTGGTTACAAATTCTTTCAGTTTCTGCTTATTTGTGAATATTCTAAACTCGCCCTCATTTTTGAAAGACTATCTTGCCAGATATAAGATCCTTGGCTGGAAGTTTTTCTCTTGCAGTATCGTAAATATATCATACCACTCTCTTCTTGCCTCCATGGTTTCTGGTGAGAAATCAGCACTTAATCTTATTGGGTATCCCTTATATGTTATGCATTGCTTTTCTCTTGCTGCTCTCATAATTCTCTCTTTGTCTTTGGCATTTGACATTCTGGTTAGGATGTGTGTTAGAGTTGGCCTATTCGGATTTTTTTGGATTGGAGTACGTCGTGCTTCTTGGACATGGATATCTATGTCCTTCAATAGGGTTGGGAAATTTTCTACCATTATTTCTTCAAATATTCCTTCTGCCCCTTTTCTTTTCTCTTCTTCTGGGATCCCCACGGCATGTATGTTTGCACGTCTCTTGCTGTTGTTTACTTCCCTGAGACCTTGTTCAAGTTTTTCCAATCTTTTCTTCATCTGTTCTTTTGTATGTTCACTTTCAGAGGCCATTTCTTCAAGCTCACCAATCCTTTCTTCTGCCTCCTCAAATCTTTCATATGATTTCAGTGTATTTTTAATTTCATTTATTGCACCTTTCATTCCCATAAGATCTGCAATTTTTCTGTGTATACTTTCAAATTCTTCTTTGTGCTCATCCAGTGTCTTAATATCTTTAATTTCTTTAGCCATCTCATTGAATTTATTAAGGAGATTTGTCTGAACATCTGTGATTAGTTG
This sequence comes from Tolypeutes matacus, assembly GCA_026826555.1. Taxonomy (NCBI): domain Eukaryota; kingdom Metazoa; phylum Chordata; class Mammalia; order Cingulata; family Chlamyphoridae; genus Tolypeutes; species Tolypeutes matacus. The sequence continues at coordinate 2,689,810 of JAKSZT010028738.1, read as the reverse complement.
TCTCAACTCCTTTATGTCATCTGGAGGCTTATCTTGTTCCTTTAACTGGGCCATATCTTCCTGTTTCTTGGTGTGGATTGTAATGTTTTGTTGGTGTCTTGGCATCTGGCTTACTAGAGTATTTATTCTGGGTGTAGTTTTTTTTCTCTAGTTTAGAGCTTCCTGCCCTTTCTCCTTTGCTGGGTGTGTAGTGGAACCAAGGATGTAGTTGGCGTTATAAGCTGTGGAGGCTCAAGCTACCGTCATTGCCCCAAGGACTAATGAAGCTTCTCCCAACTTTCTCCTTTGCCAGAGGTAGGGACAGAGCCACAGCTGTGTGGAATAATCCAACTCATGCAGGCCTAGACTCATGCAGGGCCAGAGAGACTGAAATGTCACATTCCTTTCTCCCCTGCCTGGGGCGTGGATGGAGCTGTAGGTGTGGGCAGCAATCTATGCAGTGCATGTCCAAGATGACTGCAGTTACCTGGATAGGCTGGTGCAGGGCCTGCCAACTTCCTCTCTGCTAAAGGTGGGGCTGAAGCCTAGGGTAGAGCTGCAGGCCGATCTGGGTGAAAGAAATCGGTCTCTACCATAACTGTGATTTTCAGTCAGCCCCACTTTCCCTTGTGTCAGACGCAGAGTTAAGATGGTGGCTACCGGCCTCTTTCTGACTTGTACATGTTCAGACTTTAGTTGTTCTTAGGATTATACTTTAGCCCACCAAATTTATAATTAGTAGCTGAAGTTGGTGCCCAACCGTCTCTTCCTCCTCCGTTTTTGGGAAATTGAGCTTTCAATTCCAGCCACGGAATAGCTCCCGAGGTGACTTGTCCCTCCAGTGGAGGATGGGCATTGGCCTCCATGGCATGGAGTGCTCTACTTATGAATCTTCTCTGCAGATGGGCAGTCTCCTCCTTCCATTCTTTCAAGGATGCTGCAGGATGCAGTTCTGGTCTCCTGGAGCCCCCAAACAAATCCTTTAGATAGCTCTGGGTGATTACTAACTGCCCTGTTGCAGGAGGTGATTCTAGGAACACCTTACTCTGCCGCCATCTTGCTGGTTCTGAATGTTCTTTTTTCACTTCTGAGTGAAAGCCTAAAATGTTCAATAGGTTCTTGAAATATACTTTTCGTTCTTACATTGATTAGCCTTTTTAACTTTCATATAAAAAGTACATGCAACTATGTTTTCTGTATACCTAATGATTATTTTCTCAAAATCATCACATTACTTTTATGAGTCAGGAAAAAAGACAAACTACTAAAAAAATGACATAGAAAACCCAACTATTTGGTATTACTGACAATTTGTATTTAGTACTCGTTCCTTAATGTATATGAAAGTTAGGTTGTGGTTTTATTCTCTCTCTCTCTCTTTCTCTCTCTCTCTCTCTCTCTCTCTCTCTCTCTCTCTCTCTCTCGGCAGTGTAATTTATCATTGGAATAGATTGAAATGGCAGTAACACTGCACTTAAAAAAGAGTAGTTACAGGGCTTGCCACATAGTAGGTTCTTAATAAATATTTCTGACTGACTCATTTCCATGAGATGTTTCATTTCTGGTGTATTAAAGAGGTGTTCTTTTTATTCAGAAATATTTCTGCTAAAGATATTTTAGGATTGATCCCCAGCCTTAAATCCTGATACTTGCTGTGAATTATGTAATTATGTATTATTCTTATGCCCCAGAATTTGAATTTTGAAAAACTGCAGTAAATAAAGATTATATTATAAAATTCACACAAGGAAACATCTCAGGTATTTATTATATTTTGATAGCTTTTAAAACTTGTAGATATAAATGCTAAGTCCTATAAATTTGCCTTGAAATTGCTTAAGGGAGAAAGTCTTAGAAACAAGAAAACAAAAGAATTGTATTTGAATAACTCCACTTTGAGTGAGTACTATTGTTCCTCCTTCTAGGCACCAGCCACAGCTCTCACTCTGTACAGTCAAGCCTGGTCAGACAGTCCCCTGCTCGGGCCTCGGTAGCCAGCCAGTCCTCTTACTGCTATAGCAGCCGGCATTCATCTCTCCGGATGTCCACTACAGGATTTGTGCCTTGTCGGCGCTCCTCTACCAGTCAGATATCACTCCGAAACTTACCATCTTCCATTCAGTCCCGCCTCTCTATGGTAAACCAGATGGAACCCTACAGTCAGAGTGGCGTGGCCTGTGTGCAGCATGGCCTTCCTTCTTCTAGCAGCTCCAGCCAAAGCATCCCAGCCTGCAAGCATCATGCTCTCGTGGGCTTTCTTGGAACAGATGGAGGTCAGAGTAGTGCCACTGATGCGCAGCTGGGCAACAGCTTAAGTCCTGCCAATAACTCACATGCCAAAAAGGGGGAAGTGATTTACAGAGTTCAAGTGAGTAAGCCCAGAAGTCTTCTTACTTAAGTTCCTATTACTCATTTGTTTTCAGTTCTTCTGTTTGCTGAGTGAAGGACTCTTGTGAAAACACAACTTATGTTACTTAGTTTGAAGACTAGAGCATTTTGAGTTGGAAAATAAAAGTTTCTGCCAGCTTGAAAACTGAGAGCAAGCAGTTTTTGCTGTGGTGGTATTTGCTTCTTACTCTGCCACTGTCATGTGGCCATTATGATAAGGTCTACCAGAAGACTTAAGAGGAATTTGGGAGGTGGTTCTTTAGGTTGTTTTTATTTGATTACAAACAGTGGAGAACTTGAGATTCAAAGAGTCCTATGATATAATCACAAAGAAATTTTGTTTGGAATTAGATAATTTTTCATCCTCAAGGAAAAAAATGAATTGGAAATCATCCCTTTTTATTTACAATATAGATTGTGGATCTTAGTCAAATTCTAGATGGAATCAACCTGTCAAAAAGGAAAGAGCTGCAGTGGCCAGATGAGGGAATTCGGTTAAAAGCTGGGAGAAACAGTTGGAAAGACTGGAGTCCTCAGGAAGGCATGGAAGGCCATGTAAGTTCTCTTATGAAGCTGTCTGGTTTTCTGACTTTCTTGTAAAGTCTGACTTACTTCTGTGCAAGGTTTTAGGTGATTTATATATACTTATGCTTAATTCTCAAACACAATTTTATCAGCTTTGATTTTGGCCTTTCCTACTAAAAAGGATCTGATTTTCTTTTTAAATTCGAAAGGTATGGCCTTAGTTTTGTTATTACTAAGATAAATATCTTTTATTTATTGCTTAAAGATTGATCATGTCACAAATACTCGTTATCTCTAATTGCTAGTCCGTTTTACTTTAGCATGACAAATACTACCCCTCCCTACAACGTGATGATGCCCAGTTCAGTCCCTTTATTAAAGGAAGAACCATTCTTCACCAAGCATGTTACTTTTATTTCAACTAAAATTCAGTAGAGGCTTTGATTTCACTTTGTCTTTTTATATTGTTTTGTTTTGTTTTTGTTTAGCCCACCAAGAAGGGAGGGTGCTTAAGTTCCCATAAGTTCTCAAGTACTCTATCTTACAGAAAACATGTAAATATTGCCAAGCACCACATGGCATTGAGGTGGCATGCATAGATGACTGCCTCTTGATAACTTACAGAAATTAAGAGGCCACTGGATTTGAGTCCCTAAATCTGTATTGTCTGATATGGTAGCTACTAGCCATATGTGGCAATTTAAATTAAGAAAAAACTAATTGTTTCTTAGACTCACTAGCCACATGTGGCTACCATATCAAACAGAGCAGAATATTTCTATCTCAAAACGTTCTAATGGATAACCCTGCCCTGAACACTTCAGAAATGCCTGACATTCAAAGATGTACCCCCAAATTAGTAATACTATGGAAATCCATGAGAGAAGAGTACTCTAAGATAACAATGGAAGTTACCAGGGAAGGTCACTTCTGATTAGATGCCCCTAGAAAATACTTCTTTTCTTAAAGAAATCCTTTCAGAATCAATGTAAACAAGATTTTCCTTCCCTACCCCTGCCGCCATCTTTTCTCCCATTAGCTAGTAAAGAATCTTCACACAGGAGAAATACTTTTTTTTTTTTACATATTCACTTTAAATATGCACTTTGCTAACACCTAATAAATTACTAAATAAATATAAGACTTTTGCAAGGAAAATAAAACCACATATAAAATATGAATAATTATTTTCTATACTTTAGAAAACATAAAATTATTATATTTTTATAATAATGATGACTATATTCTGAAAATCAGTAGACTTATTACAATGAAGGTTCAGTTCTATTCTGCTGTATTTGTGCAGTATAAATTTATTTTGACTGTAGGAGAATAAAAGTCAGCAATCCTTCTCGCACAACTCCTCATCCTGTTACCTAGGTTTTCTGTAACATTTTCAAGAGGATTTAGTTTATGCATATACTCTTGGTGAGTTTGGCTTAAAAGTACTCTTTGAATTGATACCAATCAACCTTCAAATCATGCATCCTTGTTGCTATTTCTAATCCAAAATTTCTGTGTCTGTTCAAAGTGTCTGCCAGTAACTTCTTGTTTTATTCTGAATCGTTAGGTGATTCACCGATGGGTGCCTTGCAGCAGAGATCCAGGTACTAGATCCCACATCGACAAGGCAGTACTTCTGGTCCAGATTGATGACAAATACGTGACTGTAATTGAAACTGGGGTACTAGAACTTGGAGCTGAAGTGTGACCCTACCTTTTTTATAACTACATTTCTTTTTCCTCTCAATTTCAAGACATTGGGAAAAGAGAGGAGAAAGCAGAATATCCCTAGAGATTTCACTTTGATCCTATATGGGAGAGACTTGAAAATAGAATGGGCTTGGTTAAGCACCCTTCACCTTGACTTCTGTCACTGTTTCCATCTCCAGATAGAGCTGAAATATTTTTTTAAGTTAGCTGCCAAGAAAACATTTTGCATGAAGGATAAAAGTTCTGTTAAAATACATCCTTAAAAAAAGTTTTTTGCCTATGCATTGCCTATGCTTTAAATCAACAAACTTTTCATTTCTAAACTTTGATCTCATATTTTTCTAATTTCTTTGCCAAAAATAATTGCCATGTTTTGTCATAGATTATGAAATCCATTTACCTTAATTTTTAAAAGCAGACCAGTATACAAATCTTCAGTTTGACATATCGCAGTGTAAAAGTTTAATGTGTACAGTGAAAGAGACTATGAACAGACATAAATTTATCTTATTCCTTGAGCGCTAAAAACTTTAATGAAAAAAAAACTGCACTAATTTTTTACTACAATGCACTAAAGTCTGAGATTGCTCAGAACATTTATTTATATATATAAAAATAAAATACCATTATTTAAATTGCCTTTGGGATTAACCCCTTCCCTTTCCTTATAAATGTAGGTAGCAGAAACTGCACTGCTCATTTTCTGTTAGTAGTCTGTACTTCATGCCAGTAAATTGGATTTTTTCTTAAGAATGAATACTAACTCTCAAGATATACATTGCTTTGTCATTGACATTTCCCAGAGCCTAGTCAGTGAATCAGTCGTGTGAACACTACTGCCAGCTACTGTGTCCACATTTCAGGGTGAGCTCCAGTGCAGGGTGTTAGACCCTGGTGCTTTGCTCCTCTCCACAGGGCCAAGCTCTACTGAGGGCAGTTCTGGGAAGAAAATACTTTTGCTTTTCAAAGAAGATGACAAATGTCCCAGGAATTTAAAGAAAGGATTGCCTTTTATTTTAAGAGTCTTAGCTCTTTAAGTTATTTATATGCAGTTTAGTTAATCACATAAAAAAATTTTCCAAACAAAATTATCAAAATGGTACAATTATTAATATCCCTCTTTAATAACTTCAACTTTTAATTTCCTCTTCTCTTCTTTTTCTATTACTTGAATTTTATTTCCTGTAATTTATAGTATATATCTGTAATTTGAAGTATTTATAATTGTGAAATTGATTCATTTTGTTTCATAACTTAAATTTTATTGGATTTTTAAATGTGTGGATTCAGGGAAATATATAACTCAGATTTACAATTGGATTAGGTAGGAGCTGCAATTTAGATTTAATTTATAACTTTTAGCATTTTTTAAATTCCCTAAGAAAATTTTCTCTTTTGAAACTCCAAAGAAGGTTGTACAGCTCATCCGATGAGCATTTTAGGAGCAGCCATCATTCTGTCACCCATCCCATCCCACCCCCACCAATGGAAAGTAAAATGAAGCAGTTGAAATTAATTGTAATAATATGTGTTATCTAACACTGTATATCAAAAATATTACTGTTTCAACATTTGGCACCAATCATATTACAAGAACTCAAGAGCCAAATGTAGGTAGTGTCTGTGTATTGGATAGCACAGGTTTGAAGTATCTTTTGAGGAGGTAATGAGAAAGAAGCAGTTTTTCCTACTAATGCTGAAGCCAACCGCACAATATAGTACAACCACACGCTGCTACAGTAGAGGAATGAGAACCAAGGAAGTAAAGAGCTAATATACAGCAACGTGTTGCATTGCCACTCTGAAACCTATTTTCTTTTTTTCTAAAAGGTTTTAGAGTTTTGTGGTGGTTCAGTACCCAATGCATCTCATGTTGACTTTTCCATAGACTTCACATTTTGCAAAATTTACTGCTTAAAAACTGTACATTTGACAAATGATTTACTGAACCTTTGTACAAAGTTACCCTTTCTGAATTGCCCGTTTAGAAATGTATTTTCCCAATAGTCATTATATTAAATTTGTATTTGCCTCAAATTGGCAAATCTCCAATATGCCATTAAAATTTAATGTTTTTTTTTTAAACAATATATGATCTATATCTATCTTTATATTAAATCTCCTCAAAGGAATTATCCTCCCTGGTGCTTGTTCCCTTTCTGAAATGATTATGATTTCTTCATGGTCATTGTCTAGATGAGTAGATAAGCCTTTTCAGTCTTAGATGGAAGATAATTCATTTTCTCACACAGAATTAAAAAATCTGAATTTCAGTTTTAATCAGAAGAGCTAGAATTATTTGTAGTCCTCGCTCCCCCCAAAATATTAAACACATCACATACTTGGCAAAGTCAGATCTCAGTGCATGGATAGATTTTATATGTAACGTATGACTGATTTTGGGTAGCAGTTAATGGGCATTTTTTCAAAACAAGTAGGATTTTGTTGTCATATAGTCCTTTAGTGAATTTATGAATTAGAAACCCTAACAGAAGCAGTGTAACTCTGTAAGTCTAAAACTTATTCTTTTAAAAATCATAACACTTCTGTTTCATCAGGAGAAGCAGTGATAATTAGAAGAAAAAGTCGTGTCTTACGAATAATTTAACCTAAATTATTCTACCTAGAAATAGACACATTTTCATTAATTAAAATGATCCTACATCTTCCTTTTTTTGTTGTTGAGAATAGTGAGCTATTTATTTAGATTCTCTGCTTAACCTTTTTCATTAATTTCATTAGCATACAAAGCTGCAGCATACATTAGTATCTTCTATGTATTTTTGCATTTCATAGTTTTCAGTTTAGTTCAGAATTGCCAAAACTTTCAGAGTCCCATAATTTGAAAGTAAAAATGTATAATTGGCAGACCAAATTTTTATTTCCTTTAAATAGAGTTGCATTCTTTCTATCTTTGTTTTGTTCTTGTTTGATTTTGGTTTTCTTCTCCCATTTGAGACAAGGGCAGTCCTAGAATGAGTTATAAATTAACTTTTTTTTTTCTTTTTTTCTCTTATTCAGTGACAAAAAAATATATTTTATAACTTCATATCTCCAAATTAAGCTTTTGGCTAATCTCTTAGCTTATGATTTGGTGTTGAGTCCTCTTTTTAAACCATTTTCAATATTTTATAAAACTTGAAATGCTGACTTTTTGCTAAATGTTAACATTTACAGATTTGGGAAAGTAGTTGGTGAGGCTGTATATTTTTTAAGGTAAGAGGAGATTACTTTTCAGGAAATTAGTGAACTAACTTTAACAATGATCTACCTTCTTTGAATTTCCATTATCGGAAGATAAAATTCCATTTGATTTGAAGTATTTTTTAAAGTATTTCAGGCATAGCTGAGAATTCACTAATCCTTGAAACAGAAATTATCAGACAATATCTCCAGCGAGATACGGAAAATCATTCTTTATACCAAATGTCAGGCAATGAAAATACGAGGTTTTATGTGTAGGAAACCATAGCTCAATTAAGAGGGTGTGTTTTTTCTCGTGTTGCTTTATTTTTCCTTTTCATATCAAAGAATCTTTAAAAGCTTCTTCACATCAGAGCAAGAATAATTTATCCTTAGTAAATACCATTTCACTGAGCCAGCATCCTTCTGCCTCTGCTTAGAAACTTTTCACTTGGTGGATCACTGCATCAAGTCATTCCTCCAGAACTAGGACTTTCAAACTTGTGATTTTCCCAGAGTCAAAAACTGTCTTAGCTTACTTTGAAGCATAATTCCTCCTAAATAAATGTGTGACTTGAAGAAAAGAGAGCATAGTAATTTTATGTGAGAATCTTTATGGCTTAGCTACTAAACCATAAACCACTGCCCAGATTCTTAATTACTTTTGTATTTATTTTAATTACTTTTTCTTGAATATGACAAAGCCCTGACTGGGTTTTTGTTTTGATTTTTGTTTTTGTTTTTAAGTCTTCTGTATTCATCCCCATTCTTTTTAGTTTTGTAATATATTCATAAAAAATTACTTTGGACAGATACCCAGTTAATTTTTTCCTTTGATATGATACATTGTTCAGATAAAACATAAAAGATCTCTTTTTTTCCTAGAGGCTTTCCTTTAATTCCAAGATGACTGGAGAAAATAATTTCAATCAAGGCTAAGATAGTAACATGGAACCTGACTTAATTTACTATTAGTTCATAGGACTTCAAATTTTCTGTTTTAGTCTTATATGGAAAATAGGGATTTACTGATCTGGAGAGAGAGGAAAATTAGATACTGTCATGTATTTAGGCAGTGTAAATTGTAATATTATGTTTGATATGTATAGCTTTTTTATGAGTATTAAAAAACCCAACTTCTCTTTTCTTTCTCTTTTAAAAAAAGAAAATTCTGGTTGACATGTACCCAGACCTTCTCATTATAACTTGCTACATATTTAGATAAGGACTGTGATTGGAAAGAAATTAATTATATAAGTAGATCTGGTAGGATATGAGTGGAATATTAATTTTGCTTGAAACAAGTATATTTTATGCTTTGAATCACCTAACCAGAGTCATTTGCCAAGAACTACGTGATAAGCATTTCTCTGTATTGCCTAGTAAGTCACGTATTCTTCGTGAATTTGGGAAAGTAACTCTGTGAGCTGAACTTCATTATCTGCCATTTTATGGAAGCAACATAACATTCTTTGGGGGAACCAGAGATGATCATCACCACAGGGCTATATGACAGCTTTGTTCTAAGACTTTTATACCTATTATATAGGCTTATACCTTTATTATTATTTTTTAATGCCTCAGCTCTGTACCTGACAATTATGATTCAGTAGAGCCAAGCAAGAAGGAACAAAGGTTATCAAACACTGTGATGAGAATGAATTCCTTGGCATTACTTGCACAGATGAGGTAATACCCTGGAATTCGAAACAGAATAGTAGAGAATGAGATGGCTGCTCCAGATGGCTCTTGGGTTTAGTGTACTTGTGGTTGTACAAGATTTTTTAAATATATGATCCTTGATTCTACAACCAAAGTAATAGAAATGGGGAAAAATCATGTCTGCTTATACATTTTAAAAGCTTATAGTAAAGTTAAAGTAAATTGTAGAAACGAATTACCTTAATGGTATACAAGTCTGGCAATGAGCTCTGCATGAGGAAATGGAAGGAAGAATATTAAAAAAGATTCTAGGAGGGTAGTTGTGAGGAAGAAAAGTTTACCTTTTCTCATCATGGGCCCTGAAAAGTATTCATTGCCTCTACCAGCATTCAGTTATAAACCAGAGAAAAGGATATATGTACTCGCGCGGGTCTGTGAGTGTGTGTGTCTGAGAGTATGTTATTCTAAACAGCTTGTAAATATTGTAGTTGTTTAAAATGGAAAATAAAAGCTGAGGTTTTTTTGCAAATATATTGCATCAAAAATACAGTATTGACAGTGGATAAAACAAAACACTGAGGAAATAAATTTTTTTTTTCATTTTGCCTGCTGTCCATTATTGTCAAATTAAGAAAAATTCAAGTGTACCATATTAATTTCTGTATGACATATTCTTAAATGTATACTTGGTTCTGATATAATCATCTTAAACAGAAACTTTGGCCTATAAACGTGATTTAACTTATAGTAGATCAGAAGCATTTCATATATCATATTAAAAAGGGGTTTTCCACACTTTTCTAAATAGAAAGCTAGCTCTTTATCATCTGAGTAATCTCTATGTGCCATATGGGTGATGTAATATTGGATGGAACATGTAGGATGATAAAAATGTGTATATGTTCAATTTCACGCTACATTACAATACAGAAAAAGGAAGAACATTTGGATTATGGTCTACCAAATCAGACAAGTGGTAACTTGTTTAATATACTTGGAGTGTCTAATAATCTGGTGATTTCACATATAATACTTAAAGAAAATGTGAGCTGACTTACAATGAGAATAGAACATGCTCTCTTGATTTAAGTCATGTATTAAGCCTTTGAGTCATTTTATCTTTTACTTAGTAACCACCAGAACTGGGAAGATGCAGATTATTTGCTATGTGCATCAGAATCCAAAACAATTTCCTGTCTTCCTGTCAGGATCACAATTATATGACTGCAAATATAATGGTATTTTAATCTTAAAGGACAATATTTCTCCATAGTGATATAAAACATGCTGGTTAAATGAAACATTTCTTCAAAGAAAGAATTCTCTGTGTAAATAAACTGCATTAATCTTAGGGCCAAAGAGTGACGTGAAATTTGGGTCCCACAAAACCTCTTTGTTATCATTAAAGTACAGTTTACTTAGCAATTTTCCTCCTAAAGGATCCAAAAAAAAATTTTTAAGCAATTTTATTGAAATATATTCACAAACCATACAATCCATCTGAAGCATACATTCACTGGCTTTTGGTATAATCACAGAGTTGTGCATTTATCACAGCAGTCCATATTAGAGCATTTTTATTACACCAAAAAGAAAAAACCCCTACACTTTAGAAGACACCTTTCTTCAATCCCTCTATTCTTCTTCCCCTGTCATACATAGCCATTACTCTAATTCAGTCCCTATAGATTTATTTATATTTACATTTTGTATAGATGGTGTCAAACAATATGTAGTATTGGTTTCTTCCACTTTGCATAATTCTTTTTTTTTTCAATTGATGGAAAAATATTAATATATTACTATTTCCTGCAGTCCATAGTTTGATTTGGGTGTATTTTTGCCCATATACCCATTCTGTTATTAACATCTTGTAGTATTAATGTACATTTGTTCTGTTCCATGAAGAAACATTCTATATTTTTTCAATTAATTACACTCATCCACAAGAGGATTTACTATGCTGTACAGTCCCATGTTCCATCCTTTAGCTTTCCTTGTAGTGACATACCCGACCTTAAACTTTCCCTTTCAATCTCTACCATACCCATATAGAGCAAACTAAGCCCACAGACTACAGAAGGAAGGAAATAACAGATTAGAGCAGAGAGAAATGAAATAGAGAATTGAAAAAATAGAATCAATGAAACCAAAATTTGTTTCTTCAAAAGCAATCAGTAACTGACAAGCCTTTAGGTAGACTGACAAAAAAAAAAAGGATGCAAATAATTAAATTTAGAAAAGGAGACATTACTACCAACCCCATAGAAATAAAAGCAGATTATAAGAGGATATTATGAACAACTGTATGCCAACAAATAAGATGGACAAATTCCTAGAAACACAAACTACGTACACTAAGTCAAGAAGAAATAGAAGATCTCAAAAGACCAATTACAAGTAAAGAGATTGAATCAGTATCAAATCCTGCCAACAACAAAAAAGTCCTAGACCAGATGGCTTCACTGGTGAATTTACCAAACATTCCAAGAAGATTTAACTCCAGTCCTGCTTAAACTCTTCCAAAAATTTTAAGAGTGAACAATTGCTAACTCATTCTATGAGGACAACAAAACCAGATAAAGATACTACAAGAATTGAAAATTACCTATTTCCTTTATGAATATAAATGTAAAAATCCTCAACAAAATACTATCAAACTGACTCCAATAGCACATTCAAAGAGTTATAAGCCATAATCAAGTGTGATTTATCCCAAGTATTACTACCACATTAATTGGATGAAGAAAAATTACCACATGATTTCAGTGTATGAAAGGCACTTGATAAATCCAGCAACACTCTTGATTAAAACACTTAGAAAACTAGGAATAGAGGGGAAATTCCTCAACATGTCAAAAGGCAAATATGAAAAATCCATAGCTAACTCCATACTCCATGGTAAAAGACTGGAAGTTTTCGTTCTATGGTCAGGGACAAGGCAAGTATGCCCACTGTCACCACTGATTTAATATTGTGTTGGAAGTTGTAGCCATAGAATTAGGCAAGAAAAATAAAAGGCATCCAAATTGGAAAGAAGTAAAGCTTTCCCTATTTGTTGATGATATGATCCCATATATAGAAAATCCTGAAAGATATGCAACAAAGTCACTAAAGCTAATAATGAATTCAGCAAAGTGGCATAGTACAAGATCAACATGCAAAAATCAGTAGTTTCTATATACATCTAATGAACAATATGAAAAGGAAATTTAAAATTTTCATTTACAATAGGAACTAAAATAACCAAATATCTAGGAATAAATTTACACAAGGATGTAAAAGGCTTGTGCATGGTAAACTACAAACGTTGCTAAAAGAAGATCTAAATAACTGGAAGGACATTCTGTGTTCATGGACTGGAAGAGTAAATATCGTTAAGTTGTCAATTCTACCCAAAGCAATTTACAAAGTCAATGCAATCATAATCAAAATTAGAATAGCCTTTTTTGCAGAATTAGAAAAGCCAGTCATCAAATTTATATGGAAGGAGAGGGGTCCCAAATAGCCAAAAACATCTTGACAAAGAGCAAAATTGTAGGATTCTCATTTCCTGGTTTTAAACTTCTTACAAAGGCACAGTAATCAAAACAGCATGGTGCTGGCACAATGACAGATTAATGGAATCTAATTGACAGTTCAGATAAAAATCCTCAATTGAGTTTTGATAAGGTTGTGAAATCCACTCGATGGGGAAAGCATAGTCTTTTCAACAAATGGTGCTGGGAAAACTGGATATCCATGTGAAATAGAATGAAGGTGGACCCCCTACCTCACACCATATACAGAAATTAACACAGGATGGATCAAAGATTAAATAAAAGAACCAAAACTATTAAACTTCTAGAAGAAAATACAGGGAAGCATCTTCAGGATCTTGTGTTAGGCAATTGTTTCTTAGACTTCACACCAAAAGAACAACCTACAAAAGAAAAAATAGATAAATGGTGCTTCATCAAAATTTAAAATTTCTCTGCATTAAAGAACTTCATCATGAAAGTAAAAAGACAACCTATAGATTGGAAGGAAATATTTGGAAACCACATATCCAATAAGGTGTAAATTCCAGAATATATAAAGAAATTCTACTCAACAACAAAAAGACAACTCAATTTAAAAATAGGCAAAAGACTTGATATTTCTCCAAAGAAGATAAACAAATGGCCAAAAAAGCACATGAAAAGGTGAATGCAAAACCACAATGAGGTACCATTTCATACCCACTAGAATGGCTACTATTTTAAAAATGGAAAATAAGTTTTGGCAAGGGTGTGGAGAAATAGGGACACTCGTTCATTGTTGGTAGGAATGTAAAATAGTGCAGCCTCTGTGGAAAATGGTTTGGCGCGTCCTCAGAAAGTTAGATATAGAATTACCATATGACTCTGCAATCCCACTTATAGGCATCTACCCAAAAGAACTGAAAGCAAGACTCGAACAGATATTTGCATCCTGACATTCTTATTGGCATTACTCACACTTGCCAAAAGATGGAAGCAACCCAAGTGTATTAGTCAGGGTTCTCTCGGGAAACAGAATCAACAGGAGATATCTGTCAATAATATGAAGTTTTATAAGTGTCTCTCACGTGACCATGGGGATGCACAAGTCCAGGTTCCGCAGGCAGGCTGCAAACCAGGGGCTCCGATGAAAGGTCCTTGATGAGTTTCTGGGAGAAGTTGGCTGTCCAACGACGAGCTGGGAAATTCTGAATGTTAAAATCACTTCCCCTTTTAAGGCATTCAACTGATTGGATAAAAGCATCATCCATTGATGATGCAATCTTTCTGATTGATGCAGATGTAATCAGCCATCCACGCAGTAAGTCCATAAATGCTCTTGTATTACAATTAGCCCAGTGCTTGCTGGACCAAACACTTGGACACAATTACCTGGCCAAGTTGACACATTAGCCTAACCATCACACCAAGTATCCATCAACAGATGAATGGATAAATAAAATGTGATATGTGGGTGTGTGTGTATATATATATATATATATATATATATTATGGAATATTTTTCAGCTGTAAAAAGAAATGAAGTTCTGATACATGTGACAACATGGATGAGTCTTGAAGATGTGATGAATGAAATATGGCAGACAAAAAAAAAGACAAATTATATGATCTCATTGATGTGACATAATTAGAATAAGCAAATTATGCATAGAGTCAGAAACTAGAATACAGGCTACCAGGGATCAGGGTGGTGGTAGGTAATGGTGAGTTAATACTTCTTTGGTATAGATACTCTTTATGTGATGGAAAAGTTTTGGTCATGCATAGTGATGATGGTAGCACAATATTGTAAATATAATTAACTCCACTGAATTATATATTTGCATGTGGTTAAAAGAAAATTTAGGCTGTGTATTTCTTACCTGATTAAAATTCAAAAATACTGTTGGACTGTACAACACAGTGAATAATATAAACTATGGACTATAGTTAATATAATTATAACTGTATTACCAATTTGTAACAAAGTTAACACACTAATGCAAATTGTTAATAGAAAACGGGGGGGAGGAGGGAATGTGGGAATTCTGTATTTTATGCATAAATTTTCTATCAACCTACAGTTTCTCGAATAAAAAAAATACATTTAAAAAAGTGTGATACTGACTTATCAATAGACATATATATCAATGGAAAAGAATTGAGAGTCCAAAAATAAACGCATATGTGTATGGCAAATGGCTTTTAACAAGAATGCCAAGAGAAAAGACAAATGTTGCTGGAAACACTGGATATCCACAAGCAAAAGAATGAAGTTGGACTGCTACCTCACACTGTATAGAAACTCAAAATGCATGAAAGAACAAAATATAAGAACTAACATAATCTCTTCCATAGCATGAGTAACAAAAGAAGACATAGATAAATTGGACTCCATCAAAATTTAAAACTTCTGTGCATAAAAGGACATTATCCTGAGAGTAAAAAAGACAGCCAACAAAATGGGAGAAAATAGTTGCAAATCATATATGTGATAAAGGTTAATGTCCAGAATATATAAAGTACTCCTACAACTCGCCAACAAAAAGACAAAGAACCCAACTAAGAACTAGGTAAATGACTTGAATAGACATTTCTCCAAAGAAGTTATACAAATGGCCAATAAGCACATGAAAAGATTCTCAACACCATTAGCCATTAGAGAAATGCAAATCAAAACCAGTGAGATACCACCTCATACCCCATGGAATGGCTATCATTTAAAAAGACAAAAATGGGGAATAAGTGTCAAGAGTGCAGAGAACTAAGAACCCTAGTATATTTTTGGTGGGAGTGAAAATGGTGTAGCCACTGTAGGAAACAGTTAAACTGTTCCTCAAAAAGTTAAACATAGAACTACCATATGCCTCAGCATTCAGCCTTCTAGGTATATCCCCAAAAGAATTGAAAGCAGGGGTTTGAACAGGTGTTTGTACACCAATGTTCATAGCAGCATTATTCACAATAGCCAAAAGGTGTCCATTAACATGACGACTGGATAAACAAAATATGATATATACATACAATGGAATATTATTCAGCCATATAAAAAAGGATGAAATTCTGATACATGCCACAGCATGATAAACCTTGAAGACATCATGTTGAATGAAATAAGTCAGATATAAAAAGATACTATATGATCCCACATATATGAAATAACTACTATATACAAATGTATCAAGACAGATAATAGAGTACAGGTTATGGGGTCGGGGGAGGGGGAAGGAGGAGTAAATTCATCATGGATAGTGTTTATGTTTGGGGTGATGGAAAAGTCCTGGTAATGGATAGTGGTAAGGTTAGCACAATATTGTGAATGTGATTAATCTCACTGAACTGTATGCTTGGGAGAGACTGAGAAGGGAAATTTTATTTTATATATGTTTCCACAATTGTTTGAAAAAGGCTAAAGGGACATTGACAAATGCAATACATTATCCTGGACTGGCTCTGATTATAGAGAGAAAATGCTCAAAAGGACATTTTTGGAACAATTGAAAAAATTAGAATATAGACTGTATGCTTTATACCAATGTTAAATTTCTTGAACTTGGTAACTGTACTTAAGGTGGTTATATAAAAGAACTTCATTGTTCTCAGGAAATACACATGGAAGTATTAAGTGTTCAAGGAGCATGATGTACACAACCTACTCAAATATTTAGAAAATAGATGAGCAAGAGAGAGAGAGAGCTTAGAGAGATGGAATGATGCATTTGTGGCGAGATGTTAAAATTTGGTGTATCTGAGTGTGGAGTATATTGGTGTTTACTGCTGTATTGGTTTTGTATTATTTTTGCAACTGTCCTGTAAGTTTGAAATTATTTCAAAATAAAAAGTTTTTTAAAATGCATGATTAGCAACAGATAGCCAATAGATGGGGTTGGGGGGCGGATTGCTTTCTCAGGCCAACAACTTCCGGGTAGCATATTATGTGATAGGACCGGTGGATCCTATGGTCATGTGCCCACTGTCCAATCCCCTTTAGCATAAAGTCCCCTTTGTCCAATTCAGTGCTATGTGGGATTCTGTGTCAGTGGATCAGGCAGTCGGTAAACTCTTGAACGATAATGCTGGCTGAAGCCCAGCATGCAGGAAGGGCAAAACCCATACCTAGAATATGTGTCAATTAAGATAAATAACTACTCCATCTAGGGTGGAAGTAGTCCCAATGTAAACAACTTGCCAGCAAGTGGATGGTTGCTCTCCTTAAAGGATGGGTTCTGTCTTAGGGGCTCAGCAGTGGTTTCTGTTGCACTCAGGTTAGACATTTGGCATTATCAATAGCTAGATCTGCCTTGGTAAATGGAAGCCCAATGCATAACTTCCATTGCTGCCACCATGGCTATTCCTTTCATGCACCCATTTTGCCAACCCTGGGGTGGTTAGTAAAGAGAGTAGCTGACATCAAATGGCCAGAAGTTTGCACTACTTGTCATGTTGAATGTTCTTGAGTGGGCATCAATATGCTCTCAAAGATCTTTGCACTCCATGCCCAGTCTCATAGATCCATCCAGATTCCTCTACCCTTGTCCCCAATCTTCTGATCTTTCTTCATCTAGGCCCTTCACCAAGCAGCCAAGCCATTTCCCACTCCCATGTATTTTTTGGCTTTGGACCTGTTCTCTTTCCACAGAAAGTGGATGACCTGATAGCCCAATTTCTGCCTTGCAATGATTTCCCCTCACCACTGTCTTAAAGGACCACCTGAGTGTGATTGTGTGACAGTTTGAAGTTATTTTGTGAATCTCAAAAAGAAAAAGATTGTGTTCTTGAACTAATCCATTCCTGTGGGTTTCGGGCCCTTTTGATTGGACTACATCAGTGCAGGCATGACTCTGCCCTCTTACTGGAGCTTTATATAAACGGAGACAGAGAAAGGAAGCCGCCATTTTTTACCTTGCCATGTGAGAGAGGACTCAAGGATTGCTAGTAGCCAAAGCTAAAGCACAAAGCCCTCAAGATGGGCCCATGGTGCAGCTCAAGGCTGAAGACACAGCCATGTGCCTGATAGCCCACAGCTTAACTGGGGAAAAAAGCAGAGCAGCTGAGATGAGAGGAGGCCCAGAAAGAGACAAGCCGTATGCCTGGTTGCCCGTAGCTGAACTACAGGAGCAGATAGTTTCTGGAGGGGAAGGCAGGGACCTCGGCAGAGACCGGCCGCCATCTTTGTCATGTGGCAGGTCCCCAGGATCACCAGTAGCTTTACTTTGGTGAGAAGGCTTCTCTGATAGTGCTTTGATTTGGACATTTCACAGCCTCGGAACTGTAAGCTTTTACCCCAAATAAAATTCCCGTTATAAAAGCCAACTCATTTCTGGTACTTTGCATCGGCAGCGTTGTGGCAAACTAAGACTGTAATGCACCAGCAATCTACTTTCAGCTTACATCCACATATCAAACTACATCTCACATCTGTGAATCAAAGTTGGCTTTTTTTCCTTCTCCATCAGTTCGTTATATGGGACCCACTCTCCAACCACCTTGGTCATAGGTGTGAGCTGAGGGAAAGGAAATGCAACAGTAGTGAATGACAAGGGAGAGAGTCTGGGTCACCTGTTTATGCCTAATACCATACTCACCACTTCCATCTTAGGACAGATTGCTCCTGGGCCTACTCAACCTTATGA
This sequence comes from Tolypeutes matacus, assembly GCA_026826555.1. NCBI lineage: Eukaryota > Metazoa > Chordata > Mammalia > Cingulata > Chlamyphoridae > Tolypeutes > Tolypeutes matacus. The sequence goes on along the minus strand of JAKSZT010028738.1, from coordinate 2,671,227 downwards.
CAGTGTCTGACAAGTTGCATGGTCAAGTGCTTTCTACCAAGGCCCAGTAGCAAACCAGGGACTATTTTTCAAGTGATATGAAGTTCTCTGCCATGTAAATGCCATGGCCTTACTCCAGATCCCTGTGGGTCTACATTGTGATTCTCCAGTTGGGTTTACCATATCCCAATCAGCATCTTTTCCCATCACAGATACTTGGTTTACCCTAAAATCTGCCACATTGTGTGGACCAAGTAGTCTGTTTACCCACAGCCTGTACTGACTGTAGAGCTCTTTTCTGCTCTAAGCCCCACTCAAATCTGATAGTTTTCCACATGTCTTGGCAAATGGATCAGAGCAGTATTCCCAAGAATGGACTCTGCTGACCTCAGAACCCAAGTTGATCTGCTGGGCTAATATTATGATTCCTTTTTAGTAGTGGGAGAATCAGTCCCTTACTTTGAAGGGGATGTTCAAACAGGCTCCTGAATCTTTATAGGGTTTATCTTCTACCCTCTGGAGATAAACTTTTCTACAGCCTCCAACATCCATGCCATTTTATTGCTCATCCAGTCTGATTAACAAGAGCAATGTAGTGGACCAATGTGATATTCTGCAGCATGTCCAAAAGTCCAGTTTCCTTCAGACTATATTTTTAGAGGGCAGAAGAGTTAACATAGCCCTGGAGCAATACCATAAATGTGCACTCTTATGCATCTCATATGCATGCAAAATACTTCTGGTCCTCTTTCTTGAAGGTGTTGGAAAAGAACATATTGGCCAGAGTGGCTGCATACCATGTACCACCATGTACCTGAAGCAGTGTTAATTTGCTCTAGCAAAGATACTACTCTATTTGGGTTTTGCAGGGAACTGACTAGTGAATCAACTGGGACTATGGGGACCACCGCCCCTCCCCTTTTTATTTCTGCTAGTTCCCAGGATACGGTATTGTTTGTGATTTACTATCTTGGCCAGAGGTGAGAGGACATTCCCCGATACAATAGCTCTTACTTCACAGGCTAAGAGGCCAATGTGGTTGAATAACTAATTAGTTCTCCTCACTACCAAGCATGCCCATTCTGGATATACAGTCGGGCCAGGGAAATAATCACTGGGCCAGTCTGTGGACCCAATGTTACCCACTGTGAGTCAGAACTGCACTAGGGCTCTATTTGTTCAATGACCCCCATGCTCCCCACATCCTAGCAGGGGCCATGATGATGCTTTGGATGCCAAGTATCAATGTCAGCTCAGACATTGTGTCTGTGTCCAATTATTCCTCAAAATGTCTGGCTATTCCTTTTGTCCACTAGGACCCTTGGGGAAGGACAGAGGTAACCCATACCATACACCTTGCTGTGGTTTTACAGGGTCCTCCCTCCTGAGAGGCCAGCCTCCCCTCCAGTTAATGAGGTCCAGGACTGAAACTGGCTCAGATCCAGAAACTGGGCCAGGGATTGTGACTTTTTATTTGGATGGCTTCCCTCAGCCACCTTGATTTCTTTTGATTGTATAGATGGAGAAATCCCCTTGTTGGCTGCCCATCTATCTTGCCCTTCAGAATGCTGTCTTATTAGCCATTTCCATATCCTCTGTGGGTAAGGTTTCCATAGTTGCCACCATGGCCTTGCTCCTTATTACAGCAATTAATTATGTAGGTTATCAAAAACCTCTACAACTTCCATAATAGCTTCTGACACCAACAGAAAATATTGCAATAACTCAATCCATTTCCATTCTGACTCTACCCAGAGTTAGGCCAGACCCCATAGATTAAGGGCAATCCTCTGCCAAGGCTGTCCTTCAGGCACCAGTCGCTCCCCAGGTCACCCACACTTTTGACAACCTGGCTACATATTTGGGGGTTCCCACCACTCCCTCCAGTTCGGTAATTTACTAGAACAACTCACAGAACTCACTGAAAGTGCTATACTTATGATTACAGTTTTATTATATTAAAAAGATGCAAATAAGAAGCCAAGAGACACATAGTGTCTGGGAGGGTCTCAAATGTAAGCTTCAGTGTCCTTTCAATGTGGAGTCAGAACGTATCACCCTTCTAGCACAGAGATGTATTTTCACAATCATGGAAGCTCATCGGGGCTTCTAATGTCCGGAGATTATATGGAGTCTCATTGCATAGGCATGATTGATGGGATCGATACCCACGTGGCTGCCAATCTGCAGCCCCCCTTCCTTCCCATAGTCAGCAAGGTGGGGTGATATGAAGTGGCTCATAACCCCTACCCCCTAATCACATGGGTAGTCTTTCTGGTATGACAAGCCTTTACCCTAAGGCTACAGGTGTAACCATCCTATAACTGTCACGTGTGCTCCTGGGCTCACCATGAACAACAAAAGACATTCCTATCACGGGAAATTCCAAAGATTCAGAGGTTGCTTCCCCAGGAACGGGGGACAAAGAACAGCCAAGTTTTTCATTCACATTACTTTAATTTGAGATCCCTACCATCCCATTGCCACCAGGGATCCTACTTCTATGGGAGCATCTCCTAGTCTCAGCCCTGGCCTTCAGAGGACAGCCACCACTGAACTTTTTCCTCAGTGCTGGTGCTCTTACCAGTACATTTCTTATCACTTTGCTAAACAAAATGTCCTTCTGGCCCTTCCCCCCATGGAACATAGTTGGCTGGTAGGTTCTCTGACCTTATGTAATATACCCATTTTAGCATGTACATTTCTCTGGGCTTTTGATCCCTTTCTTCACCACTTACCACAGCAATTCTGGCATTTCTGTTTCACTTACTGTGGGCCGTTGCTTTTTCCAAGCTTTTAGGGTCCAACCTAGTGGCCTATTTGCATCATCTTTTAGAGACTTTGCCAAGGTGTTAATCTTGAATCAGGAGAGTGTTTTCATATTGATAAATTCTCTCTTATCTAACTTTATATTCTGTCTCTTTTGATTCAGCACCTTCAGGATCCAGTACCTATATATTCTCCCTGATTCCACTAGTTTACTTTGGCTACGTCTTGCAGCTACTTTGATGTATAATCCATATCTTCACTTAACAGACCCAGCACTTCCTTGACTAGGGTGGGTTGTGAGTTGACCCTAGTTATTAGCCTGGCAACCAGGAGGGGATGTGGGAGTAGATCGGGAAGAGGATGTATGTTGTCTTGCAAGGCAATGGCCTCTGAGTGGACTTTGAATGAGGGAGAGTGAGTCACATCTGCAAGCTGGGGTTTTAGGGAGCTGAGGTTTCAAGGTTCTCAGGTGCATCAATCTAGATGTCCCCATCCAAGTTTAGATGTCCCCATCCAAGTTTAGATGTCCTCATCCAAGTTTTCATCTCCTTCCCAGCGAAGGCCCTGACCTTGGCATAGCAGACTTGCCCAAGTTGAGAATACATTCTTCTCTGGAGCTCTACTCCCTTACCATTATGTCCTGGGCCTGAGCCTCAGCTTCTGTCCTCTGGCTGAAGGAAATAGATAAGAAACTTTGTATATGTTTCCAAGGTGGAGCCCCTAACTTTGACACTTTGCCTTCAATTGGTGTATAATTGCCGTCAGCCTTTTGCTGTCTTTCTGCAGTGCATCGATAGCCTGTCAGCCTGTGAAGGGTGAAGGAATGTGCTCGAGCAGAGGGAGAACTTGAACTGTAATATAGTTACAACACAGACTCAGCCAGTCTCATGGGGAGCTCTGTAGTGCTTCTTCAGAGCTATCTCGATTTGAGGTACAGGACAGGGACATCTTGCCAGCACTTCCCAGTTATTAGACGTGGGCTACCCCAAGAAGGGAACTTCATCTTAAGTGATTCTGCCTCCTCTGGTGGGAAGGGAATTCCTGGGGCTCAGGGTTGAGTGGTCAAGGGGAATGAGGGCCTCATCCTGAAGGGAAATCTGGGTGGCACACTGCATCCATTATGTCAACATTGTGAATAAAGAGGAAGGTTACAGATAAGAGAATGATTTCTGAAAGAAGAATTTACCAGATATGCTGACCAGAGACCATGGAGTTTGTTCATTCAAGAAACATTTAATAGCTTCTCTATGTTCGGCCCCCATGCTAGATTCAGGTTAAAAATATGAAAGGTCCTTGACCTCAAGGAGTTCACAACCGGAAACCATACACCAACAGAAGAATCGAGACAGTGCTGAGATTTCAATAAGCTGGAATGTGACTTAGAAGACAAGGCAGACTTTTAATTAACTTTGACGCTCACAGCTTCCTCTTAGGAGATACTCAGATCCCTGGCTCTGATGTGCAGCCCTAGTATTTGTGCCCGCGCTGCCTGTACCTGCCCCTTATCAACAATGGCTGCCCTCCCCAAGCAAACGCACACACATACACACACAGCAGCGATATCGACTCTGGTCGGCTGAGATTCCCACTGTCGGGACAGTGCTTCCAGCCGCCGTTCTGTCAGAAGTGAGACCTCACGGAGAGCAATAGTGTGCTGAGGAGCGGCCTTTCCTTCTGTCTGGGAAGGAAATGATGCCAACCTCAGAGTCAGGAAAGCTCGCAATCTCTGCAAATAAAATTAGACGGGGCAAGCAGTGGCTCTGTCTTTACAGAGTCCCTCGCACAAACCGCCACAAGATGGCAGCAGGGGCTCAGCCCACAGGCGGGAGAGGGTGAGTAGGGGTGTGCTGGGGGAAAGAGGGCGTTGGTAGCCCCCACCCCCCACACACACACACCTTCCAGAAAAGGCATGAAAAAGTAAAGGGATGAAAAGACTCGTGGAACCTATTTAAAGCGGGCGTCTACCTGCTAGTGGCTCCCCTGGCCATTCATCATATCTGATACCTTCCCAGATTCCCAAGTTTTTTGCTTGGCTCCCGTATTTATTTATTTATTTATTTAATTTTTTTTTTTTTTTTAAGATTTTATTTATTTATTCATTTATCCCCCCCTTGCTGCTTGTGCTCGCTGGGTCAGCTAACCACGCCGCGCGGGCGGGCTTGCCTTAACCAGGAGGTCCCGGGAACCGAACCCGGGGCCTCCCATATGGTAAACGGGAGCCCTACTGATTGAGCCACAGCTGCTTCCCCGTATTTATTTAGATGTCCCATTTAAGTTCTTTCTCTTGGCTAAATGTGGGCCCTGCAGTCATAACCCTTAAAGCCAAGATTCCCGTCTACAGTATCCCAGGTCTTGCTGAACTGGCATTGCGCAAAGTGCCTTCTATCCATCGTTGCACTGGATCTCCCATGGGCCCTTAAAGCTGGTCCTTCTCACAGGAACCAGGAGGAACCTGTATGTGTTTTCAGGCCAAGCCACCGCTGCTCCTCTGAGGAAAAAGCAAGCTGCAGCCTTCTGGAGGACAATCAGTGAACTGTCCTGCTTCCATCTTGACAGAGGTGGACAGTTGGCGACGAGTTTAATGCACTGAGGTGAAGGAAGCCTGGCATCCTGTGCTCTTCCAATGACTCAGGTGATCACTTCCCCTCTAGGCAGTTTTCTGAGGACGCTGTAGGCAGTCGGTGTCTCCGTGTAGGAGCCTCGGTGCTGTAGATGTGCTGAGATGGGGGTACATGCACACGCGCCCCCCCCCACCTCTCTCCCCCACACAATCAGGGAAGGGAGCTATATGAGTCAGGACAAGAGATGGAAACCACACCTGATACTTTAATGGAATTTAATAGGAGGAGTTAACCAGGTGACGGAAAACTGAAAAAGTGGGATGGGAGCCCTGAGGTAATCACAGGAAGCAGTTCCTGTCTGCAGAGCTGGGGAGCGAAGGAAAGAGTGTAGGGTTACCAGCCTTGTGGGTTGGAGGAAGAGCCCTGCTGAGCTGCAACCCCCAGCCCTGAGGAGAGGGCTCTGCCCTACTGCGGGCACCAGCACAATGCTGCCAGTGCTGGGAGGGTGGGAAAATCAGCTGGAGACAGACGGACAGCAAGAGCTTTTGATGGAGCAGTGCCAAAGGAGCATGTCCCTGCTGCCTCCTCTTACCTTCCGTCCTCCCTCTGTGGCCCTTCTTGCTAGAACCCAGGACGGAGCCAGCTGAACAAGGAGAAATGTGGTGTGCAGAATGCAGAAGGGGGCTTTGGAGTGGGAACATCAGCCCACCCACTGGTAGCCCTGCCCTCCGCAGCCTCAGGGTCGGCCTGGGTTGCAGGCCTGTCTTATGCAAAGCCAGATGTCAGTCATTCTCCTGTCCTACCGCCCCCCACCCCTTGAAGCCAGCTCCCCACTACTTTGAGGAACCTGTAGACCTCCACCCCCTTCTCAGTCTTGGAGGACTGTCCCCTCTTGCCAGAATCATTCCCTCAAAGAGCTCAGGGTGGTGACAGGACAGTGTGGGTGGCTGGAGAGGAGAGCGACCTCACGGTAAGGCTTACACAGGCTGGAAGCGAAACACTGGAACTCCCATCCACAACAGGGTCCTGGGCTGCAGAGCCGGCAGCCGGCAGCCGTCCAGGGCCCACACATGCCTGGGCAGGGTCACAACCCTGGGCAGGCTGAAGGCCAGGTGGGCCTCCTTGTATTTCTGGCTCTGCCTAAGACCCGGTTCTTTGAGGGGGACAGTGGGTAGGAGGCAGTAATAGTGACAAAGGTTGGATTTTCCACCTGCCTAGAGTGATGAGGGTTTGTGGTGGAAAGAAATTCGATGCATAGAAAATAGAGTAATATAAAAATTTTGACAGACCTGCATTTGTGGAGAAAGATCCTTCTGGGTCGACTAATGAGCACAAACTGCAAGCTGCTTGCGCACAGGGCGTTCGCACTGGCAACCTGCTGGCGCTCAAGCCCTTTGCTGCTGCGGATGCTCCTGCATCGGCTGCAGGCTTCTTTGGAAACTTCAGGGGCAAGTTACATTCTTTTTGCATAAATTAAGTAAAAATCACAACTGCCATTTATTCGGAGGTTACTGTGCCATCAGCGCTTCTCAGCCTGGCACTGTTGATCTTCGGGGCTGGACAAATTTTTGTTGTGGGGCTGTCCTGTGCGCTGTAGTGAGGCAGGTTAGTACAGGAAACGAGGGAAGGCCACAGGGCAGAACAGGGCCCCCAGACCCGGCCCAGAGACCCCCGAGGGCAGGCCGCAGCTTGAGAGCAAAGCCATAACCGTTAGAGCCGAAAAGCCCGCCAAGACCCTGGTCACGAGGTCCCGTTCGAAACTCCTGGGCTCAAAAGAAGCCCCGAAGCCCCGGATAACTCCAGAGAACCTCCCTATTGGTTCCCTGAAAGCTGACAGGTGAAGGTAGAAAGGCAGCCCACCAGGGCAGCAAATAGCTGGGGTCCCGCCTTAAGGTGGGGCCGGGAGAGGAGGAAAGGTCTTAGAAGGGCCTGGAGGATGCTCGCACTCACACCTCGGGGTGTACTATCTCTTTTCTCTCGTTTCTCAAGAAACTCTTTTACTGGCCTCGTTCACCTGGCGCAGCTCTGAATTCTTTCTTGGGCTGTAGCCATGAACCTAGAACCCAGAGCGGCCTGGCTACAGCAGGATGCTTAGCAGCATCCCTGGGCTCCACCCGGACCCCAGTCGTGACAACCAAAAATGTCCCCTGGGGTGGGGCGGGAGAGGTAAATTGACCCTGCTGAGAACCACAGATGTACACTAAGCAGCTCATTTAATCTTCACAACTGCCCTGTGGGGTGGGTACTATTGTTACCCCATTTTGACAGAAGAGAAAGCTGAGGCGCGAGAGGCCAGGTCACTTACTCACAGCAGGTCAGCAGCGGGGCTGCGATTCCCTCCTGGTGCATGCAGGCTCCGCAGTGTCACGGATGAGTGGGGAGGAAGCCGCGAGGAGGCCCCAGGCAGGACCCTTACCTCACTGCTGGCAGCTGAGGCAGGTCAGAAATTTGGGGAAATGGGAAATGATTACTTTTTTTGTTTTCCCATCAAAGCTTGAGTCTTATTTTATCCCTAGAAGGCGTGGGTCAAACTAGGGGTAGAGAGATTCCTTCAGTGAAGGACCCTGTGAAAGGAGCTCCCCTCCTTGTCTGTTGTCCCACCACCAGTAACCACACCATCCCCACCCAGTTGCCTGATTGGAAATGGGGTCCGGGGCTCAAGTACTTCCACACACCAAAAGAACGGCTCCTCTGCATTCCTATAAGGTCTTCTGAGAATCCCAAGACAGACTCATGAACACAGTCTTGCTTGGCAGCTAATCACACAAAAGGGCATATTCTAAAAGGTGCACATAGCCACGGGGGGCGGGAGGGGGGCCGGGGGGCACGAAACCAGTCAGCCCATTGTTTCCCGTAGTGCTTAACAGAAATGCCTATAACAGACATGACTAGGAAATTTAGAGGTGAGGAGTTTGTGGCTTGAGGTTCCGTGAGTCAGCTCCCTGTCTGGTTGCACTTGCTATCAGATCTTCATGAGAAGCCTCTGACTCTCCAGGTCTGTAGGCATCCAAATAGCATATTTCTGAAAAATAGAACCACCACGATTTCACCACATCCCTTGGTACCAATGCATTTCATTTTGAGAGAAGGCAGGAAAAGGCAGGAAACATACCAGCCTGTCTCCACAGTCCCCTTGTCTTTTACCCACACCCAGGGAGTCTGGCCTGGGTGGGCTCACTTTGTGCCTTCTTTGCTGGGTTCTGGAAGATGTTGCAGTTGACACAATGAGAAGGCGGGCTCTTACTCCTCCCTCCTCCCTCACTCAGTATCAGCATAGGGGTTGCACAGATTAAGCAAAGTCAGTTGGTCTTTCTCCCTGCGTTTTCCAGTTGCCATGGGAGAAAGAGTGAAAAAGCAGAAGCTCTCTCTGCCCTGCCTCCAACTTTGACAAAAAGCCTAGCATCAGGGAGACCTAGTGGCCTGGTTATAGGTACTGGGGGGCTCCACACCACCACACAGAAGCTTGTGAACAGGGAAACCCTCTGCACTCTTGTCTGCTGGTATGTAAAGGATCCTTCCCTGGGGGTGGATGCAGCTCAAGTGGCTGAGAGCCCGCTTCCCATGCACAAGGCTCTGGGTTCAATTTCCGGTACCTCCTAAACAAGCAAACAAATGAAAAAAAACCAGCTCACATTGGGGAGCAGATGCAGCTCAAGTGGTTAAGCACCTGCTTCCCATGTATGAGGTCCTCAGGTTCAATTCCAGGTACCTCCTAAAATTTTTTTAAATTAAAAAAAGCTCCTTCCCCTTCATCCAGGGCTTGGTGTAACTCCATTTTCTCTCTAAACAATGAATTGCTAAACTGCTGTCTGTTTCTTTCTTTTTTCTTCTTGCAGTTCCAGGAAATGTGGGTGATTAACCTGGATTGCTACAACCAGTGACAGTCATCTGAAGTCACTCTAAAAGCCCCTGAGTGTCAGAACGATTGCAAGAGTGATCATTTCCTGGCTTTGAAAGCTAGACCTTTAAAAAGAAAAGTATAGTCCAGCCATGGGGGCAGACCTGGGTCCCGGGTCCTGGGTACTGGGTCCTGGCTCTGCCCTGAGCTCCCTCTGTGACTTTGGGCAGAGTCATTTATTCCCTTCAAGTCCTCAGTTGTGAAATGAGAGGGTTCAGACCACATTAACCCTATGTTCCTTTCAATGGCACAATGCTCTGGCGCTCTGCCTGTACTACCTCCCACAGTGGAAATTATGCTCATAAAGCAGTAACTGGGGCTTTGACCTAAGGCCTAAATTCGAAATTATTTGACCACGAGGCTTCCATTTCACATAGCGAGGACTGCAGGGGCCTCAGAGGGCATCTGTGTTGGGGGCACTCGTAACCAACCAAGCAGGAAGAGAATCCACCAGGACGGTGGGTTAACCCTATCTCATGGGTGGGGTGAGAGCATCCCCCCTGGAGTCTTCCTGGGAAATGGGCTGATCCTTCAGGGTGTGTGTGTGTGTGTAGAAGGGAGTGTGGGAAGCCACAGGGGCCACCAGCTGGACACCCGGGCACAGATCCAAAGCCTACCCAGCTGCCTGCTCGTCTCCTCTGGCCCTCACAGTCTGGCCAGCTCTGGGGAACCCACATCCCAGAGGCAGCAGTTACCATCTGCACATCCTCCCAATGCCTCTGTCCTTTTCAAGAGTAGAAAACCTGGGCTCAACAGGCACAAATAATATTGGGAGGAAATTCCATTCTCTAAAAAAATATATAAAACAGAAAAGTAGAAAGAATTAAAGTCAATTGAAGAAGACCTCTTGAATTATTAGTAATGATAGTAAAAATGCTGCTAATGTTTATTAAGGACTTAGTAGGATGTGAGGGTGATCTGGCTGTGACATCTGCCACTCTACTGGTTGCCAGAGTTGACTCAGCTGATCTGGCCGGCTAGGCGGGTTCCCCTTCCTCCCTCCCGTAGTTGCATGCTTGGTCAAAGAGGATGACCTTCTCCGAAGAGGAGGATGGTTCCTCAGTCAAGGGTATACAAGTAGCTGTGCTCCCCTGCTGGACCCTGCAAACAAGCTCTCAAGAACTTATTAGGTGCTCTGAACTGTGCTCAGCCCTTGACATGAACGATCTCTTTTAATTCAGGAGATAGTTAGGATTTTTATTCCCATTTTACAGGTTGGGGAACTGAGGTTATAGAGTCACTCATGGTCTTACAAGTAATATGCTCTAAAGACTCCAGGATGGAAGCACGGCTCTAGGCAGATCAGGTCAACCCACAGCCCCTACACATGGAATTTCTCTTGCTCCCAGGTGTTAGCAGGTAGCACTTGGGACATTTTAGTCAGTGTGGCTGAGGTTATCTTAAAGCACTTCTGATTTCTTGAGGAAGAGGATGATGTGAATCCAAGACCCAAGTCACTTATTGGGTGGTGGTGAGTCTTGCTAATTAAAGGCACTTCACCTGAATTGTTCAGATTCATCATTGCTTTTCATGTCATCCACTGCCATTCTGTCACTCATCCATTCATTTACTCAATCAATAAAAACTTATTGAAACGCATCTCTGAGCAGTTAATGTCTGCTGCTAAGATTTCCACTGTAGATGCAAGGAAAAGAAGGTCCTCGTGCTTTCTGTCTATCTGGTTTGTGGCAGCCAAGATCAAATGGGGGAATACAGGAAATTCCAGAAACATGAGGAAGGGAAAATAATCTTTGCACCCAGAAGTAAACTTGTAAACAGTGAATAGCCTTTTTACGCCACAAAAGGAATCTTTTTGAAGTTTGGATTTACATGAGAAGTGTTGACAGACTTACATTCTGGCCTTCTGGTTGATTCCTTCTGGTAAAAGCTTTAATAATTTTGAAAGGTTAAAAAAAAAATAAAACTTGATTAAAAGCAAGCCAGTGGCTCCAAAAAATAAAAATAAAAAATAAAATAAAATAATGAAAGAAAATAAAAACTTATTGAAAACCCAATGTATGCCATGCATTATGTAAAATACTGGGGATCCAGAAAACAGTCATGCTTTTTCCTTGTCCTCAAGGCTTTCCTGGGCCAATGCTATTGACCAAGAGTTGAGGCCAAAGTCCCATGGAAAGCACACCTTCTGGCCCACTGACTCCTTCCCTAGGTCTACCTGAGATTCTACTTGGGTTCAAATCAGGCCAAAACTTTACAACTTGATAATTTCTTGTCCAACTGCAATTCCTTGGAATTTTACCTGTTTGTATTGAGTTGGTTTTAGTTCTGAACACGCCAAAGAGGATAATGTGCCTCACACCTGGGTAATGAAGCCCTGAGCCCACACAGCCTGTGCCTGGGGGCAGGGAGTCCCAACTCTCTTGCCTTAGGACCCGGTTTGTGTGAACCATCTCCAGAATACAAAGCCCAAAGAATGGGTAGGAGCAGCTACAACTAGCTGGGAGAGGACAGCTTAGGGAGCGTTTGGGGGTCTGTGGTCCTTGAGGTTTTGCTGCTCAGCACTAGGCTAGGCCTCTGCTCCCCTCCCCCTCCTGCTAACCCCAGGCTTCCTTCCCTTCAGCCTTCACCAGGGTCTACAGGGAGCGGCCCCTCCCTCAGGCTGTGTAGCCTGATGGACGTCTGAGGCTTCCCTGCGACTCCCAAGGGGGAAGAGGGCTCCTGTGGTGTTTCTGAACGGCAGGCTTCCTCCCTGTTTCCACGAGGTCTCCTGGCTCCCTGGCTGATGAGTTGTCAGTCCTTCTGTCCCGTCTTTGAGGCTACCACCTAAAGAATCCAGAAATTCTTCTCTCCTGAAATTCTTGACCAGGGAGTTGATCTCCCCGTTCTCTGGAGGGGGAGGAACATTCTCTGCCTCAGCACCACCTCCTGCTGCACCTCCGTACTTTCACCTTCACGCCTAGCGGGGCCCACTGCTGCCCTGAGGGTGCTGGTGCCAGTCACCAGGACTGGGCTGGAGCCTTCCCGTGGCCTGCAACACAAAGGCCTCCACAGTCCCCCTCTTGCCAAGGCTGAGCCCCCTCCCCGTCACCTCTCCTATCTCTTGCAGGGTGAGCCCCCCGCTTCCACAGCAGGCTTTTTGCCCTTTGTTCCCCATTTTAGGCCTGTGCAGCCCCAGTCTGGGTTCTCGCTGCAATCAAACCCTGGGCAGGTAGCCCTGCCTGGGGCTGGGTGACGTCCCAGACACACGGATGAATCAGACACATCCTGCCCCAAGGAGCTCCCAGTGCTGACCAGGTGGCGATTGCCAGGGCTTCGTGAATAACCAGAACCAGAACCAGAAATTGAGAAGACGAGGCTGAGGGGCTCCACTCCTTACCAGCTCTGACAGCTGGCTTGCTCTCAGACTCCTCTCAACTCAGCCTCCCCCGTCTATAAGATGGGGATCATACCAGGTTCTCTTTGTTTGTTTAGTTGTTGTTGTTTTGTTTTTTTAGGCAGGTACCAGGGCTTGAACCCGGGACCTCATACATGGGAAGCAGGCGCTCAACCACTGAGCTACACCCGCTCCCGGGGATCACACAGTTTTGGGTTACTGTGAATGCCTGGCTCATTGTAAGCCTTACGTATGTGCTAGCTTATATTATTACTAATATCCCCATGTCATACCCATAGGTGCCAAATGAATGTTAATTTATTTTCTGAACGGATTAGTAATGAGACTGGAAAAATAGGATCAATATAAATGTGTCTATCTCACAGACCTGTGAGCTCCAAGGGGTATGGAATGGACCCCTATCAATAAAATAGGTACAATTACGACCTATTATGTGCAAAGCACTTTACATTTATTATTTCCTCCCTCTCTCTTCCCTCTCCCCCTATAAACTTCAGATAGGGAGCTATAATTATTCTCAGTTTAATGTTGAGGAAACTGAAGCTCAAAGGCTTCAATCACAATGCTGTTCTCTTTGCCTAGAATGTAAAGTGTTTTTGATGATGTGATGATCTTTACTCTGAAAGACGATTTTCTCTACTGATGTTAGACATGATAAACAAAACCAAGGGTAAACAGTTTTTTTTTGAAAAAAAAACAAATCAATTTTATTGATACAAATTAGTAAAGCATGAAATTCAACTAAATTGTACAGTTAATGGTATTTGGTATAATAACATTAGCTGTGCATTCATCACTTCCATTATTATTAGCACATTTTCATTATTTCAATAGTAATAATAATAAACAAAAACAGACAAGCAAACAAACAAGAAAATTCTTCACCTCTCAATCTCACTGTTTGCCCTGCTGTGCATAGCTGCTATTTCTGGTTATTCTTGCACAATTGTTTATGTATTAAGCCGTTTTATTGAGATATATTCACATAGCATATGATCTACTCAAAGTGTATAATCAATGGCTTTTAGTATAATTAAAATGTTGTTAATTCATCACCACAAAAAATTTTAGAACAATTTCATTACTCCAAAAAGAAAAACTCCTTAGCATTCCTTCTCCAGCCCTACTTAACCACTAATCTAATTTCATCTTTATAAATTGATTTATATTTACATTTTATATAAATAGAATCATACAATCTGTAGTACTTTATGTATTGTTTCTTTCACTTAGCATAATGGTTTTATTTTGTTTGCTGTTAATATTTTGTAGTATTAACATACATTTGTTCAGCTTCAAAGATAAATGGTCTTATATATGTAATTTTACCCATATTCATATTTCACATGAGGTTTTACTATGCTATACAGTCCCATGCTACATTTCATAGCTTTCCTTTTAGTAACATACATGACTTTAGACTTTCCCTTTAAACCACTTTCATACACACATAACAGTACTGCTAGTTACAAACATTACGTTGCTCTTTCACCTTTTCTATTCATTTCCAAAGATTAACACATAACCTTTTTACCAGTTCTGCACAAGTTTACCTCAGCTTTCCATTCTCTAAACTCATTCTATTTTCTGGTGACCCATATTCAAGTTAGTAACTTCATGAGATTACACAACAGATTTAGTTCATAGTGGCACCATCATACAGTATTTGTCCTTTTGTGTCTGGCTTGCTTCACTCAACATAATGTCCTCCAGGTTCATCCATGTTGTCATATGCTTTACAACTTCATTTCTTCTTACAGCTGCATAATATTCCATCGTGTGAATAGACCAGTTTGTTTATCCATTCTTCTGTTGATGGACACCTGGGTTGTTTCCAGCTTTTGGCAATCATGAATAATACCTCTACGAACATCAGTGTGCAGATGCCTGTTCGTGTCACTGCTCTCAGTTCTGGGTATATACCCAGTAGTGGTATTCTACAAATCTATATTAGACTTCTTTAAGAACTTCCAAACAGTTCTACACGGTGGCTGTACCATTCTGCATTCCCACCAACAGTGAAGAAGTGTTCCTATCTCTCCACATCCTCTCCAACACTTGTAGTTCTCTCTCTTTTTAATAGCTGCCATTCTTATAGGTGTGAAATGATATCTCATTGTAGTTTTGATTTGCATTTCAAGGGGAAATAGTTTTGAAGATACTTATGCGATGGTCAGGCTTGGTGACCTTTCCCCTCAAATAAGTAAGGCAGGAAAAAGATAGTACAACTTCAATTGTGAACTGCAGGAGGCGGTGAGTCACGATTACCTGCAGCCGGAACCGACAATCCTGACTCATCAATGCAGGAGCAGAGCCCTGTGACCTGGCTGGCTTGTCACTCCAGACGCTCGTACTCTTGTTCAGGTAGTGAGGGTGGGCATTGTGAGAGGGTAGATAGAAGTCCTGGCAAGGTCGAAAGTGTGCGGCAAGGAAAAACTCTGCTTCAGAGTGTCAAGTGCTGGCCCCATTCCTTACCTGCTGTATCATATTGGACAAGTTACTTAACATTTTACAGGTAAGCTAAATGGGGATAATGTGTTATAGAATTGTTATAAGAATTGACAACACTGTACAAAAAGGATAATAAACATAGGAAAAGATACTGACTTTCAATCATAATTAAATTCATGTAAACTGAAAAATCATGTGAGATAATTTTTCAACCCATGGACAATCAGTGGAGCAAATACCTTCATATTCAGTTGGTGGGAGGACAAACTAGTGCAGCAGCTGTTGAAGGTGATTAGGCACTAAGAATCGAAATGTTTAATGCACATACTTTTTGATCAAGGAAACCCACTGCTCTGAAATTATCCAACGGATATTATAAGTTTAATTAGGCTATTGGCTTGGTTGTGTAATAGAGATGCAGAGCAACGGTAGCTTCAATACGATAGCAGTGTATTTCTTTCTGGAACAGTATGACCTGGTCAGTCTAGTGGGGTGGGAGTGTGATAGACTTCTGCTATATCCCATTGACCAGAATTTGGTCATGTGGCCATACCCAAATGCAGGGCTGCTGGGAAATGTCGACTTAATTATGGGCAGCCATGCGCTAACCCTAAATTAAGGAGATATATGACTAAAGAAAGTAGAAGAGGTTGACTAATAGACATATAGGCATAAGGATGCTCATTGTCCATTTTTGTAACTGGAACACTTGATTAAAAATCTAAATGAAAATCTGCCAGTAGGTGTCTAGTTAGAGAATGCTACATTTGTTCGGTAGAATACTATGCAGCAATTAAAAGTAAATGTGGTAGACATTTATCTGCTAATAAGGAAAGATGTCTAAGATATATGAAGTGAGGAAATGTTGTTGCAAGATTATTAGAGTAAAAAACTTAAAACATGCGTGGGAATTAGGTGCCTAAACAATTAATAGAAGGACATACTTCAGAGCAAATGGCAAGGGGCAATCTGGGAACTTTTACATTCCATTTCTCATCCTTCTGAGAGGATGCATGGAAAGAAATGGAAAGTTCTTGCCACATGCAGGCACTACTTTTTCTAAGGAATATATACATATATGCATATATAAAGAATTACTTACACCATTAAAAGAGAGGCAGATTTATAAGCACTGACATGGAAAGATTTCTAAGACATTAAATAAAAAGGAAGTTGGAAAATATATAGAATATGATCCCATTTGTGGGTTTAAAAGGAAAAAGTGTGTGTGTGTGTGTGTATATCTGAGTGTAAACACAGACTAGTCTCTGGTTCCCAGTAAGCACTCATATATGTTATCTTTTATGTTACAAATGTAACTGTGTCTGAACAGATCTGAAATCATACACACCAGCCATGGAGAAGGGGGACATGACATCTGCCAGGAGTGAGAGGAGGGGTGGGTGTCAAGGGTTATTCCCCCTTTTTTTCATATATATTTGTATTGTTTCAACTTTACAAGCATATATTCATGTATTTTTTTATATTTCTTAGTGAAAAATCTATGTAAAGTTCATGATACCTGACGTATATTTGGGTCTCAGTGCATACAGCCTGGGATTTTGTAGTTCCAGTGTTCACAGCCCTCTGGAGTCATCCATCCCTTAAAGACTTAGATGACCATAATTCAAACCAGTATCCAGGGAGCTCCAGGAAGTCTAGGGTTCTCCGAGCATCAGTTGTCACCTCTGATTCTGAACTGGTGGCTCAGCCCATTCCAGCACCTCTGGCCAGCCCACCCACCTCCCCCAGGGGCTTCTCTCCCCATCCCTTTGCCCTTTCTCGACCCCAGGATGGGGTGAACATGGAACTGGCCAGCTGTGGCAGACTCGCTGAATGAAGACTTGGACATAACTTCAGAGAATTAAAACATTGGAATTATCCATATGGGATAAAAAAGCTGTGACTTGGGGGAAACAGATGTGGCTCAAGCGATTGGGCTCCCGTCTGCCATATAGGAGGTCCAGGGTTCGATTCCTGGGGCCTCCTGGTGAAAGGCAAACTAGCCCACGTGGTAAGCTGGCTCAGCAAGATGCTGCAACAAAAAGAGACTCAGAGGAGGGACAATAAGAGACACAGCAGACCAGGGAGCTGAGGTGGCGCAAGAAATTGAGTGCCTCTCTCCCACTCTGGAAGGTTGCGGGATCGGTTCCAGGTGCCACCTTGAGAAGACAAGCAGACACAGAAGAACACACAGAGAGCAGACAGCAAGTACAAAACAATGGGGGGGGGGGGATAAATAAATAAATAAATCCTTAAAAGAAAAATGCTGTGACTTTGGGCAGTTCACCCTCTTGAAGCCTCTGGTTCCTTGTCTGTAAAATGGGGAATAAATCTCTATTTCCAAAGGCTGTGTAAGGATTAGGGAGAATAGATATGCAACTCTTAGCTCTGTCACTACCTTGAATACACAATAAGGACACATTTCACTTACTATTCAAAATAAATGATCATTATCATGAGATTTGCTTGCCCCTCCAGGGAACCAGGATAAATCCACTAATACCAGGGGCAGGGGCAGCTTAAAGCGTCAGGTCCTGGCGGCAATTTCCTTGTGGAGAGAAACTTGGAGCATTCACTGGCCTGGTGTGGCATAGGAATCTGGGCTGTTGCTGCCACTTAGGGTGGGGACTAAAGCCCTGAACTGTCTGGCTCCCTGGCACCCTCCTCCTCTCCTGCTGGAAGCCCTGTGCATGCACCTCACTGAAGCCAGGCTCCTACGGGCTGCTGTGGGTCCTGCCCACCCCTGCCTCAGTTCCCTTGGGGACAATGGGGAGTGGGGGGGGAGGCACCATGACTGCAGAATGTGCACAGCTGCATGTTCCACTTTTCTCCATCTGCTTGACCTTGACTGGAGGACCCCTCATCTTATGTACCAGGCCTGGGCCCAGGTGTGTTCTTTAACTCAGCTCTTTGAGCTCTTTCTCTCTCAAGCACACATGCACACACACGTGCACACACACAGGGCCCTTTCCAGTGCCAGTAAGTAGAGTTTGAAGTGTTGCCATGACTAGAAATTCCCCACCCTCACCAGCTCTGAGTCCCACGCAGTAATCCCCCAACGCACACCCTCAAATCCACCCCACTAGTAGAGGCCATCACTCCATCCTGTCTCAGTCCCGTGGCCCACCACCACATCCCCAGAAGGTGCCATCCCTCCTCCCTGCCCCATGTAGATAAAGTACCTAGCATGTGCTTGACATAGGTTTGCAGTTCCACACTCAATAAACAGTAACTGTGATCGTTTGAGTCTCTAATCATCTGTCTTGAGGACCTATCCAGAATCTAGTCATTAGAATTCTTACCCATCCTCACAAGGGTGACAGTAGGTGCTGCAAGAATTTTTATTGAGAATTATAGACACCATAGCAGTAAACACTGGGCCTGCATTAGAATCCACGTGACATGTTGTGTCATTGCTGGGATGCCAGCACAGTAGTTAAACTGATTTGAAACTTTCACTGCACAATGAAGTGGAACAAGAATCATTTTAATGGGCTATAGGAAACAGCTTGGAAATGACTAAATGTCCACCAGAGTAGTGGAAGAAAGGAGAGAGAGAGAGAGAGAGAGAGGGAGGAAGGGACGGAGGGAGGGAGGGAAGGAGAAAGAGAGGAAGGGAGGAAAGAAGGAAAGAAGGAAAGAGAGAGAGAGAGGACTGCTCTTTTGGCAGGCCCTGTGCCAGTCACATAGCTGAGCCCAGGTCCCCTAGAGACCTGCTGAGGATGGGAGAGTGTGGACTAGATGGGATCTACCTCTATTGGCCATGCTGGAGAAGGCAGACACGCAGGAGGCTATCACATGCTCTAGGCTACTTCTCTAGGGTAGATTGAACGATGGGCCTCAATCCTTCACCCCTCCCTGCATCCAGACCCTTGCTGTGGCCTTATCATAGGCGAAGGGCTCTCCCTTAGACTTTGACCTTGGCTGCGTGACCTGCTTCGGCCAGTGCGGCAGAGGGAGTAACTGTGCAGTTCTGGGCCTTACCAGCCCTTGCACGTCTGCATTGCTGTGAGAAGTTACCCCTGGGGAACTGCTGGCCCTTTGGCCTGGGCAAAACAGGGTGTTTAGCCGCCCCAAGGACCAGCAGTGAGGGGCAGAACCACCCGGGGGGAGCTCGGCCTGGGTGGGCAAAGCCATCCAGCTGATGTGCAGGTCACGATAATAAACGGTTGTTGTTTTAAGCCCCTGCGTGTGGGGTGCTTTGTTATGTGGCAAACGGACTCATAACCCATCCTGGCCTGCCAAGTCTGCCCAGTAGACTGACCCCAGTGGCCTTGGAGGGCTCTCATGCTCTGCGGCTTTCCTTTCCTCCCCGGGCGCCTGGTAGTTCACTGCCTGCTTGCCTACAGCTCCCCGGAGCGGACTTATTCCATTTTTTCCCCCTTTTTTTTAGCTGCAGAATTCTTATTTCCAAGGCAATCTCCTATGTATCCTCAGACAGGTAACTGGTGTAATCCCCTTTACTAGCTTGGGAACAATATACATACTTTCATTTCCAATTTGCCCTTCAGGAGCTCACCTGCCCTAGAGGAAGTCTAGCACCTAGCACCTCCCTCTTGCGGCCTTGAATTGTCCTAAGGGTCAGTATGACTCACCATGGACAGCTCAGGACTTCTAAACTTCCGCAGCGAGACTGGGGGGCGGGTGTCAGATCCTGCCTCAGGGAGGCCCAGACCTCAGCTGTCATTGCTTCTGTGGCTGCCACAGGGCATCTGGGTGAAAACTGGTCCTGTACAGCCCCGTGTGACTTTCCCCTGCACTGCTGGGATGACGATCAACCTGGTCCCGGTCCTGCGCATGGGGAACCAAGGTTACAGCCTTTTTATTTTACTTTATTTTATTTATTTATTTATTTGAAACTATTTAGAGTTTATAGGAATTAGAAATAAATTCATGTATATGTAAAGATGAATGCATAGATAGATGGACAAATATGTAATAAACAGTGATCTCTACCATGATCACGCATTCAAAATTATCACCATGCAGTGATTCTATCATTTTTCAAAAATTTTGATTTCTTTTATTTTGGGAATTTAAAAAATTTTACCCATTAAAACACCATTTTCATTTTTTAAGCACCATTTCATTTTGGTTTTAATATTCATTTCAATAATGGCTACTGATGGTGAGCAATTTATCACGTGATTATTTGCCTTTTTTTTTTTATTAATTTATTTTTTCTTGTGGGTGAAAATCAAAATTTTCACAATACATACCAATATTTGTAAAATGATATATAAATATATATGCATATATGTGCATTTGCTTACAAAAATGTTATTTATATATATATAAATATATTTTAAGAGGTGCTTAGATTACCCAAAATATTACGCGGAACTCACTGGGATTCCCATGTTGCCCACCTCCCACACCTCCCACCACATCCCACACAAACATCTCCCACAAGTGTGGCCCACCACCCTCAATGGACTTACACATCCTGGGGCCTTGCCACCAACCATAGACCACAGTTCACACTGTAGACCACACTCTCTCCCACTCAGTTCTGAGTGGTGTGTGCTGATTTAAAATGGCCTACATCCGTTGCCACAACGGTACTCAGGACAACCTCCAAATTCCGAAGAAGCCCCTGTATTTCAACTGCTTGTCCCTGCCCTGCCCCGAAAGTGTCCAGTGGCCACCGGCTCCACCTGTTATAATTTCTTCCATTGCTAGAATCACCATATGTGTACAACAGAACAGAATACCATCAAGTCCACTCTCATCCATAGTTCTTCCCCCAATCCTGAGGGGACTGGGATGGTGATGTCCACTCCAACTCCAAGTGAGAGAGGGCTTATATCCCATGGATATGGTGGGTGGGATGATCCTGCCTGCAGATGCGGGCCCTCTCCATTCCCTGGGATGGCCGTTGCCCATCGTTGTCTCCTCGCCAGGTGACTTGGATGAGTCCATTGAGCTGTAGGGTAGGAGTTGCAGCTCCACCGAGATTCCACGCACACCTGGCACATAGGTAGGCCTGAGGGGTTACAGCCTTTTTATATCACACTTGCACATTTTGCTGTCATTTCCTCGGCATGACTGTCATGCCAAGGCTCCCAAGTCTATAGGGGCTGACAGCCCAAGCCTCACATCATGAGAAAAACAGCCCCCAACCTGACCCAGGAACGCAGAGTCTACGTGTGCTCTTCCCGCTGACGGGTGTCCTCCTGGGGTCGCTGTTCCTTTTGTTGACAATGAGCCTTGGAGATGACCGTGTCAGAAAGTCCTAATACTGTTGAACATTGATTCTTACAGAACCACCAATTGTTCCCCAGTATCGACTCCACCTTTTTCTCTCATAATACTTAAAAACAAGTATAATATTCAAACATTAAAAATATGAGTTTCTTACAAATAGTGAATAAACACATGTCAAAGACTTTAAGTCACTCGTTAATGAGGGAAACAAAATCGTAAGGCTGTTTCAAAAAGCATTTGAGGCACTGGGGTTTATATAGTCTTATTTTAAAAAGAATATTAGATAAATAGTTTAGACACAAAACAGGTTAATGTCCTACAGACCAATTAAGCCTAACCTTCACGGTTATCTTTTCTCCTGGACAGGAATTATTTGCAGCTACACAACTCTACAAGTTAACATGTAACTTCAAGGGGTCTGAGCCCTTAATTAAAAAGTAAACAGAAAACTCAAACAATAGTAGATTCTCCTAGATTATTAGTAATCCTTGGACGAACGTATTAAACAATGTTTCAAGATGATTTGGAAATGGCCTGCCATTAAACATCCTCTTGGCCTTATTTCCAGGTTTTAGATAGTTTTTCTGCACGGTTGTCAGGTTACCCTTTCAATCAACTGTTTTTCAGCAATAGCAGCTGGTCAAGCGCAAGGCCTCACAGCTGAGTGATACAGAAGAGCTGTCACACAGCTACTGATATTGAGCAGTGCCAGGCACAGGGAGAAGTTGCTGAAAGTGAAGATAGAATGCCAATGACAAATGGCCAAACTTCCCAGTTCTGTCAACAAGCTCTATTGCCTTTACCAGGGGGCCAATCCCTGGTTAATCAGATCATCTGTCTATCTGTTTTCATTCTAGGTACCCACAGTTGTCCAAAGACAGAGCTGAAAGGAATATGTCCCTTCTCTGAACCCCTGTGCAGCTCTGTATCTTCCTCAAGGCCCTTTCTGCCTTTCAGAGTGACTTCTGCATATTACAGAATATTACTATTTTAAGAATATTTGCATTTTGTCATTTCCTGTAGCCCCTCCAGGGTTTATAAAGAGGTCCACCACATAATAAATGCTTAATGTAACCTCGTTCATGATTAACTACACCTCCCTCTGTCCCACCACATGCATCCATAGGGCGTATATTCTGCAAACGTGCTCTAAACTTTCCTCTTCCATCTTTTTCTGTCCCACCTAGAATATGATCTCTTTTTCTCTGCTCATCACTGACCAATACCATCCTACCCATTCTTTGAGACTCAGTTCAGATGCCAAGAGACTCCAAGGAGTTTATTCTCCCTACTCACCATGGATAACTCCCTGCTCTTGACCAGTTTTCTATTTGGGCTCATTCTCGACCTGCTGTGTATTACAGGTTATTTGCATTTCACGTTGCCCAGGGTAGGGAGCTCCAGAGACCAGGACCAGGTCTCCATCCTCTTTGTGTTCATCAGGCAGTGCTTTACACCTAGTGATGCTGAATAAGTGTTCTCTGATTCAGAGGATGGTCAAGTGACTTCAGGGACGGTTGCTTCTGCCTTTGGCAGCAAATTATTTCTTGTTTGTTGTTGGTAGTGTTCCAGGGCCCATCCATCACCTGCAGGAGTCAGGCCTCAGGGGTGCTGAGCAGGGCACATATGGCGCCCGACCTCTCCCGTAGGAACGGAGTCCGCAGTGAATGGCTGAGCTCAGCTGGAGCCTGTGCCTTCATGCTCAACCAGCAGCTCCTCACTCCCTTTGCTCCTGGAATCGGGGGAGGAGGAGGCAGCTGCTGCCTTTTCTACTGTCCCTGTCTTCATGCCACCATAGGGCACAGCCTGGACCTGATGTGAAGCCAAGAATTCTTTAGTGCAAAACCAGAGAGCCATATGCTTCTGCTGGAAAAGGCCTGAACTCTCCTTGCAGTTGTAACCTCCAAGAGAAGCAGTAGAGAGTTGATAACTCAGGCAGAGAAGTGCTAGATGCTACTCAATGGGCGGTCCTTGGACCAGCAGCAGGATCTTTCCCCAGAGCTTATGAAAGATGCGGCATCTAGGGTCCCATTCCAGACCTCCTGAATTAGAACCTGCATTTCAGCAAGACCCTCCGAGTTCTTCGTAGGCACATCAGAGTGTGAAAAGCACTGGCCTACTTAATACCCAGGTTCATTTGTAAGTGTTCAGTCCAACCAAACTTGCAGCACCCACAATGAAACACCCTGAAAATTAGAACATTTCTATCACCTCTGGAAGAAGCCTTGTGCCCACCTACAGCTACTCCCCATTCCCACCCCTGGCCAGAGGCTAATGTTCATCCACTTTCTGGCTCTCTGGGTTTGCCTTTTCTAAACGTCCAGAGATTTTCGAGTTCAGGAAGTTTCCTTACCTAAATTTCCCAATTCCCCTCACAGGGTCCATCTGCTATCAGGGGAAAGAATGATTCAGAAATGCCTGCAGCATTGACACATGGTGGGTGCGCAGGATGAATTGTAGAATGAAAAATGGTGCTACCATTATAAGAGCATTTGGACTTTGTAAGTGGAGGGAAGGGAGTGATTTCAAAGGAACGAGCCCTCTAATGGTACTTCAGACTCTGTGGCAGACCAGAACCACAGAGAAGAGCCTACCCCACGGCAGGTGAGCCTGGCGGGCTCCTGATGGCAGGACTTGGTATCTTTAGAACAGGTGCTCCTTGCCCAGAACCAGGCGCTTCCTGTCCACAAGGTGTCCAGAGCTAGAAAGAGTTCAACCAGTCCTCATCCTTGACTTCAGGCAGGGGAGTGCAACAAGCTCCCTGGCCATGCACACTTGCCCTTCCCTTTGACCCCTTGGGTTACCCCTGACCATCTTACTCTGCCTTTTCTCTGTTTCCCAGTGTTTTTGCAATTGATTTCCAGCTCTGTAGTCCCCAGCCTTCATGGTCCTCTGTTGTGGGAATTTATTGTTTTGATTGCTTGGCATGTACTTCAGCCCTTTTTCGGGAACAAGAAACCTCCTTCTGGTGGGAAACACTTAACTCCTGCGACAATTATTAAGTAATTATCCTTTCTGCTCTAACCAGCTCCCTCCCTTTTTATACTCTGCTTTGGGATGCTGGGCTGAGACTCCACAGACCGTATTTCTATTTTCCCTGATAGGCTCTGCAGACAGGGCATTACAGGGAAACTGAAGGCAGGAGGAGGATGAAGGAATTTCTCTTTCCAATGATGCTTGGTTGGCTTGCATTTTTGGTGTTTCTTTTTAAAAGCTTTATTAAGGTATAATTTACATACCACCCCATTAGCAATTACTCCCCATTCCCACCCCCAGCCCTTGGTAACCACTTGTTGACTTTCTGTCTCTATTGATTTGCCTTTTCAGGACATTTCATAAAAATGGAAGCAACTAGTATGCTTCATCATATTTTTGAGGTTCATCCGTGTATCAGTACTTTGCTCCTGTTTATCGTGGAATAGTGTCCCATTGTGTGGATTGTGTGGATGGACCACATTTTGTTTAATCACCTGCGATTATTGCAAGCATCACCCCGGCCTGCTTCTTTACCCCAGCAGCACAA
The DNA here is from genome assembly GCA_026826555.1 of Tolypeutes matacus. Classification (NCBI taxonomy): domain Eukaryota; kingdom Metazoa; phylum Chordata; class Mammalia; order Cingulata; family Chlamyphoridae; genus Tolypeutes; species Tolypeutes matacus. Next base: position 2,646,481 of record JAKSZT010028738.1, on the reverse strand, counting down.
TGCCTTCCTGTGGCAGCAGCTGAATCCAGTTGGAAGATTTGCCACCTCTCACTGAACCAGCTTTATTGAATTTCCCTCAGAGACCCCAGCACCAGCCAGCTGTGTCCCCTCCTCAGTAGTCTGGGTCCCAGCCCTCGGGGCCCCTCCTTTATACTTCTAAATTTTGATTATCCCAACCTCTTCTCTTTGCTTCCCCAGGCCTGTTTAGTAACTGTTTCAGGCACTTGCTAATTCGGTGATCCATTAGAGTTCTCATTTTATGCTTTCAGTTACTCAATTACTAACTATACCTGATTAGAAATTCTCTATATTAAATTTTCTCTGTTCAAATAGCTGCTGTGGTTTCTGTATCTCGCCTGCTCCCATTCCAGCGTGTGGACTGAGTGGGAGCAAACACCTTTTATGATGCTTGATGCCCTGAATGGCCTAGAGGTGAGCATATGAGCCCAGGAGGGTTAATCAGACCCCTTCTCTGGGATTTTTTAAAAACTGAAGCTTGGCTAGAGGAGCAGGGTAAGTAGTGCCTTTTTCCCCTCTGCTGGTGAAGCTGGGGTGATGGTGGGCCTGGGAGTGTCTGTGCCATGATTCCAGCTGCCTGAAATAGCAGGCCTGAGAGGACAGAGCCAGCAAGCCGAGGCAGGGGCAGGGAAAGAAAGCCACAGGAAGAACATCCTGACAACACTGGTGTCCTTGGAGTCCTGGTTCCAACTAGGTGATCCCCAGAACAGCGCTGACTGTGCGAGCTAATCTGGGTCTTTCCAATAAATGTCACTTCCTTCCCCACTCCCAACTCTTACACTGCCTGGAATGTGGCTTCCCCATCTTTGAGCTTTACTTGTGGTTTTAGCTTCTATGGTGGTCTTTGTCCCACCCCAACTTCATCCCCAAACCCTGTCCCCCAGGCCTCTCCTCTCTGCATTACTCCAGGGACTAATGGAAATTCTTGTCTTTTCAGGCCTCAGCCTTAAGCAGCAGCAGAGGGAGTGCTGTGGCCAGCAGCCAGCATCTGTGGGGCTGGGGAATGGAGAGGCACATGGTTCTATTCTCCTTGTCTGCAGGGTGCCAGCTGCTGCCTTCCATGTGCCATGTATCAGCATGCAGCCTGGAGGGAGCTGGGCGGTGAGGTGGCGCCTTGGGAATGGAGATTGGAATGAAATCCAAGCCAGTCCAGGAGTCTGTCAGGTTGGAAGAAGTGTCCCAGGTTCCTCTTGGATGTCAGCATGGGGTGGGCCTCCTTGGGCATTAAGGACTGGTAAAGTGACAGTCCCGGTTTCAGAGCTAGTTGGTGGGGCGGGCCCAGCTGGGGCCCAGAGCAGGGCCTTTTGGCAGGGGGGAAGCTCACACGTAAGCAAATCGCCACACCGGGATCAAGAGCTGATTGTACCTGCTTTTGCTCATCCCTGCAAGCCGCACAAGCGCAGAGGGACTTCCCGGGACTTAATGTGGCTCCAGCCTCAGACCCTCCCCTGCAGGGCCCCGTAAGGAGTCTAGAGTGCCCCAGTGGGGCAGGGAAGCCAGGCTGCAACGAGGGAAGCATTGCCACACAGGCATTTCGGGTCAACTGCCAAGAGACCTCAGAATAGAGGCCCCTGCCTGGCAGGACACCAGCAGGATGTTGTGATTCCTTTTCTCTTTCTAAATAAATAGTCACTTTTGTACCTAGTTTTTTATTTGCATTTTTTCTTAAAGAGGATTCCCAAATAATCACCAGGCTCCCGAAAATTGTGTCTGCCTTTGAGGGGGAATTGAATACATTTTTATTAAGTAAATAACAGAGTGAATCAACAAATCAATCAAAACTATTTAAGGTAAAACACTGGCATAGGGAAAACAGTGTATGTGCGAATTCTCTCCTCCCAGCCTCCAGGGCAGCCCGGCTATCCGTCAAGTAAGCCGAGAGGTCAGCTCAGCTGCCCGGGTCACCCACCTGGGCTGCCGTGGCAGGTGCTCTCAGCTTTGGAAGCTTTGAGCCTCACTCCCCCGGGTGCCTGTGGATTGGAGCTCCCTGGAGCTGGCCCTGACAGCTCTGCCTCACCAAGCATAAGGTGGCTTGGGAGAGAGTGTGGAGAGCTCGAGCCAGCCCCTCCACAGCCCAGACCCCTCTAATGGGTGGGGGAGGTAGCGACAGCAATTGGCAGTAAGTATCCTGGGCAAGTCTGCTTTCCTCTCTCTGAAAGGGGTGAAGGACTGCCACTTTGCAGGGTTATTGTGGGGATTAGACTCTCCATCTGAAATCCCCTGGGGCTTAATATGTAGCAGGTGCCAAATAAGGCTCATTCCCCTCCCAGTTTTCCTTAGAATCTCTCAGTAGCCCCCTGACAGGGCAGGAGGTTGGATCTCAGTGAATTAGAGAATTGGCTCAGCTCAGGGCTGGCAGCGCCCGACCCGTGCCCCTCTCTGAGGAAACGGCCCTGCCTCCACACCGGGACTGCCAGCCATGCTCCTGAGGCAGGTCACTTGTCTTCCCCCCTCTCTGTCTCCTGCTTCCGTCTACACAATGGAGAAACTGCCTTGCTCCCTCCCAGGGGAATTTGAGACCACAGGTGAATGACACATAAGTGCTTGCCACGTGGTTGTCAAAAACCACTGTTTCTCCAGGTAAAACAGTGCAGGGGGTGCTGCCAGTGCTGTTCCCAAGGACTGGACTTTTGTCTTCTGCCCTGCAAAGAGCTTGGCCAGGGTGCTGAAGTGCGTGAAAAGAGAAGCGCATGGGTCCGAGAGTCAAAGAGACCAAATGTGGGAGAGACCACCATCCACCCACCAAAATCCAGTCCTCCCTTCTCCAACAGGAGGGCTATAACTCCCAGGCCCCATGGAGAGGCGTGGCCACAAGTCCCAGCCATTTGAATGTGAAAGGAGGTTGTGGGTGTCACTTCCAGGCATGACCCAGAAACTATTGCTCTTGTGCTCCTCTCTTGAGCTTCTTCCTCCTTCCCACTGCCTGGAACCAGACTTGGTGGTCTACTTTCAACCATGCAGGTGACAACAATGACCTACAGCTGGCAAAGCCACCCTGCTAGCCCGGGTCCCTGGATGGCTTTCTGGAATAGTGCTCACCTACTCATCTTGGACTGGTCTGCAAAAGAGATACACATTTAATCGCATCTGGATCCTTGTATTTTTCAATGCTAGCAGTTTATTGAAGTATCATTTACATTCAGTAAAATACACACATCTTAAGTGTACAACTTGATAAGTTTTAACCACCTCCTTTTCTCCCAAACGATACAGAACATTCCCACCAGCCCTGAAAGTTCTCCCATTACCCTTCCAAGCTATCCCCACTTCTGCCCCTAAGACAAATACCGTTCTGATTTTCATCAACATGGATTGGTTTTGCCTCTTCTTGAACTTGATATAAATGGAGTTACATAATATGAACACTTTGGTGTCTGACTTTTGTTCAACATAATGTTTTTGAGATGTGTCTATGTTGTTGTGAGTTACCAGTAGTTCGTTCTTTTTTACTGCTGAGTAGAGTTCCAATGTATGAATATTCCACTAATTATTTACCCATTCTCCTTATTGATGGACATATGGATTGTCTCCAGTTTGGGGCTATTATAAATAAAGCTGCTAATAACAGTCTCATATATAAGTCTTTTTATGGACATGTATTTTCATCTCTCTTGGAAATATACCTAAAGAGTAGAATTTCTGGGACATAGGGTAGGTGTATGTTTAAACTTAATTAGAAACTGCCATAGTTTTCCAAAGTGGTTGAAAGCTTTTACATTCCCACCAGCAATGAGTGAAAATACCAATTGCTCTGCATCTTTGTCCACACTTGGTATTGTCAGCTTTTACAAATTTTAGCCATTCTGGTGAAGAGCCATTGCGTTTTTAAGTCTCTTTGTTGCAACAGTTCACTCTTCACACTAATGCATACAAGGTAGCTGAGGAAGGAGAGATGGTATGTGCCTGTGGAGCCATGTTTGTCTGTGTTTCCTAAGCAGCCCGGCTGTGAACTTCCTGAGGACACCTGAAAAGGCAGCCCTGAGGAAGTCTCTAACGTAGCAGCATGGGTAGAGCCAGACAGACCTCAGTATCAATCCCAGCTCTCACAAGCCACTTGACCTTGAGAAGTCACCTATCCCCGCAGTGCTCAGTCCCCTCAATGTAAAAGTGAGCTAATGATAATAACCATCTCACAGGATTAAACAGCATGAGGCATATAAAGTGGTCGGGCTCCAATCACAGAGCTGGGATTCCAAGGCAGAACTCCTGCTCCTGGGAGGATGAAGACGGTGAGGCAGAGCCCACCCCTGGACCCTCATTCTAGGCCTTCAGTGGATTTGGGTAAAAGAAGCCTCTGTCCACCGTCAGAGCACTGCATCCCGGGACTGACTTCTTATACGAAGCTGATAGAAGTGCATGGGGTGAGGGCTGGGCGACTGGAGGTTGACCCAGCACCAATTGTGGACCCAGGGGTTCTGGAGCAAGTGAGGTTGGGAATGGCCACCAGAAGTGCCCATTCACATTAAGCAGGAGTGGGGCATTCACAAAGCAAGGGAATCAACCGTGGAGGGAGTTGAGAACTCCCCAGGCAGCGCGGAGTTCCCTTGGGCAGCTGGACGATGCTAGTTTAGGGAACATCATGCTTTCTGAAGACATGGGACGGAGCTAAATGTCCAGTACTAGGAATTTGGTTAAATAAATGATTGTTCTTTGAGTACTTTGAAAGCATGCTGAAGGTGATTATTTACTCATTGGGAAAAATAATAATTTTTTGTTTAGAAACAAAGCAAATTACTAAAGTGTAAAGGTGTATGTGTAAGGTGACCCTTTTTGTTAAAAAGCATATATATATATATATATATATATATATATATATATATATATTTATTTATATAAAAGGCTAGAAGAATATAAATACAATCCAGTGGCTATCTTTAGGTAATAAGATAATAAATGATTTTCTTTTTTCTTTTTAAATGGGTATCCGTATTTTCTAATTTCTAACATGCATTATTTTTATAATTAGAAATTGGATATGACACCCCATAGTATGGGGTACTTAGACAATGGACTTGGCATTTCCTGAAAGTAAAGGGAATCCTGTTGTTGGCATTGGAATCCATTCCAGTCTCAGGTCTCCCATAAGCTTCTTAGAAAGCTGGCAGGGGCGGTGATGTTGATAGCTGATATGGGTCACTCTGGGCATGTTTATGCTGACTCCCCAGGCTGCTGCAAGAAATTGGACCCCTGGGCATGTAGGCCCAGGCTGAGTGGGAAGCTGAAAATCTGTACAAAAATCCACCACAGACATGCTAAGCTCCAGAAGTGGAATGAAGAGAGAGAATTCCAGTACCACTTGAAAAGACTGCAACTGAGCAGGCTGCGGCTCTGCAGCTCTGCCCCCCTGTGGAAATGCATGGGGTCTTCGAATGAGCATCTCTCTGCACTGGCCCAGGAACTCTGGAAGTCTCTTAGTTTCCTGGCTGCTAAAATAGAAATTTATTGGCTCACGGTTTCAGAGGCCCAAAGGATTGCCTTCCTCCCGGTTTGGTATCTTCTGGCAGCCTTTGGGATTCCTTGGCTTTTCCATCACATGGCAATGCAAAGTGGTGGCACTTTCTCCTTTCTCTTCCGGTTCCTTTGACTTCCAGCTTGTGACTGAGGGCCCCCGCCCCCTTTGCTTTTCTCTCCGTGGCCTTCTCTGTAAGGACTCCAGTAATAGGATTAAGACCCATCCTGAATGAGGTGGGCCACATCTTAGCTGAAGGAACCCCATCAAAAGGTCCTACTTACAAGGGGTTCACGATTAAGAGCATGTTTTTCTGAGATATGTAACTCCAAGTCACCAGAGTCTCTCAGCCCCTGCCTCCAGGGGAATTAGATGTAAGCCTAGGGGCATTCAGGGTGTCCCATGGTTTTCCTTTATCTTGTGTATTAGATGTGGCCCCAGAATAAAAGCCTCTCCAAAAATAGTCAGGGAGGCAGTCTTTTTTTAAAAAAATATTTTGTTTATTTATTTATTTATTTATCCCCCCTTGCTGCTTGTGCTTGCTGTGTCCATTTGCTGTGTGTTTTTCTGTGTCTGCTTGTCTCCCTTTGTTGGGTCGTCCTGCTGCGTCAGCTCACCGCACCGCGTGGGCTGGGTTGCCTTCACCAGGAGGCCCCGGGAATCGAACCCGGGGCCTCCCATGTGGTAAAAGGGAGCCCTATCGATTGAGCCACATCCGCTTCCCGAGGCAGTCTTTTTAATAGGAAAAGGAGTCTTCCTTTTCATTGTACACACAGTGGAACGAAATCACCTGTCCAAATCATCCCTCTTCATTATAAGAAGTGAGCGTGCTTATTCCTGCTGAGCTGTTAAAGATGATACTCACTGCAGCCTGCAAAAAATGCTGATGAATTAGCTGGCATTGATTCCAGATGTCCCTCTTCACAGGAGACTGTGTGGCTGGAGCTGAGCAAGGCTCACTCGGGCCAGGATCAACCTCCAAGACACGGCCATGTCTTTTGGGTTAGTTGTCCCTTTTCTCTCTGGGTAAGGATTCTGTGACACAGAGGATAGGGTCTCATACAGACCCCAAACACAGGAAGGCCTGGGGAGGCTCCAAGCAAAGGGCTGGTGAGCAGGACACCCTCTAGGATGCTGCAGTGCTCAGGGACAATTTCTTGGAATCAGAATATCAGACCTGAAAAACTGTGGGTTTTTTTTTTTTTTTTTTTCCTTTAATTAAGGTAAATATATTTTGTATACCTTGTTAATAAAGAGATTATTTTTGGTAAAGTGATCAGAAAATTTTGATAAATTGTTATTTCAGAGATGAAGGGTCATGAAACATTTACACTGGAAGGACCCTGGGAAAGCATCTACTCTAACACGCCCATTTGACAGAAGAGTGAAATGAGGCTCAGAGAGGTGGGGAGACTTCTTAAGGTCACACAACTAGGTGGTGAGAGAGCAGGGCTAGCAACCAATTCCATGAGTTCTAGTCTGCCATTCTTCTTCCTTCCTCAGTAGGACCCGTTAGGAAGTTTAAGATGCAAAGTAGCTTAAAGAATAAGAAATTACTATGTGACCCAGCAATTCCACTCCTATGTACATACCCCGAAGAACTGAAAACAGAAACTCAAACAGATGCATATACACCAAAGTTCACAGCGTCATTATTCACAGTAGCCAAACAGTGGAAGCAAAAGTGTCCATCAATAGATGAATAGATACAAAACATGGTATATTCATACCATGGAATATTATTCAGCTGTAAAAAGGAATGAAGTTATGATACATGCTACAACGTAGATGAACCTAGAAGAATATCATGTTGAGTGAAATAAACCAGACACAAAAGGATAAATATTGTATGAGTCCACTTACACGAAGTATCTAGAATAAACAAATTAATAAAGGCAAAAATTAGAGTAGAGGTTATGAGGGGCTAGGGAAGGGAAAATAAGGAATTATTGCTTAATCAGTACAGAATTTTGGCATTGGATTATTGGATGGTGGTGATAGTGGAAGAACATTGTAAATGTAATTAATGCCACTGGATTGTACACTTAAAAATGGCAAACTACAACAAAACTAAAAAAATAAATAAGAAGATGACTCTAAGATGGCAGCTCAACAAGGTCATCAAGGGTTCTTTCTACCTCTTCACTCTGCCCCAGCTTCATCCTAAGGGTTTGTCTCCTACATGGTCACAAGAAGGACTAATTGACGTTCTCTTCAGCCTAAGGGTCCCAGTTTAGGTTGCAAGCTCATCCCTGGACCAATAACTGCCACCAGGAAAGAACATGCTCTGATTGACTTACTCAGGTCAGCCCCTTCCTCCTGAACTGGAGTTGGGCTGCTGGGGAGAAGACAGTTGAACAAAACTGGAGTTTCAAAAGGAATGAAGAAAATGAAATCTACTTGAAATGAGCCTTCTGGTACTCGTTCATTCAGGAAGCTGAAAATGTATTTTAATGAAAGCTGCCTCTGCTCTTACTGTGAATGCCAAGGTGGAGAGCAGACACACGAAATGTTGAGGGAAGGCCTGGGATGCACACAAGTGTGGTAGACCAGCAACCCTTCTACAATCAAGCCTCAGGTTTGATTGGGTCAGGGAACCATCAATGCTGAAATGATGACTTATTCCATTCCAAATGTCCCTCTTTATACCTTGTTCAGCGCAGACTGTATCCCAGCTTGCCACCTGAAATTAAGACATCCCAGGACCTAGTAGCTAAAGGTCTCTGGCTCCAAGCATCCTCATGCTCAAAGAACATGGTGCTCTGACTGCAATTTCCATTAAGAATTAATAACATTCATTCACTTTCCCCCTACATCAGCCCTCTCCAAAAATTTACATCCTGCTCTTTTCACTTCCCATTACATTGTATTGATTTTCCCATGCCATTAAATATTTTAAACCCAAACTTTAAATGTTTCATGATATTCCACTGAGTTAATAATAGATTTCTACTCTTGCAAAGCATTTCTCCATTGCTGGACATCCAGGTTGTCTCCAAATTTTCCTTTTGTAAAAAATGCTGCAATTGACAATCTTATGTATATATTTTTACTACATCTCTGACTATATTGTTAGGCCATAGTGCTAGAATTGTCATTTTGGTTCAGGGGGCAGGGACTCAATGACCTACTGACAAGGTCCAATCAAAGTTCTAATCATAATTTAATCACGCCTAGGTACAGACCAGGTTATAAACATAATCCAATATCTATTTTTGGAATTCATAAACAATGCCAAACTGCCATACTCCACTCTCTAATTCCAAAAAGACATTACAATATTAAAAAAAAAAAAAACCCAACAACCTTAGTGCTAAATACAGAATCATATCACAATCAGTTTAAAGAAATACAGTTTGTCGTGAGGCAAAGTCCCTGCTGGTTATAGACCTCTGCAGCTTACAAAATCATTTATCTCCTGCCAATACACAAATGGACAGACAAAGGATAAACATTTTCATTATTCTAAGGAGAAATTGGGAGGGAAACATGAGTCATGGTCTCTACGGTTCAGTAAACCTGCAGGCCATCCTCCATTCCATTGCAAAGTCTGAGAGTCATTCTTAAGACAATAGATTCTTCTCCCTGGGGCCACATGGGGACCCACCCTTTCCACAGCCTTGCCTAATGGTCATTTTCTTGGTTCCACCCTCATCAAGCACCTGGGTGTCAACCAAGCTCTAGACTTCACCCTCCACTGTTGGGGTGATTGCCACACCTTACCCAATCTTTGAGTTAGAGTCTTAGCCCCACTAGTACAATGAGGTGAAGACAACATTCCCCCTAACCTTTGGCAAACAGGCTCAACCCTCTCAGAGGAATCAGTTGACCACCAGGCCTTCCCTAATCCATGGGGGGCAGGCACATCCCTCTCCGACCTATGGGGGTGCCAACCTTAACCGCCCTAAACTTTGAGGAATGTGCTCCACCCTCTGTACCCTGGGGTGGCAAAACTCTCCCTGAACATGGAGTGGGAACATCCACCCTCTTCAACTGCTAGGGCAAACTCACCCTGTCTATACATATGGGTGGGGTTCCTTTCTTGGCCCAAGGCAATGTCTTAATTACAAATCTCAGCTTCCATGGTTTTCCTCTTAAAGTTGTTTCTCCTTCAATCTTTCCTTTCCATGTCCCTTTTTTTTCCAGGCTGACAGTGATTTTGTTCATACAGCTTTCTCAAAAAGTTTTTTGGTTTAGCACGCAGGAAGCAGGAGTCCAAACCATCAGAGAGTAAGACTTTCCACAAGTCCTTCCTAGATAACTGCATTTTCAATCCTGACTTACAATTTCCAAGTTTAGTTAAGTCCTCAAATGGGGTACTTGATTTCCAGAGGCTTGGAATTTCTAGAATCAGGTTCTGTTTTCTTTGTGCCCAACAGTTCTGTCCTCAGGTTATCTCTCTTGTCTAGCATTTTGCTATAAGCTAAAAGGAGAAGCCAAGCCACATTCTCCAAGTTTACTTTGGAAAGTTCTTCAGCTAAATGCCCAGGCTCACCATTTTCAAATTCTGCCTTCCATAAAACACCAGGAGTTAAGCTTGCTAAGTTCTCTGTGACTTTAAAACATGGATCACTTTTCCTCCAGTTTCCAATAATAGTTTTATCATTTACTTCTAAGGCCTCATAAAAAGTCTCTTTAGAATCTGTAGTACTATCAACAGTCTTTTCAAAGCACTGTAGGTCTTTTCTACCAAGCATCTCACAATTCCTCCAAAAAATATCCCTTGCCCATTTATAAAACCATTCCAGCATTTTGGTAATTGCAAAAGCACTTCCCCATGCCTTGGTACCAAATTCTGTATTAGTCAGCCAAAAGGGGTGCTGATGCAAAGTACCAGAAATCTGTTGGCTTTTATAAAGGGTATTTATTTGGGGTAGAAGCTTACAGTTACCAGGTCATAAAGCATAAGTTACTTCCCTCACCAAAGTCTGTTGCCACATGTTGGAGCAAGATGGCTGCTGAAATCTGCCAAGAGTTCAGGCTTCCTAGGTTCTTCTCTTCCCTGGGCTTGTTTCTCTCCAGGCTCATCTGCCCTGTTCTCTCTACAAAGCCAGGTGTAGAATATCAGGTGACTGGCTCTGTCTCTCAATTATCTCTGGGTTCAGCTGCTCTGCTCCTCTGTGTTCTTACTTCCCAGGCTTCAGCTCAAAACTCCAACTCACTCCTTTGCTCTGCCATGTAGTTTTATCTGTCCTATAGACGTGGCCCAATCAAAGCCTTAATCATAATCTAATCACATCCAGGTACAGACCAGTTTACAAACATAATCCAATATCTATTTTTAGAATTCATAAACAATGCCAAACTGCCACAGTTACTTTCATTATATATATTTTCCCCATATACCATATAACTTATAATAATATTATGACTTGTAATAATGTCATGTATTTGTTACAATTCGTGAAAGAACATTCTTATATTTGTACTATTAATCACAGTCCATTGTCCACAACAGGATTCACTGTGTTATGCAGTCCCATGTTTTGTCTTCTAACATTCCTTGTAGTAACATATATGACCCAAAACTTCCACTTTCAACCATATTCACAAACATAATTCAGCACTGTATTTATACTTACAATAAGGCACTACCATCACCATTATCCATTTCCAAACATCTACAACCAAGCTTATTAGAAATTCTGTACAAATTAATCATCAGCTCCCCATTCTCCACCCCTATTCTATCCCTGGTAACCTATATTTTTATTCTACTCTGTGAGCTTGCTTATTCTGATTGGTTCATATCAGTGAGACCATACAATATTTGTTCTTTTGTGTCTGGCTTATTTCACTCAACATAATGTCCTCAATGTTCAACCATGTTGTAGCATGTATCAGAATTTCATTCCATTTTACAGCTGAATAATATTCCATGTATGTATATAGCATGTTTTGTTTATCCATTCATCTGTTGATGGACACTTTTACTTGCACCTTTTGGCTATTGTGAATAATGACACTATGAATTTTAGTATACATGCATGTGTTTGAGTGTCTGTTTTCAATTCTTTGGAGTAGTTATGTAGGAGTGGAATTGCTGGGTCACATAGTAACTTCTTATTGTTTAAGCTACATTGCATCTTAAACTTCCTAACTGGTATTACTGGGAAAAGAAGAAGAATGGCAAACTAGAATTCATACAATTGGTTGCTAGCCCTGCTCTCTCACAAACTAGCTGAATAATATTCCATGATATGTATATACCACATTTTGTTTATCCATTCATATGTTGATGGACACTTGGGTTTCTTCCATCTTTTGATAATTGTCAATAATGCTGCTATGAACATCGGTGTGAAAATGTCTGTTCAAGTTCCTGCTTTCAATTCTTCTGTGCATATACCTAGTAGTGGGATTGCCAGATCATATGGCAATTCCATACTTTTTCTGAGGAACCACCAAATTGTCTTCCACAGTGGTTGTACCATTTTATACTCCCACCAGCAATGAATGAGTGTTCCTATTTCTCCACAACTTTTCCAACCCTTGTAGTTTTTGTTTTTCTAATAGTGGCCATTCTAGTAGGTGAGAAATGATATCTCATTGTGATTTTGATTTGCATTTCCCTAATAGCTACTGATGTTGAGAATCTTTTCATGTGCTTTTTAGCCATTTGTTTTTTCTCTTTGTTAAAATGTCTATTGATGTCTTTTGCCCATTTTTTAATTGGGTTGCTTGTATTTTTATTTTTGAGTTGTAGGATTTCTTTAAATATTCTGGATATTAAACTCTTTTTGGATATGTGGTTTCCAAATATTTTCTCATATTGAGTAGGTTGCCCTTTCACTTTCATGACAAAGTCCTGTGAAGCCAAAAAAGTTTTAATTCTGAAGAGGTATTATTTACCTATTTTTTTCTTTCATTGCTTGTCTTTTGGGTGTAAAGTCTAAGCAACCACTGCCAACCACAAAATCTTGAAGATGCATCCCTACATTTTCTTCTAAGAGTTTTATGTTCCTGCTTCTAATATTTAGGTCTTTGACCCATTTTAAGTTAATTTTTGTATAATGTGTGAGATAAGGGTCCTCCTTCATTCTTTTGCATACGGATATCCAGTTCTCATAGCACCATTTGCTGAAGAGATTATTCTTTTCCCATTGAGTGGACTTGGCAGCCTTGTCAAAAATCAGTTGGCCATAGATGTGAGGGTCTATTTCTGAAGTCTCAATTCACTGCCAGTGGTTAATATATCTATCTTTATGCCAGCAATATGCAGTTTTGACCACTTTATCTTTGTAATATGTTTTAAAGTCAGGAAGGTGTGAGTTCTCCAAATTTGTTCTTCTTTTTCAGATGTTTCTGGCTATTTGGGGCCCCTTATCCTTCCAAATAAATTTGATAATTGGCTTTTCCATTTCTGAAAAGTAGGCTTTTGGAATTTTGATTGAGATTGAGTTGGATCTGTAAGTCAATTTGGGTAGAATTGACATCTTAATGATAGTTAGTATTCTAATCCATGATCATGGAATGTCCTTACACTTATTTAGGTCTTCTTTGATTTCTTTTAGCAATGTTTTGTAGTTTTTTTGTGTATAAGTCCTTTATATCCTTTGTTAAATTTATTCCTAGATATTTGTTTCTTTTAGTTGCTTTGTAAATGTAAGTTTTTATTGATTTCCTCCTCAGATTGCTCATTGCAAGTATATAGAAACTCTACTGATTTTTGCATGTTGATTTCATACCCCACCATTTTGCTGAACTCGTTTATTAGCTGTAGTAGCTTTGTAGTAGATTTTTCAGGACTTTCTATATATAGGACCATGTCATCTGCAAATAGTGAAAGTTTTACTTCTTCCTTTCTAATTTGGACAGCTTTTGTTTCCTTTTTTTTTTTTTTTTTTTTTTTTTTTTTGCCTAAATGCTTTAGCTAGAACTTCTAGCACAATGTTGAATAACAGTGATGAGATTGGGCATCCTTGTCTTGTTCCTGATCTCAGCAGGAAAGCTTTCAGTCTTTCACTGTTGAGTACAATGCTAGCTGTGAGTTTTTCATATATGTCCTTTATCATGTTGAGGAAGTTTCCTACTAATCCTGCTTTTTGAAGTGTTTTTATCAATAAAGCATGCTAGATTTTGTTAAATGCGTTTTCTACATCAATTGCGATGATCATATGGTTTTTCCTCTTCAATTTGCTAATGTGGTGTATTACATTAATTGATATTCTTGTGTTGAACCACCCTTGCATACTTGGGATAGAGCCCATTTGATCATGATGCATAATTCTTTTAATGTGCTGTTGGATTTGATTTGCAAGTATTTTTTAAAAGACTTTTGTATTTATACTTATCAGAGAAATTGGTCTGTAATTTTCTTTTCTTGTAGTATCTTTACCTGGCTGTGATATTAGGGTGATGTTGGCTTCATAGAATGAGTTAAGTAGTGCTACCACCTCTTCAGTTTTTTGGAATAGTTTGAGTAGGATTGGTATTAATTCTTCCTGGAATGTCTGGTAGAATTACCCTGAGAAGCCATCTGATCCTGGGGTTTTCTTTCTTTAGGAGGTTTTGGTTGAATGATTCAATCTCTTTACTTGTACTTGCTTTGTTGAAGTCTCATGTTTCTTCTAGAATCAGTGTAGGTTGTTCATCTGTTTCCAGGAGTTTGTCTAATTCATCTAAGTTGTCTAATTTGGGGGCATATAGTTGTTCATTCTATCCTCTTATGATCTTTTTTATTTTTACAGGGTAAGTGGTGATGTTCCCTCTCTCATTTCTGATTTTATTTATTTGCATCTTCTTTGTCAGTCTACCTAAGGGTTTGTCAATTTTATTGATCTTCTCAAAGAACCAATTTTTGGTTCTGTTACTTCTATTGTTTTTTATTTTCAATTTCATTTATTTCTCTCTAATTTTTGTTGTTTCTTTCCTTCTGCTTGTTTTGGGATTAGTTTGTTGTTTTTTCTAGTTCCTCCAGGTGTGTAGATAGGTATTTGAATTTAGCACTTTCTTCTCTTTTAAGATAAGTGTTTAGTGATATAAATTTCCTTCTCACCCCTGCCTCTGTTGCATCCCATAAGTTTTGATATGTTGTGTTCTCATTTTCATTTGTCTTGAGACATTTACTGATTTCCCTCGCAATTTCTCCTTTGACCTGCTGACTGTTTGAGTGTGCTATTTAAATTCCGTACATTTATGAATTTTCCAGTTTTCTGTTTGTCATTGATTTACAGCTTCATTCCATTACATTCAGAGAAAATGCTTTGTATCATTTCAATCTTTTTTAATTTATTGAGACTTGTTTTGTGACCCAACATGTGGTCCATCCTAAAAAGTGATCCATGAGCACTTGAGAAGAACATATATCCTATTGTTTTGGGGCGCAGTGTTCTGTATATATGTTAGATCTACTTCATTATTCCTTACTGAAATACAATGTAACTAAATTCCCAACATGGCGGGGTGTCTGCTGCTAAAGTTAGGGCGTTGATTGGAAAGGAATGGGATCCTGAAAATTGGAATGTGGACATATGGGTTGATGATGGCAGTGGAGGCATTGAAAACCAAGATTCTGCTGAGTCTTTTCCAGATAAACCTGTAATGGTCTTCCCTTAGGAACCAGTCATTCAACCTCCAGTCTGCCTTGAGGAGTCTGCCATCCAGCCTCCACCTAAAGAGATTAACCCTGTTGTGGCTGATAAACCTGTAACCATCTCTCTTTAGCAGACAACTTTCGCCACTCTGACAGAAGAGATTAATCCTGTTTCACTAGATGAAACTGCAGTGGAATGCCCTGAGGTAGTTGGCTTGCAAGACACTTCTTATTCTTCTCATGACACACCCCATAACTTTTCTTTTCTTCCAGACCTATAACTAGACTGAAGTCCC
The DNA here is from genome assembly GCA_026826555.1 of Tolypeutes matacus. Lineage (NCBI taxonomy): Eukaryota > Metazoa > Chordata > Mammalia > Cingulata > Chlamyphoridae > Tolypeutes > Tolypeutes matacus. The sequence continues at coordinate 2,631,183 of JAKSZT010028738.1, read as the reverse complement.
AACAGGCCCCAAAAAGTGAGGTACAAAGTGTGACCCAAGAGGAGGTGCACTACACTCCAAAAGAACTACATGATCTTTCCAAGTTATATAGACAGAAATAAAGGGAATATATGTGTGAATGGATATTAAGGGTGTGGGATAATGGTGGAAGGAATATAAAGTTGGATCAGGCTGAATTTATTGGTTTGGGCCACTAAAAAGAGATTCTGGATTCAATGTTGTAGCTCATGAGTTTGAAAGGGCTCTAACAATTTGATTGGGTAGATAGCTGAAGCATTGACAAGAAGGTGGCCTACATTGCCTAAGGTCAAAAAGCTAGAATTGCCCTGGTGTAATGTAGATGAGGGGATCCAAAGGCTTAGAGAGATTGGAATGTTAGAGTGGATTTATCATGTAAAGAATGCTCACCCATCCCAGGTATGTCCAGAGGCCACATCTTTTACCAGGACTGTAAGGCATAAATTTGTGAGACTAACTTCATCATCCCTGAACAGCTCTGTGGTTGCTCTTCTCTGTAGGGCAGATATTACAGTGGCAACTTCTGTCACTGAACTTGGATCCTTAAATACAATATTGATAGTTGGATCCCAGGTTGGCAGAAGCCAAGTGGTAGCACTTAATTGACAAAGACTAAAAGCAATAATCAAAGTAGTCTGACTTGCAGAGACCTATGGTGTTGGCTAGTAGATCATGGAGTACCTAGAAGGAAAATAGAAGGATAGCCTACTAAATTCCTATTTGATCTGCATAGGCAGAAGAATTCTAAGTCAAATGAACAAAAGTCTAAGTTGAATTACAAAAACAGAGAGTCATGATCCCCTAATGAATTCCCAGACTAGAGACTGTTTACAGACGCAGAGCCCCTTGAAGGAAGGGAGGCATGGGTTCCCTTGGGGAAGGACCATACTACACAGCCTAAAATTTATACTGTTAATCTTCTTGCCAGTCTTCCCCAAAGAGACCTATGGCCTTTTACCAAGGTGACTGTGCATTGGGAAAAAGAAAATTTGTAGACACTGGCTTGGAAATGACATTCCAGGAGACCCAAAATATCACTGTGGTCCACCAGTTAGAGCAGGGGCTTATGGAGGTCAGATGATCAATGAACCTTTAGCTCAGGTCCAGGTCACAGTGGGACCAGTGGGTCCCCAGACCCATCCTATGGTTACTTCCCCAGTGCTGGAATGCATAATTGTAATGGACATACTCAGCAACTGGTAGAATCCTCACATTGGTTCCCTGACTTGTAGAGTTACAGCTATTATGGTAGGAATGGCCAAGTGGAAACCACCAGAGCTGCCCCCTACCTAGCAAAATAGTAAATCAAAAGTAATACTGCATTCCTTGAGGGATTGTAGAGATTAGTGCCACCATCAAGTACTTGAAGGATGTGGGGGCAGTGATTTCCACTACATCCTCATTCAACTCTCCTATTTGGTCAGTAAAGAAAACAGATAGATCTTGGAGGATGATAATGGATTATCATATACTTAACCAGGTGATGACTCCAATTGCAGTTGCTGTTCCAGATGTTGTATCGTTACTTGAATAAATCAACACATTCCCTGGTACCTGGTATGCAGCTATTGATCTAGAAAATGCTTTTTTCTCAGTTGCTGTTAATAAAGGACTGCCAGAAACAATTTGCTTTCATCTGGCAAGGCCAGCAATACACTTCCACAGTCCTACTTCAGGGGTATATCAACTCTTCAGCTTTATGTCATAATCTTATCCACAGGGATCTTGATTGTCTCTCCCTTCCACAAGACATCACACTGGCCCATTATATTGATAATATCATGTTGAACGGTGAGCAAGAAGTAGCAACTACTCTAGTCTTATTGGTAAGGCATTTGCATATCACAGGGTGGGAGATAAATCCCAGAAAAATTCAGGGGCTTCTACCTCAGTGAAATTTCTAGGTGTCCAGTGGTATGGAGCATGTCGAGATATCTCTTCTAAGATAAATGATAAGCTGTTGCATTTGGCCCCTCCAATGACCAAAAAAGAGGCACAATGCTAGTTGGCCTCTTTGAATTTTGGATCCAACATATTCCTCATATGAATATGCTACTTTGGCCTATTTACTGAATGAACTGAAAAGCTGTTAGTTTTGAGTGGGAACTCAAACAAGAGGAGACTCTGCAATAGGTCCAGGCTGCTCTGCAAGCTACATTGCCACTTGGACCATATGATCCAGCAGATCCAATAGTTCTGGAATTGACTGTGGCAAATAGAGATGCTATCTAGAGCCTTTGGCAGGCCCCTGTAGGAAAATCACAGTGTAGACCCTTAGGATTTTAGAGCAAAGCCTTGCCATCCTCAGCAGATAACTACTCTCCTTTTGAGAAAAAGCTTTGGCCTGCTATTGGGCTTTAGTAGACAATGAACACTTATCCATGGGCCACCAAGTTACCATGAGACCTGAGTTGCCTATCATGAACTGAGTATTGTCTGACCCACCAAGTCATAAATTTGGGCATGCACAGCAGCACTCCATCATAAAATGGATGTAGTATATATGAGATCAGGTTAGAGCAGGTCCTGAAGGCAAAAGTGAGTTACATGAGGAAGTAGCCCTAATGCCCATGGTTTCCACTCCTGCCACATTACCTTCTCTTTCCCAGCCCATAGCTATGGCCTCTTGGGGAATTCCTTACAATCTGTTTATGAAGGAAGAGAAAACTTGGGCCTGGTTTACAGATGGTTCTACACAATATGCAGGAACCACCAAAAAGTAGACAACTGCAGCACTGCAGCCTTTTGCTAGGACATCCCTGAAGGACAGTGGTGAGGACAAATGCTCCCAGTTGGTAGAACTTCAAGCATTGCACCTGACTGTTCATTTTGCTTAGGAGAAATGTCTGGAGGTGCATTTGTATACTGATTCATGGGCTGTCACCCATGGTTTGGCTGATAGAGACTTGGAAGGAACATGATTGGAAAACTGGTGACAAAGAGGTCTGGAGAATAGGTATAGACATTTCTGAGTAGGCAAAAAACATGAAGATATTTGTGTCCCACATGAATGCTCACAAGAGGGTGACTTCAACAGAGGAAGATTTTAATAATCAAGTAGATAAGGACCCATTCTATGACTACCAGTTGGCCTCATTCCCCAGCAATTCCTGTCAATGCCCAATGGACCTCATGAATAAAGTTGGCCATGGTGGTAGAGAAGAAAGTTATTCATGGACTCAGCAATATGAATGTCCCCTCATCAAGGCAGACCTGGCTACAACCACTGCTGAATGTCCAATCTACCAGCAGCAGAGACCCACACTCAGTGCCCAATATGGCACAATTCCCTGAGGTGATTATCCTGCTACTTGGTGGTTACATTGGACCACTTCCATCATGGAAGGGACAGCATTTTGTTATAATGGAATAGACACATACTCTGGAAATGGATTTGCTTTCCTTTCATGCAATGCACCATTGTGGACTTGCAGAATGCCTTATCATGGTATTGCATACAGCATTGCTTCTGGAATCCACTTTACAGCAAATGAAGTGTGTAAGGATGGGAACATGCTCATGGAATTCACAGCTCTTACCATTTCCCCATCATCCTGAAGCAGCTTGGAAGACAGAATGTAGAATGGTCTTTTGAAGACACTATTACAGTGCCAACTGGGTAGCAATACCTTGAAGGGCTGGGGCAATGTTCTCCAGGAGGCTGTTTATGCTCTAAACCAGCATCCACTCTATGGTGCTGTTTCTCCCATAGCCAGGATTCATGGGTCCAGGATCAAGAGGTGGAAATTATAGTCTCACCACTCAATATTACTGCTAGTGAGCCACTAGAAATTTTTCTTGCTTCCTGTACCTGCAGTCTTAAGCTCTGCTGGTCTACAGGTTTGATTTCCAAAAGGAGGTGTGCTTCCACCAGAAGACACAACAATGATTCTATTGAACCAGGAGCAGTAACCAGCACCTGGTTACTTTGGATTCTTCATGGCTCTTAGTCAACAGGTATAGAAGTAAATTACTCTACAGGCTGGGGTGATTGATCCTGACTACTACGGGGAAATAGTACTATAATGGTTATGAGTATTTCTTCCTTGTTTTATGTTTGTATATATATACATAAAGCAAATATATTTGTTTTCTTTCCTATATTACCCCTTTATCATATGTAGCCGTTGGCCAATTTAATGTAATTATGAATTCCAAAAATATAATTGGATCATGCTTGTAAACTGATCTGTTAATCTGGGCATGATTAAGTTATGATTAGGGCATTGACTGGGCCACGTCAGTAGGGCGTTGAGCCCCACCCCTTGGTGGGTAGGGGAATCGACTATAAAAGGCATGGCAAGAACAGAGTTGAAGCAGGTTTTTGAGAAGCAGTTTTGATGTTTGAGTTCTGATGTTGGAGAGAAGGCCCCAGGAGAAGAGAAGTGAGCCATTCACCTGATAGTCTACAGCTGACCTTGTGGAGGAACCCAGAAGAGCTAAGCCTGGAGAGAAATGCAGCCCCAGGAAGAGAGGAACCCAAGAAGCCTGAACCCTGACAAATGTTGGCAGCTGTCTTGCTCCAACACGTGGCAATGGACTTTGGTGAGAGAAGAAACTTACGCCTTCTGGCCTGGTAACTGTGGACTTCTACCCCAAATAAATACCCTTTATAAAGACCAACCCATCTTTGGTATTTCACATTAGCACCCCTTTGGCTGACTAATACATCATATGACATAAGTTGTATTAACTTCATGTTGTAGTATTTAAGTTATAAGAAATCAAGTTTAAGAGGGAATATTTCCCAAGGACTTGCTCCCTATCCTGGGGAAAGTTAGTGCATTTTCTATTGTATGCAGGTCAGTTGAGTATTGTTAGGTGAAAATATGAATGTTATTGTTTTTATTTAGTGTTTTAGTTTGCTAAAAGCTGCGGAGATCAATAAATCAGAAAGGGGTTGGCTTTTACAATGGGGATTCATTAGGTTAAAAGCTTACAGTTCTGAGGCCATGACAGTGTCTAAATCAAGGTATCATCAGGAGATCCTTTCTCCCTGAGCTGTATCTGTGGGCAATCAGACACATGGTGGCATCTGCTCCATCTCTTCTCTCTCCTCTGGGCCTCGTTGCTTTCAGCTTCTGGCTAAAGTGGTTTCCTCTCAGCTTCTGCATTCTGTGGATTTCAGTTTCTGGGTTCCTCTCTGTCTCTGCAGTTTTTTTCTGTTATCTGTGAATTTTTATTCCTCCATTTATAAAGGACTCTCTAGTAAGAGGATTAAGACCCACCCTGGGTCATGCAAACTAATCAAAGGCCCTTAACTGAAGTAATTTAATCAAAAGTTCACACTTACAAGAGGTTTACATTCACAGGAATGGATTAGCTTCAAGAGCATGTTTTTCTGGGGTCCACAAAAGCTTCAAACTGCCACATTTAGAGATTTAAGTATTGTTTAAGGAGATGTGCATAGGTACCACATTGACAAGGGATGGACTGTGATTATAAGTCTATGTGTCAACTTGGCCAGGTTGTGGTGTCCAGTTGTTAGATCAAGCAAGCACTGGCCTGACTGTTACTGTGCAGATATTTCATGGCCTTAAATCATCAGTAAGTTTATTGCATCTATACATGATTACATCTATAATCAACTGAGGAGATAACCTTCAACAGTGAGAGATGTCTCATCCAATCAGTTGAAGGCTTTAAAAGGAGAAGTGATGATTTCAGCAGTCAGGAGAGAGAATCTCCATCTCTACTTCCATGGGGAATTCACTGAAGACCTTCATCGGAGTTCCCAGCTTGTGGCCTGCCCTTAGGAATTTGGACTTGCCCATCCCCACAGTCATGTGATACAATTATTTTTAAAATCTCATAATATTTACATATATCTACTGTCAGTTTGGTTTCCCTGGAGAACCTTGATTAATACAGGCCACTTGCAAAGGAGGCTGGGCATCTGGGGCCTAAATGCATGGGAGGCAGGTCAGGGTCGGTGATGGGGCTGAGGCAGACCAAGACAAGTGGGGTCTGGGAGATGCTTAGTTGAAAAGACTGATGACAGAGAAAGTGAGTAAGAGGCAGAGGTGGGGCCTGAACATAGCAATATGCTCTAATGACACTGTTCTCCCTCCCAAGGTAGGAAATCTGGCAGATAGTAGGATGAAGCTACAGTAAGAAGCAAGCACAGAGTCCACCACTGGGGTTTCTCTGTGGAAAGTGGGCAAGAACCATGCCATCAGTCAACCCCCTCCAACACAGGTGTCGGAGTCACCAGCAAAAGCACGACTCACTTGGGCTCTGATGGAAAGTTGTTTTGTTCACATAGTGAAACAAAATCAGCTTCACTAGTGGACTTCAGTTCCCCATTTCCAGAATGTGTCAATCTGTGATTCTCTTTTGTGTTTGTGTGTCATAGTGGAGGAACCCCCACTGTCTCCCCACCAGGGACAGATAAACTACTGTGGTGTGAGCTGGATGTCATAAAAGATGCCCACCAGAGTCAGACTATCTCCAGTGAGTATTTATATATGCTTAGGAAAATAAGGGAAGGAATGTACTGGCAGTCTCCTTATCTATTAGGGAATTAAGTTGTATCTTGCTAGGCTGACACACCTGATCCTGAGCACAAGATGTGTCTGTGGGTCCCAGAGAAAGTTGGCAGGCTGCACTAGGACTGTCCTCTACCACACATGCCACAAAACTCTTCAGAGTTTACAAGGATCAAGTCCAGACCAGGGAGCTAATTAATGTCTCCCATGGCAAGATGTGACACCCCCTACTAGCCTGGGTGAAAAACACTCTACCAGGGGAGATGAACAAGTCCACAGACACTTAGGGTTCAAGGCAAAATATCCCGAGTGCTCTTGGGACTTGCAAAGAAAGTCATAAAAGTGGCTTAATAGGGAGTCAGGGAGGTCCCAGAGTCGGTGGCATATGAGAAAATGGAGAAGAGCTGGGGGAGATTTTGACAGGCAGAAAATGTGAGAAGGATTTGCCTGTCTGCTTTCTGATTCCTGAAAAGAGTGAGAGGAAACCCAGCAGCCTTTAATTGCTCCAGTGGAAAGTGCTGAAGGGACCTTTCAACTAGATTCTCTGACTTCTATCCATAGCCAGGATCCAAGAGAGCAATGGTGACTGGTTAAACTATCATTCAAAAGCTGCCAGCACATAACTTTGGCTGAAAAAGAATTTCCTGTGGAAACTTCTGAGTCCAGGGAGAACTGCTTTACAAAATCTCTCCCACCTGTGGGTCACCAAGTTGACTCTGCTTCAGTGAGATAAGTTCCTGGGAAAATGATCCTCACCAGAGTAGCAGATGGCCCTTTTATCAGCACTAGTACTTCAGCTGCCAGGTTGAAGGTTTTAAAAGGTTTATTTTAATTAAACAAGGTGAATCAGTTTAGGGCAGCACTATCCAATGGAACTTTCTGTGATTATTGAAAATATTCTATAATCTGCTCTCTTCAGTATGATAGCCACTAGTCACATGTAGCCATTGAGCACCTGAAATGTGACTAGTGTGATTGAAGGACTTATTATTATTTTTTTTTTACTGGGAGGTCCTGGGTATCGAACCTGGGTCCCTCCATATGGGAGACGGACACCCAACCATTTGAGCCACATCCATCCCCAGAACTTATTTTTTAAATTGTATTTAATTTCAATTAATTTAAATAGTCCTATGTGGCTAGTGGTTCTCATATTGGACAGTACAGAACTGGGGGATCTTGGGCCAAAATTAAGAATCATGGGCATTTGCCAATATAAAAACTATTTCTCAAGTCTTGTATGAAATTTACAGGAAGGAGAGTCTTAAACAGTGTTTTGAAAGGTGACATGCAAACAAGTATTCCCCTCTTCAATTCACAGGTGTTGTTCTTTAACCTCTGTTAGTTATCAGATACATGGGTGACCAGCCAACTTGGGTGTGAGAAGTATAGGAGAGTCAAAACTAGAAAATTCCTAAGACCAGAGCTAAGCATTTCAAGCTGTTTGATTTGATAATAGTTTTATTGTCACTAGCCTAAAGACAATTACTTTTATCTTTTGATCACAGACCACCAAGTTTCATCTTTCACTGCATTCCTTTTTTTAATTTAAAATATAAAGATAATAATAGCTACTCTTCCTTGGGTGCCTCCAATGTACTAGACACTTTACATGTGTTGTTTTTAATCCTCACCTAAACATTCAAAGTTGGGCATTACCATAGCCATTTGCATTTGAAGACACTGAAATAAAGGAAAGTTACATGACCTTATGAGTGGTAGAGTTCCAAATGCCATGTACTTTGTCTTCTCAGCCCATCTTTTAGAACACAAGAAAGTGCCATCCCAGGATAAAAAATTTATACATGGCAGTAGTTAGACTTGGACTTCACATAGTGATCACAGAATTGTAGAGTATCAGGTCTGGGAGGGAATTCAGAGTGTCCTTGTCCATATATTCATTTTACAGGTGAGACTCTGCAGTCAGTGACCTGAACTCTAACTAGCAAGTTAGCACCAGGGGGAAGGGGATGGGGAGGGGCAGCTACTTACAATAATTTATATTGAATCTACCATGGGTTTGAGTGCCAGAGTGGGGTCATAGTTAAATGTGCAACCTAAAGGATATCAAAATATGCAAGATCTTTACTTGGATTTTTTCTAAACTAGTGAAGAAATCTATTGTCCCCAGAAACACATCCTAAAATTCCCTTTCCTTCCTCTCCCATCTACTGCTCCTGTGTCCCTCTCCTCCTAACCCATGGGAAACCTCCCACACTGCCTTTCTCCATTCTGCCTGTCTGTGTCTTTTGATTGGGGAGTTCAATCCATTAACATTCAATATTATTACTGTAATGGCATTACTAACTTCATCTATTTTCTCCTTTGGCTTTCCATTGTTATATCTTACTATTGTCTGTCTTTTTACCCTTTTAGTTACCCTTACTAATAATCTTTATTTCTACACTCTAACTCAGTTTTCATTTTGACCTCTTTATCTCTTTATCCCTGCTCCCTCCTGGATGATGCATATGGCACTCTCCAGATCTGCAGATCCCCAAAGGTGCTCCTTCATACAGATTTTGCCCTTCCTCTGCTGTTTTTGTAAGAGAGGGGAGCCCAGCTGACCCACTCTAATGCCATCTTCCTGGAACCTCCCCATCCCAACTACCTTTAGACCATCCTGTGTCTACCCATATTCTTTTTACCTTGTTATTTACATTAACACACTTTCATAATAAATCTTTCCCTTCTTCTCTCATCTCTCTAATTTTGCCCCTCTGCCCATTATAAAAGACAAGAGAACTGTTTTGTCTGGGCAGGTTCTTCCTTTGACAGGCAGTGGGGCAGGAGAGGGAAAGAATGAAAACCCTGGCTGACAAAGCTAGAGTCCTCTTGAACATGCTGAGTGTGGGGACAGACTGTCTGTGACAGTTTGAAATTATTTTATGAATCCCCAAAAGAGAAATATTATGTTTTAAACCAATCCATTCCCGTGGGCTTGAGACCCATTTGAATGGATTATATTAGTGGGTCATGATTCATGTTGAGTCTCTGCCCTCTTGCTGAGTCTGATATAAAGGAAGAGACAGTCACAGACAGACAGAGGAAAAAGAGAACTGCCATTTTTTTATTCTGCCATGTGAGAGAAAAGACTCCAGTTTTGTCTACAGCTAAGCTGCAAGGACAGAAGCCCTAAGAGACAAGCCCTATAGCAGGAGAGAGGGGACTACAGGATCACTTAAGCATGAAGCCCCAAGAGAATGGGCCCAGGGAGCAGCTCAAAAGGAGACAGTGATCTGCAGGGAAGGCTGAAGCCTCAGCAGAGATCGGCGGCCATCTTGCTTTACCATGTGGTAACATGCCAGGATCAATAGTAGCTGACTTTGGTGAGAAAGCATCTCTGCTGGTGCCTCAATTTGGACATTTCATGGCCTAGGAACTGTAAGGTTTTACCCCAAATAAAAACCCTTTACGGAGCTATAGCAGTTTGGCAGTTTGATATAGTTATGAATTCCAAAAATAGATATTGGATTATGCTTGTAAACTGGTCTGTTCATCTGGGCATGATTAAGTTATAAATGGGGATTTGATTGGGCCACATCAGTAGGGTGTTGAGCCCCACCCCTTGGTGCATGGGGTCTCAAAGATAAAACACATGGCAAAGGACAGAGTTGGAGTTTTTGAGCTGGAGTTCTGAAGCTGAGTTTTAATGCTGGAGCCCAGAGAAAGGGAAGCCCCGGGAAGAGAGGAACCCAAGAAGCCTGAACCCTCGCAAACAGAGGGGATAGAGACGAGCCATTTGCCTGAGAGTCTACAGCTGACCTTGTGGAGAGAGGCAAAGCCTAGAGAGCCTCATATTCTACAGCTGACCTTGTAGAGATAGCAGAGGAGTTGAGCCCAGAGACAAGCAAGTCCTGGGAAGAGAGGAACCCAGGAAGCCTGAACCCTCACAGACATCGGCAGCCGTCTTGCTCCAACATGTGGCAACAGACTTTGGTGAAGGAAGAAACTTCCACTTTATGGCCTAGTAACTGTAAGCTTCTACCCCAAATAAACCCCTTTATAATGACCAACAGATTGGTCCTTCCTCATGACCAAACTCTTCCATCTGCTGGCCTCCCAGGGCTCCAGGATCAAAGCTCGAACATCAGAACTCCAAATCAAAAACTCTCCAACTCTGTCCTTTGCCATGCCTTTTATATTTGATTCCTTACCCACCAAGGGGTGGGGCTGAATGCCCTACTGACATGGTCCAGTCAACACCCTAATCATAACAGACCAGTTTACAAGCATGATCCGATATCTATTTTTGGAATTCATAACTATATCAAACTGCCAAACTGCTACACATGGCAAAAGGAATTAAGATTATAGAAGGAATTAAGGTTTCAGCTGATTTTCAAGTAAAGAGATTATCCTGGTGTGACAGTTTGAATTTTGTGGATCCAGAAAAAGATTGTGTTCTTAAACCAATCCATTCCTGTGGGTGTGGGGCCCTGTGATTGCATTAAGTTCCTTTTGATTAGATTACCTGATAAGATAGCTTTGGGGCTTTTGATTGGACTGCATCAATAAGGCATGGACCAGTTTGGGTTTCCACCTTCTTGCTGGGTCTGATATGAACAGACACAGAGAGAGACAGACACGAGAGAAAGGAAGTCACCATTTTTTATCCTTCCACATGAAAAAGAACTCCAGGTTTGCCTACAGCTGCAGAAAGGCAGTAAAGTCCCAAGAGACTGAGAGGGAGGCACAGAACAAGACAAGCCCTATGCCTGGTGCCCACGGTTGAGCTCCGGCAGACAGTAGATTATGGAATGGAAGGCAGATACCTTGGCAGAATTGCCCGCTATCTTGCTTCACCATGTGGCAACATGATCACCAGCAGCTTTGGTGAGAAAGAGTCTCTGGTGGTGCCTTGATTTGGACATTTCACAGCCTCAAAACTGTAAGATTTTACCCTAAACAAAATTCCCATTATAAAAGCCAACCCATTTCTGGTACTTTGCATTGGCAGCTCTGTGGCAAACTAAGATACCTGGGTTATCCAAGTGGGCCCAATGTAATCACAAGGGTCCTTAAATATGGAAGAGGGAGGCAGATGAATCCATGCCAGAGTGATGTGATGTGAGAAAGACTCAACCAGATGCTGCTGTCTTTGAAGAAGAAGGAAGGGGGCAATAAGCCAAGGCATGTAGGCAGCCTCTAGAAGAGGGAAAACGTGAAAAAATAAAAATTAAAAGGATTTTCCTGTAGAGGCTCCAAAAAAAAAAAATGCAGTTCTGCTGATACCTCGATTTTTGCCCAGTAAGGCCTGTTTTGGATTTCTGGCCTGCAGAACTGTAAGATAATAAATCTGTAGTATTTAAAGACACTGAATTTGTAGTAATTTGTTTCAGCAGCCACAGAAAACTAATACAGACACAGAAAGGGCTGGCGGGCCGCCTTTTACATAAGCATTTGCTTATTTGATAAAAGGGGAAACATGGCACAAACCAAAAAGAGAAAGAAGGAAACTATCATTTCCTGAGCACCTACTATATGTTAGGCAGTTTAGGAAGCTCTTTACAAGCTTTATCTCACTTTTGTGTGTAAAGAGGATCTTGTGGCTTAACTGGAAGAAGAGACAAGGGGGTGATCGATATAGGGCTGTGAAGAGCCTATCACAGCCCTCATGCTTGAGGAAATTCTAATCTGGCTCTAGCTCTCGGTTCCTCATTGGAAACCCCAATCCTTACATTTGAAGTCTAGAGAGAAAGTAGGGCTTCCAGCAACTCTTGCACCTGAGGAAGCAGCCAGCTTTCCCTTGGCAGGTGCCAAAATGTAAACCTTTGCCACCTGACCACAGTCTGAGTTATGAGATACCCCCAAAGACCCCTGAAAATTTAGAGTGAGAGAACCAGCATGTCTTCCCCAAGCTTCTCCCAAGATTGGAGAAGATCTTGTTCCCTCCAGGCCAGGCAAGTGGCTGGGGTTCATGTCAAGAGCAGGGTGATCTAGGGCTACAGTCCCCAAGGCTACATCTGCTGTCACTTCCCCATGACTTGGCAGATGCCAAGGTGAGCCCATTCACACCTGCATCCCCAGAGGGAGTAGGCAGCTGCATATGGTGAGACTGCCCTGGCACTAAAGCTGGCCGGCTGCACCCTTGGTAATAACAAGCAGTCATTCTTCTCATGGTGCAACTGACAGCTGTGGGTCACAGCTAACGGCAAAGCAAACAGAGCTCCAGTGCCCCTTCCTGCAAGGCATGGTGGGAGAGAGAAAGATATTGGATAGCACCCTAAACAACTGAATCCCCATTTATTTAATGCTCTTATTGAGAGCCTACTGTGTGCAGGCACTGGGATTACAAAGATGAATGAGAAAAGTCCTGCCCTTAAGAACACACACAGACATGTATGAGAATGCCTCCAAAGGTATGAAAGTGCCCGAAAGAAGCACGAAGGAATTCCTGAACCATTAAGTGATCAAAAGATCACTTCCAGCTGCAAGGTTCCTGAGGTGGTGCTATGAGAAGGTGCCACAAGGAAGGCATTCCAGGTGGAAGGGATTGGCATAGGAGAGGAAATCAGAGAAATGTGGGAACAAGAGAGCAAACTGACTGGAGCATCAGGACCATGTTGAGTGGTTGCTGATTATTAGGCTGAAAAGATAGATGGGAGCCAGATGATGGAAAGACTGCAATGCTGTGCTATGAGCAATGGAGGGCCATTGACTGGGGAATAACCTGATTGGAATTATGTTCTAGGGAATTTAACCTAGCTAGGGGGATCTAGTCTATAAGATAGGAACATCTTATAATATTCCAGGCAGGTAAGGAGGGTGCACACAAAAGTAGAGGTAGGGAGACATAGTAGAAAATAGGCTTTAATGCAGACTCTCAGACACCTTTCCTGCCCTGACAACATTCTCTGGCTCCCAACAAAACCCAAAGAGCTATATTTGCTATATAGAAATGCATATTTTTATTATCACCATGCAGTACTTTTATTGATAAAACAAAGCTTTAAGTTTTTTAAATGTAAAAGCTAAAGTAACACCTAATATCATAAGAAAAGAAAACATCACATCATGAAAATTGACATTTAACTTTAACAAACCTGGAATGATCTTCACAATGACTGGGCATTGAATGCAGGGTGGGACACAGGGGCTTGTCCCCGCTGTCTGCTTCAAGGCTCAGGGTGCATCAAGCTTCCACTTCAGACAGGTACACTAGGCTGGGGAGCTGTTCTTTCCCCTTCCCATAGTGAGAGTGGGTTCAGCTCTGACCCTGATCCCCTCCCCGGGGCCATCATTAATAGCACATAGTTTGTTGAGGAAGGCTATGCTTTAGGGACCCTCAGCAGCACTGGATTGGTGTCAACACCTGCGAGACACCTCTAGGCTATAGCCTTTCTATGGGCCCTTGGAGGGCTGCTGAGCCTTTGCAGGAGTCTCCTTGACTGAGCTGAACTTTCTAGCATAGAGCCCTGAAATAATCTCTTAGGGACCCTATGGAGCTTTCACTCAAGGTAGTGGTATCTAAGAGTATATTTTAGAAGGACTTTTGAAGAGTTTCCTCTTCCGGGAGGAAACTTATGTCCCTACAGCCTGATTTTTTCCCAGACCCAGTCTGGTATCTTTTAAACCCATGCCAGGGGATTCTGGGTTATCCACTAATGACACAAGAGACTCAGTTGAATGACAGGGGCGGGTCTCTGGTGTAGGAGTTTGAGAAAGAGCCACAGAGTACCCCCAGCAGCCCTCTTGTTTTTTAGGTGGGAGAGGAGTCTACCACACTGGATGGTGGAGGTCTGGTCAGCAGCCTGTTGGGTTAGAAGATGGGATTGCACAGGTGAGCTGTCGTTTATGGGGCCTCAGGGTCCAATAGAAGTTATTGTTCCCAGGCAGACCTTTTGCCAAGGACCAAATGGGCACAGAGTCCAAGGCCAGTGGGAGGGCACAAAGGACATGGAAAACACAACCCCTCTCCTAGGGGAGAGGGGGGAGAATAACAGCCCAGATAAAAATCAGACGATTTCCATTTCACAAAGCAGGGCTTGCACCAGCCTTGGATATTGATGCAGACTGACAGGCTCTCTCCCTCCAAAAATAGCCCTCAGAAATTTCACCATTATTGACTTACTCCTGGTCTTAAAGCTTTAAAAAAAAAAAAAAACAAAAAAAACTTTGGATGTTGGTCATTCTCGCTCCCTGGTGCTCATACCCTGCCATGCACGGACCCCCCCACCCACCGCAGATTAGTGTCCTTGTCATCCTACCACAGGATATTCAGCTGCCCTGGAACTACGACCTGGCCCAGCTCCGGCCACACCTATGTGACCACATTCACATGCTCTCTACACCATGTACACCTCATCAGTCATCTACAGGGCACCAGGCCAGCCAACTGCTGCTGCATGACACTGTGGACTTCTTGCTGGCCTCAGCCATCAGCACCAAGTTCTAGAACAGACACACCAATGAGAAGGTGGAGCTTCAGGAGTTCAGACCGCATCACCATCTACTTCCCCAAGGTGCGTTTCTTGGGGCAGTAGACAAAACTCCTGTTGTCCAAAAATCATCAAATTTATTTGGGAGGGTAAGGGGCCCCAAACAGCCAAAACCAACTTGAAAAAAGAAGAATAAAGTTGGAGGACTCGCTCTACCTGAATTTAAAACTTTTTACAAAGCTACAGTGGTCAAAACTGCATGGTACTAGCACAAGGATAGATATATACACCAATGGAATGGAATTGAGAGTTCAGAAATAGACTCTCACATCTATGGCCAATTGATTTTTGACAAGACTGCCATGTCTACTAAATGGGGAAAGAACAGTTTCTTCAACAAATGATGCTTGAGAACTGGATTCCATATGTAAAAGAATGAAGGAGGTCCCCTATCTCACACCTTATACAAAAACTAACTCAAAATGGATCAAAGATCTAAATATAAGAACCAGGACTATAAAACTCCTTAAATAAAAAGTAGGGAAGCATCTTCAAGATCTTTGGTAGACAATAGCTTCTTAGAATTTATAACCAACACGCAAGCAACAAAAGAAAAGAGTAGACAAATGGGACATCATCCAAATTAAAAACTATCATTTAAAGGACTTTACAACATATTCAGTGGGAGAAAATATTTGGAAACCATATATCTGATAAAGATTTAATATCTAGAATATATAAAGAAATCCTACAACTCAAAAACACAAAGACAAAAAACTCAATTAAAAAATGGGCAAAAGACTTGAATAGACATTCCTCCAAAGAGAATATACAAATGGCTAAAAAGCACATGAAAAGATGCTCAGCATCATTATCATTAGCTATTAGGGAAATGCAAACCTAAACAATCAAAACCACGATGAGATACCATTTATACCCATTAGAATGGCTGCTATTAGAAAACTGAAAATTACAAGTGTTAGAGAGAGCATAGAGAAATAGGAACACTTATTCATTGCTGGCGGCAATGTAAAATGGTACAGCCACTGTGGAAGACAGGTGAGCAGTTCCTCAGAAAACTAAGTATAGAATTACCATATGACTTGGCAATCCCACCCAAAACAATAGAATTAAAAGCAATGAGTAGCAAAGGTATTTGCACACTGATGTTCACAGCAGCATTATTCACAATTACCAAAAGATGGAAGCAACCCAAGTGTCATTAACTGGTGAATGGATAAACAAAATGTGATGTATACATACAATGGAATATTATTCAGCCATAAAAAGGAATGAAGTTCCGATACATGTGACAACATGGCTGGACCTTTAAGACATCATGTTGCATGAAATAAGCCAGACACAAAGGACAAATATTGTATTATCTCACTGATATGAAATAATTAGAATAAGCAAACTCATAGTCAGAATCCAGAATATAATTTACCAGGGGTTGCGCTGGGGGTAGGGAATGGGGAGCTAATGCTTAAATTGTATAGCGTTTCTATCGGGGTTGATTGTCAAGTTTTGGTAATGGGTGGTCGTGATGGTAGCACATCGTGAATGTAAATAACATCACTGAATTTATATACGTGAATGTGTGGTTAAAACGGAGAAATTTTAGGTTTCTCCCTAAAATTTCATAGTAACGTAACATAACTAGCATATGTTAGTCTAGTAACATTTTAGTAACATTCTAGTAACATTTTCTTTTAATTTAAAAGAAAAAGACCCTGCTGTCTGAGCTCAACCAGCTCAAGGGCCAGGGCAAGTCGGGCCTGAGCGACCAGGTCACCAACAACCAGGTGCACATTGAGGTCGTGTGTGACAGCCTGGCCAAGGACATCCAGCAGCTGCAGGAAAAGCTGCAGGATGAGTGGCTTCAGAAGGAGGAAGCCAAGAGCACCCTGCAGTCATTCAGACAGAATGTCCACAATGCTGCTTTAGCACATCTTGATCTTGCTGTAAAGAGCAAACATTGTAGGAAGAGATTATCTTTTTGAAAAAAAACTGAACCATGGGGAAATCCAGGCCCAGATTCAGCAACAGCACATCTAGATTGAAATGGATGTTTCCAAGCACGCCCTTACAGCTGCCTTGCGTGAGGTGTGTCAGCAGTGTGAAAGTGTGGTGGTCAAGAGCCTGCAGGAGGCTGAGGAAATCCAAGTTCGCTCATCTGTCCGAGGCTACCAACCAGAGCCAGGCAAAGCAGGAGTCAATGAGTACTGGGGGCAGATGCACACCCTCACCTGCAAAGTCTCTGGAGCGTTCTGCAGTTTTCCAGGACAGCAAGATAGATTTGGAATAGGAATGAGCTCTAGTTCCTTAAGAACCAACATTCCCAAAAGATTTAGAAAAAAGTTTACAACTTGATCTTGTTTATGAAGAAGTCTTGTGCTATTGTATTTTTTAAGGAGTATTTTTTAAAATAATTTTTTATTTTTTTAAAAAGATATTTAGATTATATAATGTTACATAAAAAAATACAGGGGATTCCCATATGCCCTGCTCCCTACACCACTCACATTTACCGACATTAACAACATCCTTCATTAGTGAGGTACATTCATTGCAATTGAACACGTTTTGGAACATTGCCACTAAGCATGGATTATAGTTTACACTGTAGTTTACACTCTCTCCCACTCAGTTCTGTAGGTTATGGCAAGATATATAATGACCTGTATCTGTTGTTGCAGTGTCATTCAGGGCAATTCCCAAGTCCTGAAAATGCCCCTGTATTACACCTATTTTCCCTCTCTCTGACCTCAGAACCTCTGGTGGCTATTGCCTCCACATCAATGATATAATTTCTTCCATTGCTAGAATCACAATAAGTCTATAGTAGAATACCAGTAAGTCTACTTTAGTCCATAGTTCATTCCCCAGTCCTGACAATTATGGGATGGTGATGACCACTCCAATGGATGGCCATCACTATGGCCAATGGATGGGACTCTTTTGCTTGCAGTTTTGCTTGTTCTTGGTTCCTTGGTATGGTGGTTGCCCATCATCACCTCTTTGTTAGTTGTCCTGGGTGAGTCCAATGAACTTAAGAGTAGGTGTTGCAACTCCACTGAGGCTCAGGGCCCAGCTGGCACATGGACAGCCCAAAGATTCAAGTCTCTTGGATGTATACCTACCATTTTTGAATACCATTAAAATGACTTTTTTTCCAGCAAGAATCTGACCAACTTTTCTACTTCAATCAATCTTTGGAAAAAACTAAAAAAAAAAAACAAGAAGAAGAAACCGTAGATGTCAAAGGCCTTAGCTATCTTGTCTACTTTCCTAATGAATGGATAAGGAATCAGAAATCCAGGCAGGTGTAGAAACATCCACAGTCACATAGCTCAAACCCAGATCTCCTCACTCCAAGTCTAGTGCCTTTCTCTAAATCAGGAGTTCTTAACCAGAGGTCCATGAACTTGAATTAAAAAAACAAAACAACAACAAAAAAAAACCCACCATTATTCTTGTGGGAAAGTGTTAGTGAGGGTGTGACATATTTATTAAATAATACACAGTATAGTGTGAACTTAATAAGGGTCTGTGGTTTTCACCTGACTGGCTAAGGGTCTGTGGAACAAAAAAGGTTAAGAACCCCTGCTCTAAGTTCATTCAACTAATGTACCAGGAACTGCCCACCATGTTTTGTTGTTTCAGTTCCTGTGATAAAATACCCTTGGGAACCATACACACTGAACTGTGTAGTCATTTGCACTTTAGTATGAATGACTCTCTTGTAAGGACCGAGGGAGCCTTGCTGAGAAGAGAAAGGGATACTCTGAGAGGAGATGGGGATGAAGGGGACAGAAAGTGGAAGCTACCATACCTGAAAGGACCCTTAGAAAGATAGGCCAGAGCCAGGGCGTCCTTAGAGATGGTCTAGCAAAGGGCCTCATTTGATCCCAAAGAAACAAATTTGGCTCCCAGAGCAACAAATGGCCTTAACAAACCTTGCTGGGGGAATACCTTGCCCTTCAAAATAGGGCTGTAGAACAGCAGTTCTCATCCACGGTTGCACATTAGAATCATCTGGAGAGCTTTAAATAACATTGGTGGCTGAGGCCCCACATCAGACTAATTAAATCAGACCCCAGGTGGAATGCAGGTGAAGATATTTTAAAGCACACTCCAGTGGTTTGTGGAGCCACGGTTGAGAACCATTGCAGCAGAGAGAGTAGGAGCAGTGATTCTCCCCACCTTGCTGCCTTCCTTTCCCCATGTCATCAGCTACCTGGGTTCACTAAGCTTTTCTAAGTTCTTCCTCCACTGTATCTTCAACATTAGATTAGAGGAGATCCATATCACCTACCCCAGATTGGGGGAGTTCCATGCCTGGAAGGGACATGATGAAGCTGGGGGGGGAGGGGCGGGGTGCTGGGGGGTGACATCTCAGGCAGAAACTTTGAATTGGAACTCCCTGGGGGCCAGAAGAAATAAAACCACCTCCTTCTGCTTGGCAAGCCTGAGCCCCTAGGACACTAAGTAACTGCAGGGATCAAATCAAAAGCCTTGTGGGCCTCCTTCTGGTTCCAGGGACAGCAAGGAAATAATTGGAAGTGGCAGACATTGGAGAGGTCATCTTACAGGTGATGAGCTGAGGCCAAGCCCAATGAGCCAGTGGTTCCGATATGAGTGGCAGGTCCACATCTCCTGACTTCACATCTTGAGCTTGCTCTCAGCAGCCTTAGAGCAGAGCCATGGACAGAGGCCTGTCCTCTCCCTGGCTGGGTGTCTCTTCCTCTGGGCTTAAGGCTAGTTAAGTGCACCAGTCCTGGTCCTCTGGAATGTGAGGGGTGGGTAATCTGCTGGGGGCTCCCATTGCTCTAGGCTCAATCCATCTACTCACAGGCAATGTCTTCCCAACAAACTCTTACTCATATTCAGAGGAAGTTTCTGGGACAGCCATGCTGGAGAAGAGCATCCTATACATGCCTCTTCTCACCCTCTAACTCATCCCTGTGGGGTCCTTCTTTAAAGGTCTGACCCTTCTACAGGTCAAGCTCAAGTCTGATTGGAGGTCCAGCCTCTCCTTTGGAATCACAAGAGCGTGGAGGCCACCTGCTGGATACCAGCCCACCTTCCAACACCAGGCCAACCACCGCCCCTTCCTTTCCCCTTTTGCACCTATTTCTGTACAACTGAAGAGCAGTGGGGATTAATCTCACAAAATAATGCTACCCCAAAGAAGCCAGATACAAAATGGCCCGTGCTGAAGTTTGCATTAATGTGAAGTTCAAAATCAGGCAAAGCCAATTCATGCTGCTAGAAGTCAGGACAGTGGTTACTCTTGGGGGAGAGGGTTGGGACCAGAGGGAGTGAGGGGGTGGGGTTCTTTCTGGGTGATGAAAGTATTTCTATTACTTGATCTGGGTACTGGTTACACAGGTGTGTTCATGTTGTGAAAATCCACTGAGCTGTACACTTTTTATGTGTACAATCTTCTGTATGCAGAAACCTTCCCCCAAAAGTTTCAAAAAGTGCAGGGGGCCTAGAGGAAAGCAGCGAGTTTAGAATGCTGCAAAGCCTCAAAAGCCTGTCACGGGTCCCGCATAGCTGCCACTCTTCCTGGGCTTTCAGGCTTGGGTGCGCTGCCCCAGCCTTTGTGACTTAGGGGGCCTAGGGCAGAGATTCTGGGGATGGGCTTGGGCCGGGGTTAAGGGAGCGAATCTATCAGCCAGTGGTCAAGGTCTGTGAAAGTCTTTTCTCTCTCATCCCTCCTGTGAGATTGGAGGGAAGGTCCACAGACCCAGGCACAGCCCCTCCCCAGCCCCTCCCCAGTCAATAGCTAAGGAATGAAGAAGTGTGACTTGCAAAGGGTCCTCCCAAATAAAACCTAAGTAGTGTCTCCCACATGTTCCAGATACTGCTTTAAGTGTCAGAGATAATGCACAGGGGTGCTTGAGGCCATGGTAAGGGGAGCTGGGGACCCGTTCCACAATCAGGGTGGTTGCCCCTGTGTGGGGCTGGGTTCCCATCATGGTGCTCCTGGTGGCCTCGGCCATGGTGCCCACCTGTCAGCACCACCTGTCTGAGCCGCCTGAGAGTTGGCAGTAGAGGGGCTGTCAACAACACCAGCAGCTCCCTACCCCACCCGGAGCTGCCGGCACAGACTAAGCTTAAGTTTTTGCTGCTAAGCAGATGCGCCCTCTCTGCCTGGGGCCAGACTGCACCCTGCACCCCAGGCAGACAATGGCTCTATCTGCAGGGGGTGTGCAGTGCAGCCAGCGGGGGTGAGGACGGGCAGCAGCTCTGAGGGCCCACAGTGGGCTCCCACCACAACCCACTGCTGGCCAGTCTTGGACCTTCAGTCACTGCCCCGGAGCTCTTGCTGGAACTCCGGATAAAGGGGAGCTGGTGCCAAAGCAGAGGATTTAAACACACAACTGCTGATGAAGATCCACGCTGAGTCCTCTGTGGAGGGTCTTCAGTCAATGCCCCTGCAGAGCCTGCGGTGGGATTCTCGTCCCGCATTCCCCTGTCCTCTCTGGGCCACCTTAACCCCTCTGAGCCCATTCCTCATACAAATGGAGACAAAGAGCTACCTCACCTGCTGCTTTCTAATTTGTCCCTTTCTCTACTGTTTGAATTTCCTCACCCTATATTGCTTTTAAAAAATATACCAACAGGGGTGCACTGGGTTGAAAGTGTCTCCCCCATAATCCATATCCACCCAGAACCTCAGAATGTGACCTATTTGGAAATAGGGTCTTTGCAGATGTAATTACTAAATGGAGATGGGGTCATACTGGATTAGGGAGGACCCTAAATCCAGTGGCTGGTGTGCTTATAAGAAGGCCATGTGAAGACACAGACGCAGAGAAGAGAGGGCCACGTGAAGACGGAGGCAGGCACTGGAGTTGTGCTGCCACAAGCCGAGGAAAGCCAAGGATTGCCGGCCACCACCAGGAGCCAGAAGAGGCAAAGAAGGATCCTTCCCCACGGTCCCTCCAGTGCCTTGTTGTCTGACTTCTAGCCTCCAGAACCGGAATCTCAGAAATGTTGTTTTAAGCCACCCCGCTTATGGTAATTAGTTATAGCAGCCCAAGGAAAGTAAGAAAAAGGGTTATCTGTGCTGGAAATACTATCTTATATCATGGCTCTGCAGGCCTAACCAGGCCTAGCTGATCTCCAGGTTTCAGAACCTTCCAGGTGGGAGCCAGTGTCTTGTCAGTGAAGAGCCCCATCCCTAAACCTGTGTCCTAAGAGGACACACTGAAACTTTCTCCTTGTAAATGTCCCCCATGGTCAATTTCTTTTAACAAATAATCTTGCTGTTGCAATATACCTGTCTGCCAAATAGGGTTGGGAGAGAAACTGACTTTCAGCGGTCAGCAACACACAGGCCAATTCAGGGGGGAAATTATAAAAAGTTTGTGAACTACATTTTTGTATTTTAGAAAAATTCCACTTTTTCAAAATCCAGAAATAAAGTCTGTTATTTCCCTGTCCTTGAGGGATTTCAATGACAACAAAATTTTTCAACTCATATCACCACTGTGTACTGTGGAATCCAATGATAATGCTGAGCCTGTGGACAACATTTGAGATCTTTTCCTCCCTGGCTGACCCTCTAAGTTATTTTACTGTGCAATATCAGTATCATTATTATTAAACTCATTAAAATAAGCATCTTTTTTTTTTTCACTGCAAATGAGATAAATAGCAATGTCACTCAGATCAAGTATTGTTCAGTCCACTTCAAAACACATCTTTTATGTAGATGTGTTTTATACAAAAAAGTCTTAACCATTTATTGAAGAAGAAACATAAATGAACAGTAAGCATATGAAAAATGTTCAAGCTCAATATTTAAAAAGGAAATGTAAATTTATATAGCAATCAGATATCATTTTTGCTCCTCAGATTGGAAAATATAGAAAAGATTGATATCTGGCATTGGTGAAGTTGTGGGAAAACATCTAGAATATGCATTTATAAAGATGATCATTGCAGGAAAAAAAGGGAAAAAAGGGAGGAACTATCTAAATGTCCATGAAAAGGGGAGCTATTTGAATGGCTAAATAAATTATGGCACATTCATACATTAATAATACAGAATACTAGATAGCATTAAAATTAATCGCCACGTACTGACACAGAAAATTCTGTAAGACATATTGTTAAGTGAAAAATGTAAGCTTGCAGAATGTTAATTACAGGTATATATCAAAATCAGTTTTTGCTAACTCAGTGTTCACAGCAACAAACACTGATTTTGATATCTATCAAAATTTCTGGGGAAGCAGATGTGGCTCAAGCAGTTGAGCACCCACCTCCCATGTGGGAGGTCCGGGGTCCGGTTCCTGGGAGTTACTTGCTTTTCCGTGGCTCAGTTTGCGAATCTGTAAAATGGAGCTACTAATCCTATCTCCCTCATAAGGTTGCTGTAAGGATTCAATGAGATGATATATGTAAAACACTTAGCATGTCTGGCACAGAGCAAGCACTCATAACAATATCATTATCATTGTTTTATTATTATTATTTTACAAGAGAATGTATTCATGTATAACTTAATTAATTTTATTTATTTTTGAAAGAAAATGGTCCCAGGTCCAGAAACACAATCTCCTGCCAAGATACTACCACCTTGAAGTGGTCTTCAGGGGGCCTGGGCATCTAAGGCAGACCCCAAGACTCATCCTCATGGATTCTAGGCAAACCCAATTGGTCGATCCACATCCCCCCACTCCTGCCACTACCCTGCTGTCAGGCTTGGCCAGTAGCTACCCAAAGCACTTAATGGTGTGGGGCAAGGGGACTTTTGGCAGCTGGGCAGGGCTGGGCCGCTCTAACCAACAGCAGCCAGGAGATAACGTGAGCCCAGTGAGGTGAAACTTCATTTTTTCAAAAGAAGCCAAAAATCTGAAATTGAATGTGAGCTTTCCAAGGTTTTAAACCGTGGAAACTGTATCCAACAGCTTTTTGCTAGTTTATGCTGTAGTAAAGAATAGCCAACCCCAAACTCTCAGCGACTTAAACAACACAGCTTCCTCCCGGGCTCAGGTTACATGGGGACTGCAGGTTGGCTGCAGCTCTGCTCCGGGCACTGGCTGCCTGAGGATCTGCTCCCACCTGGGATATGCTGTTCTTGCAGCAAAGGAACAAGAGCAATGTCTGAAGCACGTGTCTAAGCAGATGTGTGTCCATCACCTCTTCACAGTCTATTGGCCAAAGCAAGTCATACAACCAGGTCCAGTGTCAATGCAGAGGAATGCAGACTGAGTAACTGGGAACAGTATCATCTACCAAGTGTGCTAAGACAGTTGGTTCTTGTTTTTCACAGTAGTTATATTCTATAAAGGCACCATTACAGAATACTGAGCCATTGCAACTATGAGAAATAGTGTTTAGGTTCCTGAGAGCCTCTGGACACAACATTTTCACCAAACCATCAGTGCATAACCTTGTTTTATGTGTGTTTCTGTTTAAAGACACCTTAATATAAATTTTTGATTGATAACATTGAACTCACAGCCAGTATCATTAGGACTCATGCCTGAATGAAGTTTATCTAACACATGTATTTTCTCAGTAAGGCAGATCACAGCCCTCTTGAGCTCAGGAACACTAGACAGCACTTCAGCACTATGTTTGAGGGCCATTTTAAACAGTGAAATTCCATAAAAAGGCACAAAAATAAGAAAAATGTGGCACTAAATATAAGACAAAAAGGATAGCTGTTTACAGCACGAGAGTTGAAATAAGAAGGCAGAAAATTGCCTTGTTCGACCTTATGTGGGAATGTGTGTCAGGTGACTCAAATTTTTTGCCACTCTGTGCATGTCCACAAATAACTGTGAAAGCATAAGTATTAACTTGGGTATTACAAATAAATTTTAGCAAGCAGGCAAATTTGTAAATATGGAATCTGCAAATATTGATGATCAATTGTACACTATATTTTTTAAAACCTCAAGATATCCTCCAACTTCCTCCATAATGTTGTGTTGTCATCCAGTGACAAGCATTAATTTAGTACCTGCTGCATATCCAGCTTCTTTCCTAGAACTCCTGTCACACTACCTGTTCAATCATCCAACAAATATTTACTGAGACTCTACCAAAGTGCCAGGCTCTGTTCTAGGTGCTATACATCAGTGAAAAAAGAGAAAGGAAAAAGAAGCCTGCCTTCATGGAGCTTACACTTTAGTTGGGGAGAGAGACAAGAAATATAAACAATAAGTAAATTGCATCTTTTGTTAGAAGGCATTAAGTGCTATTCTGGAGGGTGGTGGTGGAAACTAGAACAGGATAAAGGAGACTGGAGAAGTTAGGTGTATTAGTCAGGGCTCTCCAGAGAAACAGAGCCAACAGGATACATAGCAAGAGATTAGAGGAATTGGCTCACATGACTGTGGAAATTGGCAAGTTCACATTCCATAGGGCAGACCACTCTGATGAAGGTTTCAATGAAGGTTTCAATGAATTCCCCAGGAGAAGCTGGCTGGCCGAAGTAGAGATAGAAAGTGTTTCTTCTGGCTGCTGAAATCATCAGTTCTCCCTTTAAAGCCTTTAACTGATTGAATGAGATTTCTCTTATTGCTGACAATCTCCTTTGTTGATTGTAGATGTTATCATCCATAGATGCAATCAACTGATGAATGATTTAATTCCACAAAATACCCTCACAGTACAATCAGGCCAGTGCTTATTTGACCAAACAACTGAACACCATAACCTAGACAAGTTGATACATGAGCTTAACCATCACACGAGGTAAGGAAGGGGCTTGTAATGTATGGTAGGGCATTTAGGGTAGCCTGCTGAGAAGGTGACTTTTTTGGTAACAGCTTTATTGAGATATAATTCATATACCAGATCATTTACCTATTTAAAGTGTACAACCCTATGGTTTTTAGTGTATTCAGATATATGCAAACATTATTTCAATCAATTTTAGAACATTTTCATCATCCCTGATAAAGTTATATAGAGAAAGCCCTGGGGACTCCCCAGAGACAAAAATCAATCAAGCAAACAAAAAGCCCATGCCCTACTTCCTGTTTGAATTCCCTCTTGAGTTTCCTCTTGAAATCTTTTGATATTTGAAATTCCTACCAAGGTGGCAGACCCAGACAGGCAATCAGGCCTCTAGATAGTTACGTTTGACCCAATACAAAACAAAGCCTGCCCTAAACCTGTCCCTATAAGATGGAAAAATCCCCATCCAATCAATAGGACTGAAGCTAACTTCCTTTTTATGTCTACAAAAATCGCTTGCCAGCCCTAGAAGCTAGAAACTGCTTCCATTTTTGCAAATGATCTGGCTTCTTTGCTGTGGCAAAACTTTCACGTCCTGAATAAATCTGTAAACTTGACTCCAATCGGTCTTTTGGCACCCAAAAAAGATACACTGTACCCTTTATCAGTCACCCCCACTCCCCACCCCCCGCCCCGCCACGGTCCTAGGCAACTGTTAATCTACTTTGTCTCTATGGATGTGCCTACTGTGGATATTTCATATAAATGGAATCATCCTATGTGTGGCCTTTTGTGACTGGCTTCTTTCATTTAGTACAATGTTTTTAAGGTTCATTCATTTTGTAGCATGTATCAGTACTTCATTCCTTTTTATTGCTGAATGATATTCTGTTGAATGGATATTCCACATTTTGTTTATCCTTTTCTCGGTTGATGGAGCCTTGGGTTGTTTCCGCTTTCTGGATATTACAGGTAATATGGCTGTGAACATTGGCATGCAGGTTTTTATGTGCTGAGGTGACTTTTAAGCAAAGACTTGAAGGAGGTGAGGGGATTAACCACATGCAAGGACCCTAAATCAGGAGCCTATGTGGGGTGTTGCAGGAAAAGCAAGGAGGCCTCTGTGGCAAGAATGTTGGTAATGATATGGAGAAAGGACAGAGTGAGGTCTGAGGGGAATGGGTGGCCAGCTCATAGCAGTGAGGCAGAGAACAGAGAGGCCTGAGAGGAATGGCGGCCAGCT
>JAKSZT010028738.1:2514637-2604330 GCA_026826555.1 Tolypeutes matacus | reverse complement strand
GTGAGGCAGAGAACAGAGAGGCCTGAGAGGAATGGCGGCCAGCTCATATAAGGCCTTATGGGCCACTGTAAGGTTTGGGCTTTTACTTGAGTAACTGAGTCTCACCAGAGGATTTTCAGCAGGGAAATGACATGATCTAACTCATGTTGAATCCTCTATTTTACCCTACGTACTCTGAGATGAGAGGGAGGATAAGAAGACATTGGATAGGTGGGAAAAGAGAGGGGAGAAAAGTGTGGGGAGCTCCTGGGAAGCAGGAAGGCCCAGTGAGTAAAGAGAGGGCAAGTTTGAGATGGCAGGATGCCTAATGCATGTGGGGAGCAGGATGGATTATGCTGGGAGGAGATGGAGGCAAGATTTTGCAGGGGTGAGTTGCGCAGGCTTCCAAAATCACCCCTCCTTCATGATCTCTGACATACATTGATCTGCAGTCATTCAGACCCCTCCTCTGAGAATCACATCTTCTGACATCCTGAGGAATGCAAGGTGGGCAGGTGTTGCCACACGCTCAGGGGTCCCCTGCTTCCTGTCATCTGCTTGCTGCCCTCCTTCTCCACCCCCCCCAGCTCACAGTCACTTGGCTTTCGCCCCAGCAACTCTACTGAAACAGCTGTTTTGATCACCAGAGACCTAAATAGCCTAAATGCCTCCTCCTCAGCCTACAAAAACCTCCCTGTTTATACCCTGCAGAGCCTTGCCACTCAGGTATGCTCCAGGGAGAAGTAGCATCGGCCTCAACCAGGAGCTGGTTAGAAATGCAGACTCACTGGCCATAGAATCAATCTTCATCTTTAACAAGATCCCCAGGTTGGAGAAGCCCTGCTGGAGTTAGACATGCATGGTTTTATCTGCCCAGTACCTTCCCTGTATTAGGAGAACAGCTCCTTCCTCTTCTTTGTCAAATTAAGGAATGGAAGTTGCTGTCCTTTTGCTTGACTCTGCTTCCCCCAGCCTCAGTGACTGTTGAGCAAAGAGCACGTAACCAGACGAGCCAATTAGAATTTTGACCCTGGGTTTTTCTCCTTTGGTTCTGGGGTGCCCCTTTCAGGTCCCAAAGGGTAAAGAAGTCAGGATGGAAGAAAGAAGCCACACAGAAGGATGGACTGAGATCCAAAGGCTGGTCTATCAGTCAGGATTTCTTGGCTGCAAGCCTAGTTGTATTTCCAACCAAAGAGGAATTTATTGGAAGGATATCAGATTTTCACAGAATTGATACAAGTCTGAGCCCCAGGCTTGGAAACAGGTGGGAATCTGGGCCACTTCAAGGTCTAGAAAGCAAATAGACAAGAATGGTCTCATGGAGGAACAGTTCACTCAGGCAGAATGATGGAGGTGTGGAAATCTTTTTTTTTTTTTTCTTTTTAATTCTGCTTAAGACTCAGGTTCCAGGTAGGGCTTGTGGATTGGCAGTTGGAGACCTGCTCCTTGGTTAGGGGAGGGCACCATCAGACTATCAGGGAAGAGTAAATGCAAAAGGGAATTCTGAGAGCTGTTAGAGGGCATAAATTCCTGAAGGCCACAAAATAACACTTCAGCTAATATCACACCCTTCCCACTGTTTGATTATTGAACCAACAATTCTGCTTTGTGCTTAAGTTACTTTGAGTTGATTTCCACTGAAAGCAATCAAAGTCTAATATATCCCCCCTCTTTCTGAAGCTCCTCCCTAGGCATCAGTAAAACTGTTCTCCCCTACCTTGTTGACCACTCCTTCTGGGCTTCCTTCATTGGTTCTTCTTTCCATTCCTTTGAAAGTCTATTTGTGCATTTCTCAAGGGTTTTCCAAGCCTTCTTCTCCTATTTTATACCCTTCCCTACCTGCATGACTTTGAGGGTCTCCTGGACAAGGCTGTCTGCGTCTCTCCTTTGCTAGATACCTGCATTTCCCACTACCAAGTGGAGGCTGCCCAGGCCAATGTATTTAGACCTGAATTTGTCATTTTTTCCCTAAACATCCTTTGTTTCTATGTTTCCCATTTTGATTATTGTATTTTCTCTGTTTATTTCACCATCTTCCCCCATCATAAAAGCTTAAAATGTGGAGTATCCTTGGCTGTCTCTCCCTTGCCTAGTTCCCATATTCAATCTTTTACCAAGTATTGTTGATTCCACCTCCACAATTTCTTTCATTTCATTTGTCTTTTATCTCTATTACCTCTGCTCTAGTTAAGGCCTCCACATTTTCTTGCCAAACGGCTTTTTTGGCCTCAAGTTTCCCTCCATTATTAGTGAGTAATCAGGCATACCAAGATATTCTTAAAGCCATTGCCTGCAGAATAAAATCCAGATTTCTTGGTGTGCATTGAGCCCTGGCCTTAACCTAGGTTTCCATCCTTGCTGTCCATTTTAACCCCTACCCTTGCCAAATATACCCACACTAGACTTCACAGCAGTCTTTGGGTCTCACCATGACCTCGACTTTCTTACCTCCCACGATGCCATCACACCATGACCTTTGATGAAATTTTGGGCCCCCTGCCTTCCCACCCATCATCTCTGATCTCTATGTCCTGAAAGCCTATTCATTGTCTGACCTGAACCTGCTCCTTCAAGTCAGCAGGTTCATCCATGTGCCCTGCACTTGATGGTCTGTGAAAGAGTGAAAAATACAGGCCCTGGTCACTCTGGAAGTCTTGCTTGTTCCTGAGCTGTGTGTACGTGGATTCCTTTGCCACCTGCTTCTGGGCTCTAGGCTCTGGGATGCTGACTTCAGTCACCAGTCCTGGCTCCTGCAGACAAGGATTCTGGTGTGCTTCCGTGTTTGTCAGACTCTTTTGATGCCCAGTTTCCTAGTCTCTCTGCCTCCTCCCATGATGTCAAATAGGGACTCTCTGCCCTGGCCTCTGCGGATGAACCCCTCACATGATGGGCATCCAGCCAGGTCCCTTTGCTCCTCTTCCTTGGAGCCTTCCCTGGTTTCTCCAGTGGACTAGAGCCCAGATCTAACCTCCATTTATCACTTGTTTGGGAATCCTTACTATTCTTTAGGATTACCAGATTTCCTTAATCTCATTCTGAAATGTCTTTTTGCCAGTCCTACATTGAAGTCCTGGATTCCAGAACTTCAATTCACTGACAACCACCCTGGCCAGACGGAGATCAGGAGCCAAAGCAGCCTTCACAAAGGTGTTGGTTGCCCTCTCCATCTTCCTCCCTGCAAAAGAAGCTGGACTTGACAAATTTTGCCTTGCCTGTAAAATGCATTTTGGATCACCAAGTCACTGCATTTCTATATCTGAGCATCTGAGAAGATGTCAGCATTTGCATCCATAAACTCCGGAGAGCAGGGTCTGGGTCCCTATATGCCTAAATGACTCAGTGGAGTAAGTGTCACTATCCAAGGAAGGGAATAATCCTGAATCATGGAGTGCTGAGGTTGATGGCTGAATATTCAGCCAGATGCTGGAATCAGAGCACTGTGCCTTTAAGAAGGGTGAAGGCACATTTTCTGGAAGTGGAGCCTGGTCCTACAGGCAGTGCCTCAGCCCACATACCCTGGTCCTGGGGTTGCCTTTAATGAGCCCAGGTCATTGCCTGGGTCTTGGGGCCTCCCACCCCAACATCTCTGGTTTGCAGCCCCAGCACCACTCCTGGTCTGCTCCCTTGCTTCCTGCTGACGCACGGCTAAGCTTTGGCACCTGGTGAGCATCAAGCATCACTGGCTTCCAAACACTCCCTCCTACCCATGTATCCACGGGTTTCTGCCCTGTCTTTCCAAGCCCAGTTTTGAGAGTTATCACTTTCACGTTCTTTTTCAGGCCTTCTTTCTTCCTTTGAAGTTCAGGCTATTTTATTTTCTGGTTAAGATAAACTTCTCCACATTTTCCCTTTCCTGTCAGTCTGTGCTGGGGGAGCAGCTGAAAGTAAAGAAGCATGGTTTTCCAGGTTGACCTTACTGGGGAAGGTGAGGCCATCCAGTCTGCTGACACAGCAGGTGTTTTTGAATCGCACGTGAGTGTGTGTGTGTGTGTGTGTGTGTCCTTAGCAGGAATCAAAAAATTTAGGGAGAGGGAGCTGATATGGCTCAAATGGTTGAGTGCCTGCTTCCCACATGAGAAGTCCCAGGTTTGGTTCCCAGTGCTTCCTAAAAACAAAACAAACAAAACAAACAACAAGTAAACAAACAAACAAACTCAGAAAGCCGATGTAGCTCAGTGGTTAAGCATTGGCTTCCCACATATGAGGTCCCGGGTTCAATCTCCAGCCCAGTACCTCAAAAAAAAAAATTTAGGGGGAGAGGGTCAAGGCCTCCCATGCCCCCAACACCCACCTACCCAACGATAGTTGATAAAGATTATGAAATACAGAGTAATGGAAGGAGGACTGGTCTGGGAGATTAAGGCACGTGAGTTCTAACCCTAACTCCACTTGTAGCTTGCTTAACAAGTTATTAGCCTCCTAGGAATCTACTTTCTATAAAAAAAGCAGACAATTCTATCCTCACCTCTCTGGATGAATATAAGACCAATTAGATAACAGGTTAGACATTTTCTTCTGAGGACCGAATTGTGGAACCAGGCAGGTGAAAATTACAAGGATGGAGATTTCAGTGCAAAATCAGGCAGATAATTCTATTAACCAAAGTCCATTCTGCAGAAATCCTAACCAAGCAGAGAGCTTGCTATTCTGGGAAGTACTCAGGGCAGACAGGTTGAGCATCTGACAGATGGTCCTGCATGACAGGAGCTGAACTCTGGATCTGTGAGGTCCCTTTGAAACCTGAGAGTCTACAAATTGGTGGGAGCAGAAGGGTTTTTGGAAAAATCTACATGAGACTTTAAGTGTGCTGGTCCCCCTCAGAAGCAGGGGATTGGGTCCTAAAGCTAAAAGGAAAGCAAACTGACACTTCCTTCCACATCTTTAAAGCCTTTTCCTCAGCTCCGAGATGGAGAATCAGATCCTTCCACTGCCCAACAGGCCTACCCCTGTTCATCTCCATTCCACAAGGATTTACTAATTGTGGCTGAGCATTTTTGGCCAGTGGCTCCTGCTGCCTGCACAGACAGGCCCCTGGTTCTTCCCCCACCACACACACACACACACACACACACACACACCAGTATCTGCTTGTCTATTTTTCATACATGGGAGCTTTGCTTCTGTATCTGGGGGAGGATAAAGATTTTGGTAAGGAAAAGACCAGAAGAGATGAAAGGGATTTCAGACATCTCTTTCTGTGGCTAGTTCTGTAGATTGGTTTGGAGACCAATTGAGGGGTAAAGGTTTGTGGCAAGGACTGAAGCTGAAGGAGAATATTCAAGGAATCTTGAGAACAAGCATAGCTGCTTTGGGGTTGAGACCCCACCTCTGCCTCTTACTCACTTTCTCTGTCATCAGTCTCTTCAACTAAGCATCTCCCAGACCCCACTTGTCTTGGTCTGCTTCAGCCCCATCACCAAAACTGACCTGTCTCCCATGCATTTAGGTCCCAGATGCCCAGCCTCCATTGCAAGTGGACTGTTATTCAGGTTCTCTAGGGAAGCTGAATCTACAGGAGATATATGTAAATTTTATGAGAATTTTATAAGAATTGTCTCACGTGAGTGTGGAGATGGTCAAGTCCAAACTCCGTTGGGTAGACCACAAGCTGAGAACTCCAATGAAAGTTTTCAATGAGTTCCCCAGGAAAAGCTGGCTAGTGGAAGTAGAGATGGAAATTCTCTCTCCTGACTGCTGAAGTCATCACTTCTCCTTTTAAAGCCTTCAACTGATTGGATGAGACATCTCTCACTGTTGAAGGTTGCCTCCTCAGCCGATTTTGGTTGTAATCATCTATAGATCAATCAGCTTACTGATGATTAAGTCCACGAAATATCCTCACAGTGACAATCAGGCTAGTGCTTGCTTGACCTAACAACTGGACACCACAACCTGGCCAAGTTGACTCATGAACTTATCATCACAGTCCACCCCTTGTCAATGTGGCACCCATGTACATTTCCTTAAACAATACTTAATCTCTAAATGTGGCAGTTTGAAGCTTTTATGGACTCCAGAAAATCCTGTTCTTAAAGCTAATCCATTCCTGTGAATGTAAAGCTCTTATAGGTGTGAACTTTTGATTAAATTGCTTCAGTTAAGGGCTTTTGAGTAGATTGCATGACCCAGGGTGGGTCTTAATCCTCTTACTGGAGAGTCCTTTATAAACAGAGGAATAAAAAGTCACAGATTCAGAAAAAGCTATAAAGATGAGGAAAACCCATAGAAGCTGAGAGAGGAGGCCCCAGAAGCTAGAAGCAGAAATCAACAGAACACAGAAGCTAAGAGGAAGCCACATTAGCCAGAAACTGAAAAGAATGAGGCCTGGAGGAGAGGGAAGAGACAAGCAGACACCACCATGTACCTGATCGCTCATAGCTGCAGTTCAGGGAGAAAGGGTCTCCTGATGACGACTTTGTTTGGACACTTTCATGGCCGCAGAACTGTAATCTTTTAACCTAATAAATCCTCACTGAAAAGCCAATCCATTTCTGGTATGTTGCTTTAGCAGCATTTAATTGAACTAAAATAATGCATGACTTCATTTAATCCTCATTCCTCACACCAACTCTATTATCCCATTTTGCTAGCAATTAAAGAGACACAGGGAAGTGAAGTAAATTTCCCAAGTCACACAACCAGCAAAGATTGGAACCATAATTGGGTCTAGGGCAATTCCAGAATCTGAGCAAAGAGAAAGGAGTGGCATCTTCTATGTTAGAGGTGGAGAGAGGTAAGAGAGCATCAAATAAAAATGCAATGGAGGGAAGCGGCTGTGGCTCAATCAGTAGGGCTCACGTTTACCATATGGGAGGTCCTGGGTTCGGTTCCCGGGGCCTCCTGGTGAAGGCAAGCCCGCCCGCATGGCGTGGTTAGCTGACCCAGCGAGCACAAGCAGCAAGGGGGGGATAAATGAATAAATAAATGAATAAAAAATCTTTAAAAAAAAAAAATGCAATGGAAGTAGCATTTGAGCTGAGTTTTGAATAGAGGACATTTGACAGGTAGCAATGGAAGGAAAGGACAGGAGAATTGAAGGGGACAATGTGAGCAAGAAATAAAGGAAGGAACAATGAGGAGTAGGAAGATTCTTCAGAGGCAGGCAACTGGGTTAATAAAGGCTGTGTTCTTGAGAAGCAGACTCTGAGATGGAGATTAGTGTACAGGAAGTTTACTGGGAATGCTCCCGGCATTGACATCTGGGGAAGGGAAGGGAAAGGAAGGAAGCAGGACTGGGCAGAAGGAAAAGCTGGGCTGTGATACAGTCTCAACAAAGTCCTCAGCCAACCCCATGGGGAGCTTTGGAATTGGGATGGCTCTTGGGCTTCCTGAGTTAGGTCAAGGGGCCCAGTACTTCATATTCCCAAATTAATGACCTTGGAATGCAGTCTGTAGTGGGCAGGAGGCATGGCTTTGGACAAGGTGAAACTCTTTAGCTGAAACAATTCCCATAGAGGGTTGGCAGCTGAGGGTGGTCTGCCAGCAGCACTTCTAGGGGATCTGGGTGGCCCATCACAGCATCTACTGTAGGTAGAGTCAGGGCAGTGGGTGTTCAAGACACAAACTTGGAAAGACATTTTGGAATCGAACCCCGAAGATACTTGTAGGCCATTCCTGACAAGGTGGATTTCCTCCTGAGGGAAACAGGAAGGCACTGACAACTGTTAAACAAGAGAGTCATTACTAGGGCCTCTTTAGATTTTATGGAGATTAATCTGGAAGACATATGTAGACCCTGGATATGGATGAGAAGGTCCGGGGTAGTGTGTAATGAGAAGTCCAAGGACAGAGACCTGGGAACACCAACATATAAGTGATGAAAGGAAGAAGAGTCAGAGAAAAAGACAGAGAGGGAAAAGACAGAGAGGCCAGAGGAAAAAACAACCAAGAGAAAGGAAAATTCTGGACTAAGGGTAGAGTCAACACTGCCAAATATTAAAGAGAGGTCAAGTAGAGTGGAAACCCAGGGGCAGGTCATTTGAAGGCTCTTGGTGACCCTGCAAGCCAATTTCAGAGACGTTTTCAGGGCAAAAGCCAGACAGATTTGGACTGAAAGAACTGAAACAACCCCTCCACTTAGTCAGCACCTACCAAGTCTCAGGCTCTATGCCAGGGGCTTTGCACACAGAAATTCATTTAATTTTTACAACAGCCCTACAAGGAGAGTATTATTATCTTCATTTTAAGGATGAATAAACTGACACTCAGCCAGGTGAGTAATTTGCCCCAGGTTATACAGTTAGCAAATCGCAAGAAGGGATTTGGATCCCTTGGGAGGTAAGACAGGGGACACAGAAAGTGCAGGCTCTTGAAAATAAACTTTGCACTTCAGGAAGGAGAGTAACCAGAGTGGAGCATGTTTTGTTCAGCTGGTTTTATATGGAAGAGACATGAGCATGTTCATAGACTAAGGAGGCAGAGTCTGTAGAAAGGCAGAAGCTGAAAACGAGGAGAGGAAATAAAGGAGCAAAGACTCAGGGAAGGTGGGGGGAAGGGGATCCAGAATTCAGGAGGAAGGGATTTTCCTTAAACAGAAGAGGGGCTTCTCTTCCAATGAGACTGAGCACTAAGGCAGGAGGGCAGAGGGTGCAGCCCAGCAAGCAGCTTTTTTCCATCCCTGAAATCTAAGGGAAAGGTCTGAGATTGACAGTCCTTCACAGGCCCCTCTGCGGGTGAGGCGCTTGGGAGGGGGAGGTTTGAGGTGGCTGTGGTGGGGCTGGGGAGGGCCCTGTGCAGGGCCGAGGGACCTTGGGACAAGAAGATGTGCTGATCCCCAACCCCCCCCAGCTGTGAGCCTTGGCTGGGGATTCCTGGGTGAGGACTCCTGGAAAAAGGACTCAATAGTCATCAGGTGGGCCTGGTGCATTTAGACAGTCACTAGCCCCAGGGAGGGCTGCATCCAGAAACCCAGGAGGCCCCCGTTCGGGCTGTTCTCAACCCTATAATATAACAGGATGTTGGGCAAACCTGGGAACTCTTGGGATTTCCACTGCTTGGTAGGTGGAGCCAGTGGAAACTCATTATCCTGGTATAAGAGTTGATAGGGAAAACTGGGTATGTTCTTTTTTCTTCTTCTTTTTTTTAACTTTATTTTGTACATTTAATAATTGAAAACATAAACAATCAAAAACTAAAAAGTAAACACAGATGAATAAATACATACATTTCTCAATTAAATGTAATGGATACGTGTAAAATTTTTTTTTTTTTTTAATCAAACAATATATTACACATTTGGTTCATAGTAATGCATTCCTACGGTATTTGTCCTTTTGTGTCTGGCTTGCTTCACTCAACATAATGTCCTCCAGGTTCATCCATGTTGCCATATGCTTTATGACTTCATTTCTTCTTACAGCTGCATAATATTCCATCGTGTGAATAGACCACAGTTTGTTTATCCATTCTTCTGTTGATGGACACCTGGGTTGTTTCCAACTTTTGGCAATGGTGAATAATGTGGCTATGAACATCGGTGTGCAGATGTCTGTTCGTGTCACTGCTCTCAGTTCTTCTGGGTATATACCCAGTAGTGGTATTGCAGGGTCACGTGGCAAGTCTATATTCAACTTCTTTAGGAACTGCCAAACAGTCCTCCATAGTGGTTGTACCATTCTGCATTCCCGCCAACATTGAAGAAGTGTTCCTATCTCTCCACATCCTCTCCAAAACTTGTAGTTCTCTGTCTTTTTAATAGTGGCCATTCTGATAGGTGTGAAATGATATCTCATTGTAGTTTTGATTTGCATTTCCTTAATCATGAGTGATGTGGAGCATTTCTTCATGTGTTTTTTTGCCATTGGTATTTCTTCTTTGGAGAAATGTCTATTCAAGTCTTTTGCTCATTTTTTAATTGGGTCATTTGTCTTTTTATTGTTGAGTTGTAACATCTCTTTATATATCCTGGATATTAAACCCTTATCAGATATGTGATTTCCAAATATTTTTTCCCATTGAGTCGGCTGCCTTTTCACCCTTCTGACAAAGTCCTGTGAGGTGCAAAAGTGTTTAATTTTGAGGAGGTCCCATTTATCTACTTTTTCTTTTGTTGCACGTGCTTTGGGTGTGAGGTCCAAGAAACCACTACCTACTACAAGGTCTTGAAGATGTTTCCCTACATTTTCTTCTAGTAGTTATATGGTCCTGGCTTTTATATTTAGATCTTTGATCCATTTTGAGTTGATTCTTGTATAGGGGGTGAGATAGGGGTCCTCTTTCATTCTTTTAGTTATAGATATCCAGTTCTCCCAACACCATTTGTTGAAGAGACTCTTTTTTCCCATCAGCGTGGGCTTGGTAGGTTTGTCAAAAACCAGTAGACTGTATAGGTGAGGGTTTATTTCTGGATTCTCAATTCTATTCCACTGATTGATATGTCTATCTTTATGCCAGTACCATGCTGTTTTGACCACTGTAGCTTTGTAATACGTTTCAAGGTCAGGCAGTGAAATTCCTCCCACATTGCTCTTCTTTTTTAGAATACTTTTGGCTATTCGGGTGCACTTACCCTTCTAGATGAATTTGGTAATTGCCTTCTCTAATTCTGTAAAGTAAGCTGTTGGGATTTTGATTGGTATTGCATTGAATCTATAAATCAGTTTGGGCAAGATTGACATCTTCATGATATTTATTCTTCCAATCCATGAACACGGAATGTCTTTCCATTTGTTTAGGTCTTTTTAAATTTCTTTTAGCATTTTTTTTGTAGTTTTCTGCATATAGGTCCTGTACTTCCTTGGTTAAATTAACTCCTAGGTATTTGAGTCTTTTTGTTGCTATTGAAAATGGAATTTTCCTCCTGATTTCCTCCTCAGATTATTCAGTACTAGTGTACAAAAACATAACTGATTTTTGCGTGTTGATCTTATATCCTGCCACTTTGCTGAACTCATTTTTTAGTTCAAGTATCTTTGTTGTGGATGCTTCAGGATTTTCTAATACAGGATCATATCGTCCTCAAACAGTGAGAGTTTTACTTCCTCTTTTCCTATTTGGATGCCTTTAATTTTTTTGTCTTGTCTAATTGCCCTCACTAGAACTTCTAGTACAATGTTGAATAACCATGGTGACAGTGGGCATCCTTGTCTTGTTCCTGATCTTAGGGGGAAAGCTTTCAACCTTTCCCCATTGAGTATGATGTTGGCTGTGGGTTTTTCATATATGCCTTTTTTATCATATTGAGGAATTTTCCTTTTATTCCTATCTTTTGAAGTATTTTTATCAAAAAAGGATGTTGGATTTTGTCGAATGCCTTTTCTGCATCTATTGAGATGATCATGTGGTTTTTTTCCCTTCAATTTGTTAATGTGGTGTATTACATTGATTGATTTTCTTATGTTGAACCAGCCTTGCATGCCAGGAATAAATCCCACTTGGTCGTAATGTGTAAGTCTTTTGATATGCTGTTGCATTCGATTTGCAAGTATTTTGTTAAGAATTTTTGCATCTATGTTCATGAGAGAGATTGGTCTGTAATTTTCTTTTTTTGTGGAATCTTTATCTGGTTTTGGTATTAGGGTGATGTTGGCTTCATAAAATGTGCTGGGTAATTTTCCCTCCTCTTCAATTTTTTGGAAGAGTTTAAACAGGATTGGTGTTAATTCTTTTAGAAATGCTTGGTAGAATTCACCTGTGAAGCCATCTGGTCCTGGACTTTTCTTTGCTGGGAGATTTTTGATGACGGATTCAATCTCCTTAATTGTGATTGGTTTGTTAAGTTCTTGTATTTCTTGTTGTGTCAGTGTAGGTTGGTTATGAGTTTCTAGAAATTTGTCCATTTCATCCAGGTTGTCTAGTTTGTTGACAAATAGTTTCTCATAATATCCTCTTATGATTCTTTTTATTTCTGTGAGGTCATTTGTAATGCCCCCCCCCCTTCATTTCTGATTGTATTTATTTGCATCTTCTCTCTTTTTTTCTTTGTTAGTCTAGCAAGGGGTTTGTCAATTTTATTGATCTTCTTAAAGAAGTTTTGTTGATTTTCTCTATTGCTTTTCTGTTCTCATTTTCATTTATTTCCACTTTAATCTTTATTATTTCTTTTCTTCTTTTTGCTTTGGGATTGGTTTGCTGTTCTTTTTCTAGTTTCTCAAGTTGTTCAGTTAAATCTTTGAGTTTAGCTCTTTCTTGTTTCTTAATACGGGCATTTAGGGCTATAAATTTCCCTCTCAAGACTTGCCTATGCCAAGAAGCATAAGTTTTGATATGCTGTGTTCTCATTTTCATTTGTCTCAATATATTTACTGATTTCGCTTGCAATTTCTTCTTTGACCCACTGAATATTTAGGAGTGTGTTGTTCAGTCTCTACACATTTGCAAATATACTTTTTTCCTGTCTTTTATTGATTTCTAGCTTCATTCCATTATGATCTGAGAAGGTGCTTTGTATAATTTCAATCTTTTTATATTTATTGAGATCTGTATTGTGACCTAACATGTGGTCTATCCTGGAGAAAGATCCATGGGCACTTGAGAAGAATGTATAACCCGCTGAGTTTAGATGCAGTGTTCTGTATATGTCTGTTAGGTCTAACTTATTTATCATATTGTTCAAGTTCTCTGTTTCCTTGTTGATCTTCTGTCTAGTTGTTGTATCTAATGATGTGAGTGGGGTGTTGAAGTCTCCGACGATTATTGTAGAAATGTCTATTTCTCCCTTCAGTTTTGCCAGAGTTTGTCTCATATATTTTGGGGCACCCTGGTTAGGTGCGTAGATGTTTATGACTGTTATATCTTCCTGGAGGATCGTCCCTTTTATTAATATATAATGGCCTTCCGCATCTCTTATCACTTTTTTGCATTTGAAGTCTGTTTTGTCTGATATTAGTATAGCTACCCCAGCTCTTTTCTGTTTACTGTTTGCATGGAGTATCTTTTTCCAACCTTTTACTTTCAGCCGACTTGTATCCTTGGTCTGAGGTGAGTTTCTTGTAAGCAGCATATGGATGGCTCGTGTTTTTTTATCCATTCTGTCAGCCTGTATCTTTTGATTGGGGAATTTAATCCATTCACATTCAATGATATTACTGAAAATGCACTATTTATTTCCTCCATTTTATTCTTTGGTTTTCATATGTCATCTTATTTTTGTCTCTCTTTTTACTCTTTTGGTTATCCTTTCTGCTTTTCTTTCTTCTATACTCTCCTCCAAGCCTCTCTCTCCTGTCTTTTTCTTTCAGGTTCTAAGGCTTCCTTTAATATTTCCTGCAAAGGTGGATTCTTTTTTGCAAACTCTCTTAGTTTCTGCTTGGTTGTGAATACTTTATATTCACCTTCATATTTGAAGGACAGTTTTTCTGGATAAAGAATTCTCGGCTGGCAGTTTTTCTCTTTCAGTTTCCTAATTGTATCATACCACTGTCTTCTTGCCTC
The DNA here is from genome assembly GCA_026826555.1 of Tolypeutes matacus. Taxonomy (NCBI): domain Eukaryota; kingdom Metazoa; phylum Chordata; class Mammalia; order Cingulata; family Chlamyphoridae; genus Tolypeutes; species Tolypeutes matacus. The sequence goes on along the minus strand of JAKSZT010028738.1, from coordinate 2,590,980 downwards.
CATGGTTTCTGAAGAGAAATCTCCATTAAGTCTTATTGGACGTCCTTTGTACGTGATCATTTGCTTCTCTCTTGCTGCTCTGAGAATTTTCTCTTTATCTTTTACATTTGACATTCTGAATAATACTTGTCTTGGCGTAGGTCTATTTGGATTTATTCTTATTGGGATACGGTGTGCTTCTTGGACATGTAAGTTCATTTCTTTCGTGAGAGTTGGGAAATTTTCAGCTATTATTTCCTCAAATATTCTTTCTGCCCCTTTTCCTTTCTCTTCTCCTTCTGGAACTCCCATGACATGTATGTTCTTGTGTTTTGTGTTGTCATTCAATTCTCTGAGCCCCTGCTCAATTTTTTCCTTTCTTTTCTCTCTCTCTTCTTTTATCTCTTCAATTTTAGCTGCTCTGTCTTCAGTATCACTTATTCTTTCTTCTACCATTTTGAGTCTGCTGTTGTAGGCCTCAAATGTATTTTTGACTTCACCTATCATGTCTTTCATTCCCATGAACTCCGTTTCTTTTCTGTTCAGGATTTCAAATTCTTCTTTGCGTTCGCTCAATGTCTTCTTCATGTCATTTATCTCTTTAACTATATTCTCTTTCATCTAATTAACTTGATTTTGGAAATTTGTGCTCATCTCACTGATTAGTTCTCTCAAATTCTGCATCTCTTCTGGGACTTTGCTGTATTCTTTTTCTTGGGCCATGTCTTCTATTTTCTTAGTATGGCACGTAATTTTTTGCTGGTGCTTAGGCATCTGGTTAGGTTGTATTTTACTTAGATGCTCTATCTCTTTCTCTTTTATGGGGTTTTAGTGGCAGGAGGCTGTGAGTTACCACAGCTCTTTTATTTTTGGCTCAACCTTGATTGTTAGGATTGTTCTGCTGGTTGCTCAAAACTGGGCACTGGACCCAGTAATTGGTTGTAGAGTCGTTTCCTAGGGCCTTGGGCAGGAAAAGCCTCTCTTACTTACTAATTTTCTTATGTGCACTTCCTTGGTCTGCCAGGAGATGACGCTTGTTGGCAGCTCTCAATTCAATGCCTGGTCAGGGCGTATTTGTTGTGACACAGACCAGATCAATGTGATAGAGCTTCCTGTCTGGGGGCTAAGAGCCCTGTGATTCAAACTTTCTGAGACCATTCTCCAGACTTCTCTTGTAGCGCCCCCCTTTTCCCAGCTAGGAAATATTTCCACTCCCTTCTGAATCCTCAACAATCAGTCCCTGTTAGTAGAGGAGGAGATTGGGAGGTTTGTATATCTTTAGCCCCTTGCAGGCTCCAAGGCAAACAATGGCGCAGCCCCACCCAGCCTGGAAGGGCTCTCGGGACAGGGCAGACCAAACCTGGGATTCCAAAGCAGGGTCGGCCCCAGGCTCTCTCTCCCCTCTCCCATGGGATCCTCAATAATTAGTCCAGGCTAGAAGAAAGGGAGGTTGGGAGGGTCGGATTTCTCCAGTCCTTTCTAGGCTCCCAGGGCAAACCACTGTGTGGAAGGGTCCGTGGGGCTCCACAGTCCAAATTTCAGGTCAGAACCTGAGTCAGCCTAAGGCTGTGTCCCTCTCTCTCCCCTTTCCGGGAGTGGCAGATCCCTGAAGCCCCCTTTGTCTGTGGTCGCAGGCCCAGAGGCCCGAGAATTCTGAAGAGTGTGGGGGAGGGTGCCGGCAGCAGCAGAAGCTGCTACCTGCAACTCACGGTTCTGTTGTCGTGATTTCCCTCTTCTGTCCCTCTCTCCTCTGGGTGGTGTGCAGCTTTCACCTGCTATCCTAAACCCTAGAAGATCTTTTTCGGGACTGTTTCCGCTTGTCCTCTAGCTATTTTTCTGGAGAAGAGATTCCCGTGTCTTACTAGTCCGCCATCTTCCCGGAAGTCCCTGCCACTAACTTCCTCTTTTTTCTTTTTTAAGAAATAAAGTAATTTATTCACTTTATTGTGTGAAATATGTTTCATTTAAATCAATAGCTGGCTGCAGTTAGGGTTTTAAAAGTGTTACCTGTGTATAGCTTCTTATAATAACTATCTAATATTCAGGTGCATTAAAATGTATGCAACTCTCCAGAGAATCAAGCAAAGCTCTGCTTTTTGGGGTTGAGGAAAAGTAAACTGCCTAGTCCCTGACCTCTGGAAAACTGTTTTAGGGTGCTTGCACATGCCACCAGCAATATGCATATATTTTAATGTCTTCAAGAGCTTCAGTGTTGCCCTCAGGGGTGCAAAGGACTGTCTAGTTGTCAAAGGGGTTGACCAGCTGTTTGTTTCATCTGCACAGTCCATCTTCTTTAGGCAGTTTTCTGCATCTGACCTAAAACACTACAGAAAGTTCCTGCTCCCTGTTGACGGGGAGACAGGGCTGGCTCTTTCCAGTTTCTCACTAGCAAGGAATGGGATGTACTTGCCCAGGTCGACAGCCATGTGCTTGTAGAGAAAGTGGCAGAGGGACTTCCAGAAACCCTCGCTGACAGAGGCATGGGTCATGGGGTTGGTGCAGCAGCGTGCAGAGGCGATCACCCCATCACCAGCAGGGCCAGGGCCAGCTGTTTGCTCTGCTCACAGCTGTTCTCAAAGAAGACAATGTGAAAAGCAGCCAGGAGAAGAACCGGGCTGTAGTGTGTCCAGAAAATGAAAAAGACCACCGTGACAACAAAAATGAGCCAGATGTCACCTTGTACTTTTTTTACTGAGGCATTTCAGTGGCATTTTAATGATTCCTAAGTAGCATACAGCTATAATGAGCAGAGGCAAAGCAAGACCCAAGAAATTCATTCTCAGAACATGGAAACACTTCGAGGTATCTTCTTACTCTTCAGGGTAAAGAGGACTGCAGATGAATTGTCCATATTCCTCTTGAGACTCATGGAAGTGAAATCCAGGGAGGGCTGCCAGCCCCACCAGGACCCAGGCACAACGCTGGTGATGACACCAAAGGTGATGGTTCAGTCTCGCAGGGCAAACACAATGTAGATCATGGCCAGGTAACTGTCTATCATCAGCAGGATGACAAAAGAGATCAAAGTGTACAAGCCCATTTAATAAAGCCCAGAGAGGAACTTACACATGAAATGACCAAAACCCCATTCATTCCATGCAACATAGTGAATCTAGACTGAGAGTGATTAAAAAGAGCAAGTTGGAAATTGCCAAGTTGAGCAGGTAGATGTTGGTCATAACTCTGAGCTTCCTGTTCCCAGGATGTACACCAGGGAATATAATCAGGGCAGGAACTGCACTCTCAGTTCCTTGATACTGAGTTTTTCACATGGCAGTGCCCACTTATAGTCAAAGGTTGTGGTCCCAAAGACCTCAACTTCGCTTTCATTCTCATTCATTGAGATCATCATTTTGCTTGTTCCAAAGCCAGGAGGTGAGGTGGGCATGGTCCCTGTGCAGGGGCAGGCAGGAATGAAATCAGGGAGCAGATTTGCCTGAGTTCTGATGCCAGGAGACAGGAACCCAGAGAGTAAAAATAATATGGGCTGTCCATTACGGCAACACCTACCCAGAAGCTCCAGCCCAGCAGAGCATTCAGAATCACAGCAGGTCTCTGATGTAGACCAGAATTTTACAGGGCCCTTGTTTCCAGTCCAGCTGCTTCTATTCTTCCTCTCCCCACATCCAGAGATTTTCATCCCTAGATCGTGTGACATGCTGACATGCTGTGGATGGGATTCTCAAGACTATGAAGACATGGGTAGTATTGAGGCTAGGAGAAGTCCAAAATCGAGGTGTCAGCCAGGTGATGCTTTCTCCCTGAAGACTGTGGCATTCTGGGGCTGGCTGCCAGCCACCTTGGGTCCTTGGCTATTCCCTCACATGGCAGTGCATGCATAGGGTGTGTCTTCTCCTTTCTCTTCCATGGTCCATTGACTTCCCTGGGTATGTTCTTAATTGCACCACCCACTGCCTTGAGACCATGGCAAAGCAAATTCTCCAAGGTCCATCAGGTTGTCTCCTTGGCTGCAGTATTCCATGGAAAATGATGAGGTGCCCAGCCAGGTTCTGCCTCTAACTGCTGTGGGACCGTGGTTGTGTCACTACACCTTCTGGGCTTGTTTCCCCTTCTTAGTTTTCAGCAAAACAGATGCTTCTCAAGGATATGTATCTGATCAATTGGGATGGAAAGCAGCTCCACATCTACTGAAAGGGCAGTTTTGTAGGAATTAGGCATTTCTAAATCGTTGAGGGGGAAGAGAGTCAAGAATGAGGGCCTCATTCTTCTCCCCACCCCACCAAAGAACACAAATATCCCTCAGCTTTGGGCATCTGCATGAACTGGTCAGTCTAGTACCCATGGCTTGGCTTGGGATCCTGGTATGCACGTGGGCCCACCATGCCACCACCAGACACTGCCCCTTGCCGCATGCCCCAGTCGCTGCACAAGACTACCCCGGCCAGCTTCATCGCTGGGAGTGCAGCGCAGGCTTTGCCCCACCCCCTGAGGTGGCTGAACCTGGAAGAGAACAGAGCAGCCCCAGGCCCACTGGCTGCAGGCTGCTTGTTCTTTGTGCCCTGCAGGGATCTGGATTTATTTAGCTTGTTTCCGTGGCAGCGCTGGTTGCAGTGGCAGCATCTGCTTCCCCACGAGCCTGAGTGAGTCATGGCCACCCACGCTCACTCTTGGCACAGAGCAACCCTGCCAGGGACCACTGATGATAAATCAGCAGGAAGAAGCCGGTGCGCTTTGCACTGCCTGGTAGCTTTCCGCCCTGAGCCTCAGGCCTGGTACTGATAGTGTGGATGCACAGGGCCCTGGGAAGGGCTTACCTACCCAGAAACCAGGCAGGCTCTCCCGCAAGAGCTGTTAGATCTGCTTCAACCACCTTCAGAGTGCAAGGCCTCATGGGGAGGACTGTAGGTTTTTAAGACTCCAAGTCCAGTGCCCTTTTCAGTATCCAACGATTAGCACTCAAACTTGCCATTCGGTGGCCATCTCTGGACCACTATTGGCCCCAGGTACTTTCCGACTCTCATCCCAGGGCCTTCTTTCATGACACCCCATCAGCTCTTCATCCGGGGGCAGCAGCCTTCAAATGGATTGTTTCTCCAGGCCCTCCCCTTCCTGAGACTTTCCTTTCCTCCTTCTGATCTGGGTAATCTGAAATATTGAGTTGGTCTTGTACTGTTAATGACTGAGAGCAGGTTACAGCACAAATCTCAAAGGTACTGCACTTGACTTTGAAAGGTAGAGCATTAGTTTAAGGCAGTAGTTCTCAGATGTAGTCCCTGGACCAGCAACGTCAACACCACTGGGAGCTTGTTAGAAATACAGAGTCTCAGGTTCCACCCCAGCCCCACTGAGTCACAAACTCTGGGGTGGGACTGACAATCTTGCTCCAACAAGCCCTCCAGGAGAGTCAGAGGCTCACTGGCATTCACGGTACTGCAGAGGGGAGCCTTTTGGTCCCTGCCTCTGCCCGGATTCACAGCACAGTTTCAAGTGTCTCTGTTGTGTGTTAGCCACATGGGAAGGGCTTGGGTAGTCAAAGACTCCAGGTGCTCCAACTCTTGGAGCTTAAAGTTTTCCTAAGTCATGTCCTTCCTCCAGATTATCTGCAACACAGGGAAAGAAGCTGGTGTTTATTCCTGTGTGGAAAAGGGCAGCATTAGCTCACCTGCAACAGAGAGGGCCTTAATGGCAAAAGGAACCCCATCCTTAGGGAAAGAACAATCCAGCCATAGTGGCCAGGCCAAGGCGCAAGCTCAGGATTGGGGGCGGGGGGGTGGCCCAGGAAGAAGTCACTTATTTATTAATCAGCGTGTACCACTCTTTCTGTCATCTGTTCTTTTTTTAAATTACTGACCACCCCCTGTGCTGGGCCCCATAAATGTCCCCAAGGCCTCACCCTTGAAGATCTTCCAGGAGAGTGAGGGCTTAACCACTTTACTTTAGGCTATATCATGGCAGCAAACAATCCTAAAGTCTCCTAAGCTTAACGTTAAAAAAAGGCTTCTTTCTTGTCAATGCTCCCGATCCCGTGAGGGTCTGCTCTGCTCCGCAAAATCACCCTGGGTCTCTGGGTGATGGTAGATCCATGTCTTGTGGCTGCCTTGGTCCCTGCGGCAGGGGCCACACCCCACCCAGAAGTGAATCCCAGGGCTCCTGCTTGTGTCTCACTGGGCAGAATGATCACACAGGCCCTGTCCAACTTGACGGGGCCAGGAAGCTAATGCAGGGAGGAGAGGAAAATGGATTTAGGTGGGCATTAAAAGACTTTACCGCACTAACTATGGCCACTTCTCGTGGTCTGGTATTTTCTTCTCCCCACACTAATAACTAACAAAACTTTTTATTTGTGCAGCAACTAATAGCTCTCCAAGAGCTTTCACATAAACCTACCACTTCTCTTTAAGGTCCTAAAAGCCCCAACTTTGGTTAGCTCTGGGTGTTTCGTTCCCCTCTGGTAGGAGATGTGAGATGTCTTTTGCTGTGAGGGTGGGACACCCACTTCTTCCCCCTCCACCTCCCAACACTTCCCCATATCCAGCTCCCCCAGCTGCCCGGGGGAGCTGCACAGTTCAGAGGCGCATCTGCAGGGAGGGTGGGAGGGCTCTGTCGCAGCAGCAGTGGACAGAGGAAGGAAGAGGAGGGCTGGACCAGAAACTTACCCTGCAGGCAGGAGCAGGGCTTATTATTTTCACTTGAACTTGCAAGTGCAAACAATTACATAAGCTTCCCATCTGGCTTTCAAAGCACTTTCGGAATGATTCCATCACAAGTCCATTAATTTTATGGGGGCTCTAAAGACAGGGCAAAGTTAGAATTTATCATCTGGAATCTCCATCTTACAGGCTCTGACACTGTGTCCTTTGTCTCTTCCTGCTGCCTCACCCCTGCCTCTCTGACTTTTCCCCTCTTACCTGCCTTCTCTCCATTTCTGCCAACTTCTGCCCCAGTGGTAACCCAGCCAAGGCTCCAGTTCAGTCTAACAAGCATGCTGGGTATCTACTCTATACCAGGCCCATGCTGGGTGCTGGATGTTCAAGGATGAGCAAGACTAAGCCAGGACCATGGAGGAGCTTGCTGTAAAATGAGTGTGACCCAGTCATGACACTGTCTAAGATACCAGCTTTTACCCTGTTCCGCCTTCTACCATCTCTCTGTCACAAATCATGTCTTCCTCGTACTCTACTGTGTGCCAAGCTAAGGGTTTACACACATTCTTTTTTAATAGCATCTTTTGAGTGGTGCTTCACAAAACATAAAATTCACTATTTTAAAGTTTACAGCTGGGTGTTTTTTAGAATGTTGTGCAGCCATCATTACTACCTAATTCCAGAACATTTCTGTCACCCTAAAAAGAATCCCCAGGTCTATTAGCCCCAATCTCCCCCCTCCCTACTCCTTAGCAACCACTAATACTTCTGTCTCCAGGGACTTGGCTATTCTAGGCATTTCATATAAATGGAATCATAAAGCATGTGACCTTTTGTGTTTGTCTTCTTTCACTTAACCTAATGTTTTCAAGTTTCATCCCTGTGGTAGCATTTAACAACACTTCATCCCTTTTTATGGATGAGTAAAATTCCATGGTATAGATATACCACATTTTGCTTTTCCACTCACCAGCTGATGGACATGAGGGTTGTTTCTACTTTTTGGCTATTATGAAAAATGCTGCCATGAACATTTGTGTACACGTTTTTGTTTGAACATGTGCTTTCAATTCTCTTGGGTATATATCTAGGCCATGTGGCATTTCTATGTTTAACTTTTTGAGGATCTGCCAGACGGTTTTCCACAGCAACTGCACCATTTTACATTGCTATGCACAAAGATTCCTATTTCTCCATATCCTCGCCAACACTTGTTATTGCCCAATTTTTTGTTTATTGCAGACATGCATTCTTTCATTTAATCTTTTACATTGGGCAGATTCCATTCTTATGCCCATTTTACAGATAAGAAAACTAAGGCTCAAGAGGTTATGTAAATTGTCCAAGTCACACAGCTAGGAAAGGGCCTGCCTGGGATCCCATCCCAGATTGTCTGCCTTCAAAATCTGTCTTCTTCCTCCTGTGACACGCTGCCTCCACCAAAACTCCCCAGATGGTTATGTATACCCAGAACAAAAAGAAGAAATGCATAGAACTTTAGGACTATCTCCACTACTACTTCTTTTTGAAAGTTAGCTTTTTGAAAAATACTAATGGCTCTTCCTCATCACCAGGGATTTGTGTATTTTAGAGGTCATTGTCTCCTCATATTCCTGGAGATTTTTTTTCTTTAATTAAAATACATTTTTTTAAAAGCAGTTTTAGGTTTGCAGAAAAATTGAGCAGATAGTACAATATACCCATCTCCCCATTGTATTAACATCCTGCATTGGTGTGGTACATGTGTTACAATTGATGAGCCAATATTGATATATTATTAACTAAAGTCTATAAACCAGATGTTTTGACAATTTCTTTACCCTGGGAGATTAAGAGAAACCTTTACAGGCATCAGCATGGTGGTTTGGTGCCAAGACTGGGGCCTATGCCTTAGAAGTCCTGTCTGGGAGTCCTGGAAACCTCGCAGATGCTGGGCTCCCTTTTCACCATCCTTTGAGGGGATTTTGATGGTCTAAGAAGCACTTCATATTGTCGGTCTGTAGCCGAGCTTCAGTCGTGACCCTCTTTGTACCCTAGGATCCCCTTGGAAGGAGAATGGCAAAGGCCCCCATGGAGGTTTCCAAAGGGTCACATCCAGGAAAACGGAGAACAGCAGAAGGACATCTGTTAGTTTGCATGAGATCTGCATGCTGCGTGTGCTTTTCAAGCATTTTCACAAACTAGCCAACTATTCAAGTCAGGAATCAATATTCAGATTCAACAATTTAGGTAGAGATTTGTGTCAGACTGATGAAAGTGGCTCATTTTTTTAGAACTAGAGCTTAATGTCAGAGTCATAGAGACAATGAAAGTCACTCAATGCTGAGGAGCAGAAAATTCAAGCTGAGCTTCTGAAACCTCTCCTGCTAAAACCAGGTGTACTAGACATATTTTTGTCTGCCCTTCTCTTCTGCACTCCCACCCACCTCAGTTAGTACACCCTCTTCCCAGGTGCTTTTTCCACACACTCACACCCGCAGGCATGGTTGCTCCATTTTTGTACAACGCAGCCTTCCCTCACGACCCCAGTTAATTGACCCAAGGCTGATAGCTGAGGGAAGACAGGCCAATCAGGGTCCTATAAAGCTTATAGATTCAGGGCCCAAGTGGTTGAGGAGCACCTCCATGGTGATGTAGCAGACTCTGTTAATGCCCAGGGCACATCCCCTCACCATTACCTTCTCAGTGTGAGACATCAGGCCTTCGTACTTAATATGATACATTTCCTTTAACAGATTCTCTCACACAATCTATTGACCAACCAGCTTTTCAAATGGTTAAAATTCTATTGATAGTCCAGTGTTCCTTCCTTTCCACTTACACTGTGTACAAGCCAAACCATCAAGAACAATTTAGTCATTTTCCCCCCAACTGGGTTTCTTACAGCTTCTTTCAGAACAGTCAAAAGATTCTTACTTCATTTTGAAGCAAAAGGATCCCTTGCAATGCTGTTGCTCCCTCCTTAACCTCCAGAGACTTCTGATTTTCTGAGACTCTGAGTGGCCCTTTTTATTACCAGCAACCTGAGCCAAACCTCAGCTAATTTCAGTTAAACTGCTCAAGCCTGGAGTTAGATGAGCTAAGAGTAAACTGTCTTTTTAAAGAAACAGCCTTATTCTGATATGGGACCATATTTAGCTATTTTTGTGCTGTGTACTTATTTCATATTGTCAGCTGTTACCTCTTGGAGGAGAAGAAATAGCTGTTAAATATCTTTGCCCCCCTCTCCCAGGCTCAGTACCTTATACTTCAAAAACATTCAGTGAATACAATTTTGATGCATTCAATCACAATCCCCATGTGAAGTATAAAACTAATGATTCAGTCATCACGAATCAGGTAGATAATCCCACTAGGACACATTTTAAGGTATACGGTTGTATACTAGGGTGGTTTTGAAATGATCCCCTGATTATCAATAAAATTCAGCAAAACTAACTGGCACGATTTTGTTGTTGTAGACAGCACACCTTTAATGGAATAGGGAAGTCGGGCTGGGAGAGCAGAAATGGAAGTTGTCCAGGGGAGAGGAGGCCAGTAAATGTTTGTTCAGTCTGGCATGGGCCAGAGCTCTCACCACTAATCCAGAAAGCAGGGGTGATGGCACCCATGATAGATGCACAGAGAGGAACCTGTAAGAGGCAGGTACAGAAAGGTCTTGCAAGAGGGGGATTGAGCTACCCCTTGAGCCCATGGGGAGAAGCAATGGCTGGAGAGCATTGTGGGCCTGGCACACAGAGTTATCCCAGCTTCCCCATTTCTTCCAACATGCAGACTCCCACCCATAGCAGGCCAGGCCTCCAACACAACATCCTCACATGGCCCCCAGATTTTCTGCATAAAGAGGGACAGGCTGTCCACACACAGTCTCAGAGGAACACAGAGACAGGGCACAGAAATTCCCACCACCTTGTGTGCCAAGGCAGGAAATTTTTAAATGTGCTCTCAATTCACACCTTGATTGTACTTCTAAGCTGGTGGCCTGGATGAAGGGCATATATATAGAGAGAAGAACAAATAGGATTCTGAGTGGCTCAATGGATGCAGAGAGGCCAGGAGAAATCCCCTCCTTCCCAGGGTCTTTCTAGTCCTCAAGTATTCCCAACTTACCCTGCACTAGACTAGGCCAGGCTGCTGAAGGACAGCCTAGAGGACAGCAGTGGTCTTGGCTCACCCAGTGCTCACCATTCTCTTCTGGTAACAGCACTCTGGTTTTCCTCTGGGGCCCACCCTTTCCCCTCTCTCAGGCCTTGTGACCTCATACCTCTGTTCTAGAACTGGCAGGCGGGTCCTGGACAAACAGTGGGTTCCATTTCCCTGGCTACAGTGATGATTTACAGGGAGGCGCATGACCAAGTCCAATCAGTCAGCCTAGGGTAGATGGCTGGAATATAGGAGAGAGGCATCCTTTTCCTTTGGGGTAGACCCAGAGATTCAAGGCTGGAGCTGGGAAGGTGAGGGACCCTGTGTGGAGCTGGTGCCTCAGGATAAAACCAACGCTAGGGAGGTCAAGGGAATCAGCACAACCTTTATTCAACTGATTCTACAAGCCAACAAATTCCCCTTTCCTAAGGCAGATTGAGTTGTGGGGTTTTTTTTTTTTTTTTTTTTGGTTACTTTTTTACTTTTTATTATTATTATTATTTTTAAAGTAGCTATTGATTACATAAATGTTACATCAAAAACATAGGGGAGACAACCAGCAAGATAGCAGCAGAGTAAGAAGCTCTTAGAATTAGCTCCTGCTACAGGGCAGTTAATAATCACCCAGAGCTATCTAAAACACTTGTTTGGGGGCTCCAGGAGACCAGAAGTGCATCCTGAAACATCCTTGAAAGAATGGAAGGAGGAGACTGCCCATCTGCAGAGAAGATTCATAAGTAGAGCACTCCATGCTATGGAGGCCAGTGCCCATCCTCCACTGGAGGCACAAGCCAGCTTGGGAGCTATTCTGCGGCTGGAATTGGAAGCTCCACTTCCCAAAAACAGAGGAAGAAGAGACGGTTGGGCACCAACTTCAGTTACTGATTAGTAAATTCGGCTGGCTAAAGTACAATCCTAAGAACAGCTAAAGTTTGAACATGTCCAAGTAGAAAGAGGCCGGTGGCCACCATCTTAACTCTGTGCCTGACATGAGGGGAAGTGGGGCTGACTGAAAATCACAGTGCTGGTAGGAAGGGGCTTCTTTCCATCTAGATCAGATTGCAACTCTAGCCTAAGCCCCAGGCCCAAGTCGGGCAGGGAGGAAGCTGGGGGGAGCTGTGCCAGCCTCTCTGGGAAACTACAGGCCATGCCACAGAGGCTGGTGATCATCCTACTTTGGCAGCACAAGCCACCCCAGGAGCTATTCTGTGGCAGGAATTGGAAGCTCCATTTCCCAAAAACCAAGGAGCAAGAGATGGTTGGCCACCAATTTCAGCTACTGATCAGTAAATTCAGCTGGCTAAAATATAACCCTAAGAACAGTTAAAGTTTGAATCTGTCCAAGTCAGAAAGAGGCCAGTAGCCACCATTTTTGACTCCACCCCCAGCATGAGGGGAAGCCGGGCTGACTAAAAATCATAGTGATGGTAGAGACCGGTTTCTTTCACCCAGATTGGCCTGCAGCCCTAGCTTAGGCTTCAGCCCCACCTCTAGCAGGGAGGAAATGAGCGGGCCCTGCACCAGCCTATCCAGGTAAGTGCAGGTACATTTAGCTGGCACAGACTGAATAATCGGAAGTCTACCAGGGCAACTGCAGTCATCTTGGACCTGCACTGCATACATTGCTGCCCACACCTGCAGCTCTATCCCTGCCCCAGGCAGTGGAGAAAGGGGCATGAAGCTTCATCAGTCTCTCTGGGCCTGCATGAGTCTAGGCCTGCATGAGTTGGATTATTCCACACAGCTGTGGCTCTGTCCCTACCCCTGGCAAAGGAGAAAGTTGGGAGAAGCTTCATTAGTCCTTGGGGCAATGACGGTAGCTTGAGCCTCCACAGCTTATAGCACCAACTACATCCTTGGCTCCTACTACACAACCAGCAAGGGACAAAGGGCAGGAAGCCCTAAACTAAAGAGAAAAACTGCACCCAGAAGAAATACTCTAGTAAGCCAGATGCCAAGACATCAACAAAATATTACAATCCACACCAAGAAATAGGAAGATATGGCCCAGTTAAAGGAACAGGATAAGCCTCCAGATGACATAAAGGAGTTGAGACAACTAATCATAGATGTTCAAACAAATCTTCCTAATAAATTCAATGAGATGGCTAAAAAAATTAAGGATATTAAGAAGACACTGGATGAGCACAAAGAAGAATTTGAAAGCACACATAGAAAAATAGCAGATCTTATGGGAATGAAAGGTGCAATAAATGAAATTAAAAATACAATGGAATCATATAATAGCAGATTTGAGGAGACAAGATTGGTGAGCTTGAAGAAATGGCCTCAAAGTGAATATACAAAAGAACAGATGAAGAAAAGATTGGAAAAACTTGAACAAGGTCTCAGGGAACTAAATGACAGCAAGAGACGTGCAAACTTACATGCCATGCATGTCCTAGAAGAAGAGAAGGGAAAGGGGGCAGAAGGAATATTGAAGAAATAATGGTAGAAAATTTCCCAACCCTATTGAAGGATATAGATATCCATGTCCAAGAAGCATGACATACTCCCATCAAAAAAAAATCTGAATAGACCAACTCCAAGACACATACTAATCAGAATGTCAAATGTCAAAGAAAAAGAGAGAATTCTGAGAGCAGCAAGAGAAAAGCAATGCATAACATATAAGAGATACCCAATAAGATTAAGTGCTGATTTCTCACCAGAAACCATGGAGGCAAGAAGACAGTGGTATGATATATTTAAGATACTGCAAGAGAAAAGCTTCCAGCCAAGAATCTTATATCCAGCAAGATTGTCTTTCAAAAATGAGGGCAAGTTTAGAATATTCACAGATAAACAGAAACTGAGAGAGTTTATAACCAAGAGACCAGATGTGCAGGAAATACTAAAGGGTATGCTACAACCTGAAAAGAAAAGACATGAGAGAGAGGCCTGAAAGAGAGTCTAGGAATGAAGATTATATCAATAAAAGTAACTAAAAGTGTCAAAAGAGTGGTGAAAATAAAATATGGCAGATAAAACTCAAATATTCAGGAATAAACTTAACCAACAATGTAAAGCACAACTCATTGTTAAATGAAAACAAAAAAAAGACCTAAAAAACTGGAAGATCTGTTTACAGTTATGGATTGGAAAACTAAATATTATTAGGATGTCAATTCTACTCAAATTGATATACAGATTCAATGAAATCCTGATAAAAATTCCACCAGCATTTTTAAAATAAATAGAAAACATGATTATCAAATTTATTTGGAAGGGTAAAAAGGAAAAGCAAAGTTGGGGGACTCTCATTTCCAGACTTTAAGTCATATTACCTAGCTACAGTGGTAAAAACAGCATGGTACTGGCATAAAGACAGATACATAGACCATTGGAACAGAATTGATGGTTCAGAAACAGACCCTAACATCTGTGGTCAAGTGATTTTTGACAAGCTTGTCAAACCCTCCCAGCTTGGGCAGAACAGTCCATTCAACAAATGGTGCTGGGAAACTGGATATCCATAGCAAAAGAAAGAAAGAGGACCCCTATCTCACATGTTATACAAAAATTATCTCAAAATGAATAAAAAACCTAAATGTAAAAGCAAGAACCATAAAGCTTCTAGAAGAAAATGTAGGAAAATAACTTCAAGACCTGGTGGTAGGTGGTGGATTCTTAAAGGAGATAAGAGGAGGAATGAGATGGACTACTGATATTTAATGTATGTAGAAGTTTTCATTAGCTTTACTGTACAGAGTTCATAGTATCACATTATAGTGAGTAACAGCTGGTTTATAAGTGGGGATGTGGCTGAAATGGTAGTCTAGGGATGTGAATGCCAATTGACAGAAAGCTAGAGAATAATCTAGGGACTGAATAGCACAGTAAACCCAGAGGTGGATGAGAATTGTGGTTTATGATACAGACACAAGAGTGTCATTTGTGAGCTAGAGCAGATGTACATCAGTACTGCATAGTGGTAGGAATATGGAGAAGCATGGGAAAAATACAACGGCATGACCTATGGACTGTGGTTAACAGTAATAGTGTATTATTCTTGCATCTATGCCAAAGATGTACTGTGTTGATAATGGGGGAGTATGGAGAATGTGTGCCAAGTGTGCACCATGGACCTGGTAATGATCGGATAATATTGCCTCATAATCTGTGGCAAATATTCCACCACAGTGTGGTGTGTTGATAGAGAGGTGTTGTTTGGGAATTCTGCACATGTGCATGATTGTTTTGTAAGTTTACAACTTCTGTCATAAAAATATATTTAAAAAATAATAATAGGGTGGGTTGGGGGGAAAATATACCAAATGTAAGATAAGGACTATAATTAGTAGTAAGATTTTGACAATATTCTTTCATAATTTGTAACAAATGTTTCACAACAATGCAAGGTGTTGGTGGAGGGTTGATGTATGGGACCCCTGTATGATGTTATGAATGTTTGCTTTGTAAGTTCACAACTTTTACTATACACTTATTGTTTATGTATGTTCATGTATAAATGATATAAAATAATAATAGGGTGGGTTGGGGGAAAATACTCTGGTTAGTAGTAATATTTTGAGGATGTTCTTTAATCATTAGTTAAAAATGTTTAACAGCAATGCAAGGTATTGGTGGTAGGATGAGGTATGAGAGATGTATATGATGTTATGTATGTTTGTTTTGTAAGTTCACAACTGTTGCTATACATTTATTGTTTATGTATGTTCATGTATGAGTCATATACTTCAATGAATTAAAAAATATATATAGGGGATTCCCATATACCTCACCCCTTCCCCTCCCACTTTTCCCCATTAACATTTTTCATTAGTTTGGTGCATTTGTCACAATTGATGAAAACATATTGAAGCATTGCTACTAAGCATGGTCTATAGATTACATTATGGTTTACTTTGTGTACTGCACAATTTTATGGGTTTTGTCAAAAGGTATAATAGCTTGTATCCATCATTGCAATGTCATTCAGAATAATTTCAATGTCCCCAAAATCCCTCATGTTACACCTATTCTTCCTCCCCTCAGAGCCTCTGGTGACCACTATCTTTATATCAATGATACAAGTTCTTCCATTACTAGAACAAAAAGTTTACTTTAGTCCATAGTTGTATTCCCCTTTATGTTTGTTCATTCCTCAATCTTGAGGATTTTGGAGTACTGATGCCCACTCTGCTTCCAGTTGAGAGGGGGCTGAGATCCCACGGGGCAGATAGATGGAACTGTCCTGCTTCAGTTGTAGATACTCTCTGTTTGGGGGGATGGGCATTGTCCATCATCATCCCTTTGTTAGTTGTCCTGGTTGAGTCCCATGAACTGGAGAGTAGGTGTTGGTGCATGAGTTGGGTTTTTAATGCTTGCAATAGAAAGAATCCTCCAGATGAAGCAACTGCAATTAAAAAAGGGAAAAAGGAGAGAAGCAAGAGTTCTGTGGCCCTGAGTCACAGTCCAACGGTGCCAGCCTTGAAGGAACTCCACCTCCGTGTCTTTTCCATTTTCTCCTCTGAACGTATTACCACACAGGCAATACTCCTTGAGAGCCTGCCTGCAAAGCCTGGCAATGGCAGGGCTCTTGGCTCTCATCTCCACTCTGTCCCCTGCACCAGTGTGCTCTGATGGTGGCGTGGTAGGTTTTCTGTGAGTGTACTTAAATACCGTCAGAGCCATTTTTAGATTTTTTATTCTATAGACCAGAAAATTGCTGAAATTAAGAGAGATTTGAAGTGGCTCTTCCTCAAGCCCAGAAAAGATTTCTGCCGTTGCTATATTTAAAAGCCCAGCAGCAAGTTGTTTTGGCATATTATGCTTTGCTGTTATGTAATAAACATAATGTCAAGCCTTGGAAGCTCCGGACACTGGTTGGAAAGGATGAAAACGGTGGCCTCACAGTGATGACTGCTCTAGAGATGTTTTGTACAGGTAGGGAGAAGATAACAGAGTTTTCTAAGTATTACAATAACAATGTGTGTGAGGCAGATTCGAATTACTATGTAAATTCCTGAAAGAAACAGTACCAATAAATAATTATGATTAAAAAAAAAAAAAACAAAAAACAAGAAAGGTGGCCATGTATTAATGTCAGGGTAAAGTGTAATCAAAAACCAAATAATGCCAATGTTTTTAATAAGATAAAAGGACCAGGAGAAGTAGAATGATATATTGTAGAAAGGAGATTGTATTAGGTTTTTAGCTGCAGAACAAACTACCGTAAATATAGCAGGTAAAAACCACACATATCTATTCTCATACAGTTCTGTCGGTCACAGGTCCAGAGCTGGCATGGCATGGCCCAGGAACTCAAAAGGCTCAAATCAAGGTGTTGGTTGGACTGCGCTTTCATCTGAGGCTCTGGGTCCTCTTCCACGTTCCAATGGTTATTGGTAGAATTTAGTTCCTTGCAGTTGCAGGACTGAGGTTCCCGTTTTCTTGCTGGCTGTTGGCTGGGACCTCTCTCAGCAACAAGCATTTCTTTGCCATGAGGCCTCTCCAGCGGCTCTCTCACAATATAGCTGTAAGCTCCTTCAGGCTCAGCAGGAAAGTCCCTCTCTTGCTTCCAGTCTGTCTGACTTCTTACCTCTGTGACCTCTAGATGCTCACACAATTAGGTCAGGCCCAGCTGGGGATATTACAGGGCGTGCACATCAGGGGGCAGGACTCTTGAGGCCACCTTAGAATTATGTCTACTAAAATGACCAAACTTTTGTACAAAAGCAGGGACCCTAGACATGTCGTTTTAATGGGCCCATTGAGCGTCCTTCAATATGAGCCATCAAAAAAAAAAAAAAAAAAAAAACAGGCTGTTCAAAGACTATGAAGCATCCAGCATCTAGAGTTTTCCAACGAGTGTTTTCTTTCCGGCCCATTTCATTTGTTTATCCCTTTATTGAGTGACCAAATGAGCTCCTATTACCCTCTCAACACTATGTTTGATCCAGGGCCAGGACTAGGGTAAGACCAATGAGGGGCTTAAAGCAAAAGTTAAGGAGGTCCTTACTTGCCCAGCCCAGAGAATGAGTGCACCTTCAACCTTGCACCTTACGTGCCTCACTGACCCTACCTTAAGCCCAGGCCCTGGTAAACTCAGAGGAAACCAAGATTTCTTAAAAAATCAAAACCTTCATCCTCAAGGCAGGTATGGGTCAAGGAGGGAACAGGTCAAAACCAGAATAGACCAGTGGTTTTTGGAACCCCCAATTGCCACCTTCACGAATGCACACGATTTCCCCTAAAAAAGCACAATTAAGTGTAAGTTTAAAAGTGACCCCTTCTGACCCTTGATGATCCCATAAATAAAGTTCTGGAGACATTTATAACACTATGAAAATAAAATTTAGTATTAATAAAAATTTGACGCTACATTTTGTTAACTTATAACTGTGATGAAAAACTTCACCACCTGTTGCTTCATCAAAACGTTTGCACAATCTCCTGGATTCCTCCAGAATCACAGCTCCGCGATTCAGGAATCATGTTTCCTGTGCATATCTTCGTGCCACAAGATGCCTCTTCATCTTTCACTGAGGTTTTCTGTCTCCCTTCATTGGCCTTTTTGGCACCAACTAGAGTGCTTGTTGAAACAATTTCATGAATTTTCCCCCTTCCGTTCACAATATTGAATTGAGCCACGCACCAGAATTTGATGTGCCATCCTGTAATTATTGAGACTCTCTTATCTGGCTAAGAAGCCCCTGGCTCTGTTCTGAGTACTTCCTATTTTTGGGATCTTCTCCATCCTCAGGAGCGAAGGCCAGGTGAAATGCACAACCTCAGCCCTAAAGCAGAGCTAGGAAAGGAGACAAGCCTCAAGACCTCTTGCTCAGGATCTTTTGAGCTCCTTTGATGAAAGTTTCCCTGCTCACAGTTCTCAGCTCACCCTGTTGAACGGGAAAATGAGCCCCATGGTAAATCATTCTTGGGGCTGGGAGACCCGCCACATTCAATTCCCTGCAGGGAAAACATGCCTCCCCCTTGTTCAGTTTAAACTTTCTTAAGGAACCGAGAGTACACCCAAGCTAGATTTCCCAGGATGTGTCTCTGGGCTGACTGCCTAACCAGGAAGATTGTTAAAGTACTGAGCTGAGGGCAAATGCGTGTGACCCATTCCCTAGCCTCAATCATAAGGCGGGATTTAACGGCTGAAACTTGGGGCCCCCAGCATATTGCTACAGCCTAGATCTGTATCTTCTAGAATTCTTTGCACAACAGCAGAGGGGCTTCCTTACCTCCACCTCCAAGCCCCAAGCCTCCATGCCCCAAGCCCAGTGAGATATTTACTTCAAGCACTAGAAAAAAGGGGGTGGGGGAAAAATGTGAGGAATGCTAACCACAGTTAACCTAAGTCAGATTCCCAGGCTCCCACTCACCAGGGCTCTGCTTCGCCCTCTTGGGACAAAGTAAACCAAAGCCTGGATCTTTGCACTCTGCTCTAGAGGCAAATGCTCTACATCAAAGCTTTGTCACATCCCCTTGGCGTCTCACAGCCCTGTTTCACTCTGATGCCATTATTTATTTACGCTTTTGCATAAGAGGTGAGCTGGTATAGACAACAAAAAGAATTTGAGACTGAAACCCTACTTTTGAGCTGTAAGAATTTAAGGAAGTTACTTCCTTTCAACCTCAGTTTCCTCATCTGAAAATGTGGAGGGTAATAATATTTAGCTTGCAGGTGTGTGCTTTGTCTTTTTTGTTTTGTTTTAGGATAATAAATAATATGTGCCTGGCACAATGCTTGGAAACCACTTCCCTCTTAAGAAAGGGTTACTATTGCTATTCCTGTTATTGATGCCTGTAAGTGTGCATTCTTGATCTATCTGTTCTACTAGGTCGTGCGTTTGAGAACAAGGAGTGTCTGTATTACTAATGGCAACTTACAGTGCCTGGCAGACAGCAGGTGCTCAATCAATGAGTAAATGTTGAGTAGAGTTTCAGAGACGAGCAGCAGCCACCAGGAAATAAGAGTCTACATTTGCCTGCTCTATTTCCTGGGTCAATGATTCTCCAATTCTTTGTGTTCAGGACACACCTGAAAGGACTGGCATACTCAGACAACAGTGAGTCAGCAATAGTTGCAACTCAGTCACTACAACTGGAGAACAATGTCTCAGCATGTCTATAAAGCCACCACTGTGGTTCCACCACTCATTGGGACACCCTTCAGCAGAGTGGCTGGGTAGGTAGAATGTTTCCTGCCCTGACAGACCCCATTAATGTACACAATAAGAGGCCCCACATAACCAATTCACCACGTTGCCTGGTCACTGGCTTGACAATGCGGCACTACAGGTTGTCACCACGTTGGGTTGGCCTGAAGGTTTCAGGCTGGCATTTCAACATTGCCCTTGGAATTCCAAGATTTAGCTTTTGCAGTTTCTTTTTTTCAATGCTCCTGAAGGTTAGTGACATGTAGTCATTTGCAATTTTGCTAAGATACAATAGAGAAGTAAATAGAAAAAAAGCCCTATACTGGTCTTCCTTTATTTGTATCAGTCAGAGTAGGCCATATTATACTACAGTAACAAACAATCCCCCAACCTTCAGGGGCTTATAATAACACAGGTTTATTGCTTATTCACTCTATATGTTTATCGTGGTTTGGTTTCTTGCCATCTTCACTCCAGAGCCCAAACTAATAGTAAAACCTAATCTCTCTTTCGAACATTGTTTGTCTTGTGGCAGAAAGAAAAAGACGAGACAAATGATGCCCTGACTTCTAAAACTGCACAACAGTGACCAACATTATTTCTTTGACCAAAGCAATCATGTCGCCATTCCTGAGGTCAAGGGAGTGGGAATATATCCTCCTGCAGAGAGGCACAAAGTAGGGAAAGAAATTGGAGTGCTTGGTGAAGGATAATATCATCTCCCACCACCTCCTCCTCCGTCGTCTTCTCTCCAAAAGATAACAGCTCTCAGCAGTTCTGGCTGTGTCCTTCCAGTTCTCTTTCTTACCTATTTACTACATATCTGCAATACATGTGTGGAAATATGGAATAGTGTACATATTTTGCAACTTGCTCTGTTCTTGGCGCTCTTTCCACATCAGTGCTTATATGTTTACCCACCACTATATGGTATTTCACTCCATAATACTTTTAAATGCTTGATGTGCATTTTGGTCCTTTGCAATGATTTTTACTATTACAAATAATTCTGTGATATTTATCCATGCACACACAAATATTTTTGTGTTCGTAAGTATTTTTGAAAGATAGTTTCCTAGAAATAGGATTGTTAAAGTAGAGCATGTGTGCATTAGAATTTTTAATTGTTACTGCCAATTTGCCTTGAAAAATGCCTTCCTCAATGTACACTGCCACAGCAATGTATAAGTACCCGATTTCCCAAATCCTCAAAAACTCTTAATATTATCAACCTTTTTCTTTTTGTCAATCTCATGAATTTTTTAAAAAATGGGAATTCATTGTTTTAAGTATTCAATGCATTTCTCTGTTTACTGGTAAGGTTGAGTACTCTTCATCTTTATTGACTAATTTCACAATTCTTTCTTTTGCAAATTATCTGTTTTGATCCCTACCCATTTTCTAGAGATTGTTTTGTCCTTTTCTTTCTCATCTGAATGAATATTTTCTCAATATTAATCCTTTGTCTGTATTCCCTGTTGTTAATACAATCATCTCTCAATTACCCTCGGGAACCCATGAGTGAAAAGGTTAACCAGGAGTCCATTACTTGTCAACCCATCACTACACATTAATTTCTTAATACATGGTAAAATGTTTGTATATGTCATAATTTTTTTAGTACGTAAGATGCATTGCTTCCCAATCACCAAATGGTTAATATGATTTTAATAAACAGTTGCATGTGTGCAGCCACAAGGCACCACCAACGTCCCAACTCACGTGCCCTTGTTGGCACTTTTCAAAACATCTGCATGCGATTCTGACACTCCTTCAATTGTATTTGGAAAGCAACTGAAGAACTCCCTGCTTCTGCTCCACATGTATGCCACTTACTTTAAAATGTTATATTGAGTTTGGGGAGCTAGACACATAAACTTTTCTATATAAAGCTTGGCCCCAAAAGTGTTGCATTGGAGAGAGACGTATGTTCTGTGAAGTTTGGCTGTTAAAAACAAGATCACCTGTGGAGGCCACCTGTGAGGTACACCTCGATTTGCTTCCAGTTTGGCCATTTTGTTTTTAACTTTATTTGGAGTATCATTTCAGATGCAAATCTTCCCATTTTCATTTAATCAAACCTGTCACTTACGTTGTTTAAGGTTTCTGGATCTGGAGTCTTACTTTAAGAGACATTCCCCACCTCAGGATCATAAAAAAAAATTCTATATATGTATATTTTTTGAGTTGTTAGTTTTGTTTTATGTTTAGCTCTTTCCTCTATCAGGAATTAATTGTTGCATAAGGTATGGGTGTGTTGGGGAGTGTCTAACTTTTCTCTGCTCCAAAACAGGTAGCGTATCTTCCCAACATCATTGAGTATTTCATTCTTTCTCCAACTGGTTGGAAATGTCATCATCTTTAAATGTATTCTGTACCTCAATGCATCACATTTTATGGTGGGACTGGTGTCCAGTAGTGCAAATCTTAGGGAGCGTACAATTGATTACCAGCATCCACAGATCAGCACATTGTAATTATTCTCACAAAGTGGTCAAAACTTTTTTTGCACATGACAAATTATTCTGATAGCAAGACCACTGCTCCTTAATTATATCCTGTAACAGTAGTATAAACTCAGGTAAGCTTATGATGTCAGCAGCTTTCACAATGTACATTCCATTGGGAGTTTAATATTTTACAAATTTTTAAAAATGTTCCATAATATAGAAAATATGTTTCCTTCAGGCAGATCAAAACAAGAATTTTCCAATAACAATACACAGAAAAACAATACATGAAAATATTTATACCAAAAATATCAAAAGTGATTCAATTATTTAAAAAGTCCGATTATAGTCTAATTAGCAATTTGCACAAGAACAGTAACCTTTTGGATTGCTCCTTTGAATAATGATTAGGCATGCAAACAGAAAGAGAATTCACACATATTTATGCATACATACACATACGTACACATGCAGACAAGCACATACTGCTGCCTTTATGTCCTATGGCTAACAGCTTCAGCTATAGCCTGAAGGGATCAGGTAGTATCATAAAACCATAGGGACAGCCTAGGCTGAAGAGACAACACAGAAATCTGTGTGAAGAATTTGGAGAATGCCGTGGCCAGGTAAGGGCATCGGTGGCTGCCAAATGTGGGCCAGGGATCTCGTGGCAGTGGGCTGTACTCCAGCCATCTAGTAGGTTTCCTTCTCATACCTTTAGGGCTTTCCCAGCTCCCCTGTGTACTTCATGTGTGCATCACAATTGTAATTAACTCACGTTTGCACAATTATTTATGTACAGTCTTTCCCATCAGACTTTAAGCCGCAGGAAGACAGTGGCGTTGTCTGTCTTGGTCACCACTGTATTCCCAGTGCCTGGCCAGTGCCTGTCTGAGGCCATATTAGTCTTTCTGGTTAGAGCCCTCTAAAGCTGACATGGGAGTTTCGGGACTTGTGCGAGTCATGTGACTGTGCTTCCTTTCACAGGCAGAAAGGTCTGGGCCAGTGGTTATTGTTCACCAAGGTCCAGTTGAGAAAGACGACCCATCATTGCCTCGGGCCTTAGTCCTATCGACTCCTGGCTGGCACCCAATGGCCACGAGACAATGGCATCACCTCTGACTACATAGCTACAAAGGCCAGCCTATTCTTTAAAGCTCTCTAAGGAGAATGACTTTTTAGCTCAATCTTGCTCTATTGGGTGCATAATATCATAACTCAGAGTGTCCCAGATTCAGTTCAAGGGCATAATTTGGTAGATATTTGATTTATAGAAATTTTCTCAAGTCAGAGAAGAAAGTAAGGCATGTTTTGCTGAAAGTGGAAAACAACTCAGTTTGGAAGGAGAGCTCATTTCTCAAGTAATTGTAAATTATATCGACCTTCTTAAACTTTGGAGTTTTTCCTGTCTCCTAGACAGATTTTCAGTGACAGGTCTTATACTTATCATTCTTAATATCCACAGAGCACTATACAGATTTATAAGTTAAAAATACAAATTCTTTAAAACAGCATAAAGTGCTGCCTTCAAGTTTCATGTAAAGATTCTGATTAAACCAACTTTAATCAGAGCATTTGAAGACAGTGCTAAAGAAAAGCAGTGGGAAGTCTGAATTGGGGGATAGTTATTACCATATTTGCTTACATTTATTGAGTGTTTGTTGTGTGTCAGATCCTAGGCTGAGTTCTTTGCATGGATTAACTCATTTAATCTTCACGGCAACCATCCAAGGAGGGGAGAGTTATCATCCCCTTTTCATAAACGAGGAAATGGATACTTGGAGAACATGCAACTTTTCCAAAATCATGTGGTTAGTGGGAAACAAAGCCAGAGCTCTGATACTGCTTTACATGACTCTGTGGTGCAAGCAATGAATATTTGTGTTTAAGAAAGAAATAAATTTCCATCACTCTAAGTAAGCTGGTTAGCTTGGCTTGTGCAATGCGGGGCCTAACAGGCTTGTTTCAATTAACAAATACATAAAGATCTTTTGTAAGTGACTCATTTGTTGATTCATTTCAGGTTACTCAAAATCTATTGTTCCCTTTAAAAAATGTTGAAAGTTGCCTATTCCATCCAACCCAATTCACATCTAACAGATAATTTTCATATGTGAATTTGGCCCATTTCTAAATTCCTGCAGGGTCCAAACTTCTGTCTGACCAGCCATCTATCAGTGTTTTGACTGGTAGGCTCCTTTGAACGAAGAGCTGACAGCCGGTCTCTCTTAAGAGAGTCTCTCTCTCTGTTAGCAGCAGCCCTGTATTCTTCTCAGTTCGTTGGAGTTTTGGAGTTGCTTCATGATGCATTTATGGGGTATTCACTCTGGGCCCATCTTAGAAGAGCCCCTTGTCCTGCAGCCCCTGGCCTCTCTGACCCAACCCTCTGGTCCATAGCCACCCACTACTTTGGAAAGCATTTTCAATTCCCTTCATTTCAGTGGAACAGAGATACGCTGAGCAGATACTATCTGTCCAATGTTGTGCTACTCCAAATTGGGCAAGGAAACTATATAAAAATGTTACTAATGGTTAACTTTTATTGACTGCTATTAGACAGACACTGTACTAGGCATTTTACATACATTATCTCATTTCATTCTCACAGTCACTCTTTTAGCCTCGTTTTTTTAGAGGAGGAAACTGAGGTACAGAGTGGATGAAGAAACTGCCCAGGCCACACAGCTTGTAGATTGAGGATCTGGGTTGATAGACTTCACAGCCTGAGCTCTTAAGCACTATCATTTATTACCCTTTCAGCAAGTGCCAGGAAGTTGGGAGGTATGAGCTGGAGTAGTCAAGGAAGGATCCATGGAGGAAGTGGTAGTTGGCCTGGATTTTGAGGATTGAGGAAGAGGAAGTTGAGTTGGATTTTGAGGATTGTATTGGAAAGACTGGAGTTGGGAGAGGGGGAAGGGCAAAAAACATACAGAGCACGTTACCTTGCTCTGTTCTCATCATAGAGCAGTAGAGAAGGTGAATTAAATCATTTTGAGGTTGGTGTTGCCAATGAATTTTAAATGCAACACCTGCCTTGCCATTTGAGCTTAATCTTATTATAGCAGATCTTTTCACATTTCTTTTGTCTGTGCAGATTTTACCAGCAGGGGTTTAAAGTCAATCAAAGACTAACTGAAAGAAATTATTTTATGTTCATTAAAATAACTGGCCCAATTCCTCTCTGAACCAACAAGTAAAACCTATCTAATTCCTGTCTTAGAGGTAAAGAGTGATGCAGTATAGGAAGAAAAGCATTCACTTATGTGTCCCTCTTTCATTTCTAGTCTATGGCATGATGTACAAGAAAGCATTTTATACAGTTTGGTGGAAGAACTGATATCAGCATATCAAGCTTGAGTTTAGCATAAAGATAGTGTCCTGGACAGCCTTGGCTAAACGCACATGAGAGGTGTGGAAGGTATTTTCAATAACAAGAGGTAACAAATTTGAGTCTGAGGAACAATGTTAAACTGAAATATTCCATACATGGCATCTGGGTATACCACTGCCTTTGTACCATCCAACTATGAAATAATCAGACTTTGTTTCCAAGTCGTTTCATTTTCCCTGGGTTGTTGAATCTGTGTCTTTGGCTTTAAATCATGTACCTCTCACAATTTCTATCCATTTGTCTATTTTTTTTTTTTTTTTTTGCAGAAAGTCACTTTTCCAAAGACATATTTCAGTGCATATAAGGGGAAAATTACTTCCCTTTTCTTTAGAATCTCAAAAAGAACTTTTTCTGCCCAAAAAGGATTGTTAAGTTGAAATCAGAGTTAAGCTGAAATCAAATGCCTTTCTCCTCTAGATACCTGGGCAACCCACTCCCTCTGTCCCTCTATAGAAATAAGCATCATCGGTAGCAGCCGTGTTGCTTACCCAAAACTGAGCCCACCTTCTGGTCTAGGCCGCCTTGGGCAATACAGCTCTTGTGGCCACAAGGCGTGATTCAGGGATGAGCTAATCTGCCCAAAGCTACGAGCTGTTGTTGGGTGTACCATATAAAATAAACTCTCCTATTGCACAAGGACAGGGAGCATGTAGGCCTAGGATTGCAGCCAGTCCTCCTGCCATCACCAGGAAGTGAGCCCCACAAGGCAAACAACACTGGGGATGAAAGAGAGGAGAGATGGAAATAAACTGAGTCTTTTTTTTTTTCTTTTCAGTCCCAAGTTTTATTTCATTAACTTAGAAGGTAAACAAAATACGTAGTTCAAATCTTATTAAACTTATCTATCTGAAACAGGTTTACATAGAGGATAAATAGATATAAGATTTCAAGTAACTTATGGTACTGTCCATTGTTCTTTTAAAAAATATGCTTCTTTCTTAAAAGTTCTGCATTGGAAGGCAAAAAATGTTTTTCTTTGATGCTGCCTAAAAGCTAGATGCAAACTTCTGATGAAAATTTCTTTATTTCTTTGTCAACTCTGATGCTGAAGCTGGGAGGCACAAATGTTCACAGTTCAGTTAAATGATGCCAACAAAAATCTTCTTCTGTTTCCCACAGATACAAACTGGAAGCCTCCATTCATGTCTCCTATAGGAGTACCATATACTTGTTTCTCTCACCAAGTCGCTTCCTCTTCTTCCTGTTCCCATTTTTAGTTCCCTCTCCTTGCTGAGGACTTTGGTCACCACCTCCTCTTTTTCACGTCTTTGTTTTCAGTTTAGGTATCATTTCTAATGCATACAGCGTTACTGACTTCCGGCATGGGAACTGTATGAGGCAGAGGCTACCACCTTCCTGTTGGAGATAGACCCAGACTCTGCCCCTGTACTGAACATCCCCATTCCACTCTCTAGAACACATTTTAATTTTCTCAAGAAATGCATTAAGTCCGACTGCCAAACATACATCTTGAATCTCTGTAGCTGTAGGATTTTTCCATAGCCTTTTCTATGGGGATCCACCTCCCCTCTGCAATGGTCTTCTTGTTATTTAAATAAGCAGATAAATACAAATGAACCTGTCCTAGTTGCCAGGGGCCGGCACAGCGTTGGTGCAAGCCATCTCCACCCAAGTCCAGACAGCATCAGCCTGAAACCAAACTGAGACTTGATGTCATTGTGGTGACCAGTATAAACCATTCTATCTGTGGACTTCCCACTTAAACAATAAATCCCTTCTTATTTGTGGATTTCAATTGGGTTTTCTGTTATGTGCAGCTAAATGTGTTTTATTTAGTACATCCAGCTATGGAGCAGTTGAGCTAAACATATAATACTATACCTCAAAATTCAGTTTATCCAGTCTATTGTTTAACAATAGGATATTGGGTAATGAAATTGTATCCCGTAATGGTGTATTAGCTAGGATAAACCAGGCTGTCACAACAAATAGACCTCAAAATGCATAAAGGCTCAACGGCAATAACAGTTAATTTTTCTCTTGCGTAAAAGTCTGAGACAAGTGCTCCTGGTCAGCACACAGGTCTCTTCCATGTGGTTCATGAGTTTTCAGGAACCCAGGCTCTTTCCATCTTTTATTTTATTTTATTTTTTATTTTTTTAAAAGATACTTAGATTACATAAATTTTACATTAAAAATATAGGGGATTCCCATATACCTCCAACATTTTTCCACATTAACAGCATCCTTTATTAATGTGGCACATTCATTGAAATTGATGAACACATTTTGGAGCATTACCACTAAGCATGGATTATAGTTTACATTGTAGTTTACACTCTTTCCTACACAATTCTGTAGATTATGACAAGATATATAATGGCCTGTATCTGTCATTGCAATGTCATTCAGGATGATTCTCAAGTCCCAAAAATGCCCCTGTATTATACCTGTTTTCCCTCTCCCTGCCCTCAGAACCTCCAGTGGCCACTGCCTCCACATCAATGATATAATTTCTTCCATTTGTAGAATCACAATAAGTCTATAATCGTATACCAGTAAGTCTACTTTAGTCCATAGTTCATTCCCCAATCCTCAGGATCCTGGGATGGTGATGCCCACTCTACCTCTAATTGAGAGGGGCCTTTGATCCCATACGGCTGATGGATGGGACTTTCTTGCTTGAAGTTGTAGACTTTCTCAGTATGGTGGTTGTCCATTATCTCTTCCTTGTTAGTTGTCCTGGGTGAGTCCAATGAACTGGAGAGTAGGTGTTGCAACTCAGTTGAGATTCAGGGCCCAGTTGGCACATGGACAGCCCATAGATTTAAGTCTCTTGGACATACACTTACCAACTCTAGTACTAATTGTAGGTTCAAATAGAAGGGGCAGAAGAGCCATGTGTAGGGAAAGCACAACTGAGTCCAACTCTGTCACACTGGGGAGCATAAATTCCAAAGTAGGGCCCACTGGCAAGGTACACAACTCCTGAGCTATCTGCCCTGACTATAGTGTCTGGATGTCTCCAGAGCCCTCAGGACCTATGCTATTTGGGGTAGTATCTACATTGGCTGTCAATGAGATCCTGCTGAGGCGTGCATAAGCGTAACCCCTGGAATGACCTCCTGACTCACTTTGAAGACTTTTAGCCATATAAACTCATTTGTCTTTACCTTTCCCCCTTTTGGTCAAGGTCTTTTTCCAGTTGCATTGCTAGTTGGTACTTGGTAGTAATCCCTCAGTGCCAGGGAAGCTCATCCCCAGGAGTCATGTCCTACGCTGGGAGGAAGTTATTGCATTTATATGCTGAGTTCAACTACGTGAAGCAAGCCAGGCACTGAAGGACAAATATTACATGACCTCACTGATATGAATTAAGCAATTGAATAGACTCAGAACTAGAGTCTGGAAGATAAGTTTACAGGAAATAGAAAGGGAGAAGAAGGGAAGCAGATGTGGCTCAAGTGGTTGGGCTCCCATTTATCATATGGGAGGCCCTGGGTTCGATTCCCGGGGCCTCCTGGTGAAGGGAAGCAGCTTGTGCAGCGCAGTGAGCTGATGGCCCGCACAGCACGGAGAGCTGGTGCAGCAAGATTATGCACAAAGGGAGACAAGCAGACACAGAAAAACACACAACAAATGGACACAGTGAGAACAAGCAGCAAGGGGAGGATAAATAAATAAATAAAATAAATCTTAAAAAAAAAAAAAAGAAAGGAAGGAAGGAAGGATAAGGTTGTAAGCCAACGCCCATAAGGGCAAAATCTATGATAAGGTGGAAGTGTGTAGTTGTGCAGTGGAGGGGCATGACAAGGGTGCAGTGATACTATTGGGTTGGGTGGTGCAGGTTTGTCAGGGGGGTAGAGTCGGGAGGGTGGGTTGGACTATCCATGGAACTGGGGGGAGGGTTTGGGGAGGGAGCAGGTGAACACCGGGGATTGGCGGGTATGTGGTTGAAACTACAATGCTGGGAATGCTCTTTTGGCAATATGGCAGGGGAGGGTTACTGGTTTAGGGTGTTGAATGTGGGGGCCATTCGGGAGAGGGCGCACCTGGGGCAGGCTTCTAGGGAGTGTGTAAGTGTTCATCTTGTCACAGTGTGTTATATTAGTGGGTGGAGATCCATACAATGAGTGGGAAGGTGTTGGACTCCAATCCTGGGGAGGCCTGCTATGTTCTCAAACAGAGGGGCGGGAGACTCTTGAGAGCATGGGTGGTGCCTAATAAGGAGGACAGACCAGAGTGTCAAGCCCTCAGTGTTTTTGCAAGTAACTATGAAACTTGTCCTTCAAGAAGTGAAGCCTGGTAGTTGCCGTGGGTCCCAAAGGGAAGTGGAAGGAGGAATAGAATAGATGGAACAGGAGGCATTTTGGGAGTGATGGAAGTGTTCTACATGATCTTGCCATGATGGATACAGGCCACGATAAGTTTCATCAAAATTTATGAAAGTGTATGGTCCAAAATGTAAACCGTGATGTAAACCATTGACCATGGTTAGTAGCTATGTTTCAATATTTGTACATCAGTTGTAAAAAATGTATCATCCACATATAAAATGTTATTAATAGGGGAAAGGGGAAAAGGGGGAGGATGTGGGGTATATGGGAGTCCCTTATATTCTATAGGGAACTTTTCTGTAACCTTAAACTTCTTTGAAGACAAAATGAAAAAAGTAAGACATTGGGGGATTAAATGGAAGAAAAAGTCACTGTACATACAGGACAACAGATCTCACAGTGATGAATGCCAAAATGTCAAAAGAAAACTTTTTCAAATATTTTTTCATTATTTTTATCCCAAAAAATTTTAAATTTTTATTTTACTAAAAATTTTTTTGTATTTTATTTCTTATTTTTAAAACTATTGTTATTATTTCATTTTCTTATTAATTGTATTTGGCTATTTTATTGGCTTTATTTTTGAAGACGTTTTGGATCACAGACGGGTTCCAACTGTGACAGGGGATGATCATTGGTGCAGGGTGTCAGTGATGGGGCATACATGGGAGGAGGTTCACCTGGGCAAATATATAAGGCATATAAATGTGTTCAGATATTCATGGGACATTGTCACAGTAGGTGGACATTAACACAATAACCAAAAGAATATCAAATTTCCGTCCTGGGGAGCTCTGCCACTTTCTCTAATGGAGCAGCAAGAATCCCCCATGTACAGGGCAATGACTAGTGAAGGACGATGGTCCATTGACAGACCTTGATATTGATGACTGTGCTTATGAACCTTTACTCTTGAAATTAAAACTTAGCCTAGTATTATATGGTGCTAAAAGTTACCTCCTGGGAAGCGGCTGTCGCTCAATCAGTAGGGCTCCCGTTTACCATATGGGAGGCCCCGGGTTCGGTTCCCAGGGCCTCCTGGTGAAGGCAAGCCCGCCCGCACGGCGTGGTTAGCTGACCCAGCGAGCACAAGCAGCAAGGGGGGGATAAATGAATAAATAAATAAAATCTTTAAAAAAAAAAAAAAAGTTAACTCCTGAGAGCCTCCTTGGTGCTCAAATGTGGCCTCTTTCCATCTTTTATATCCCCATCCCCTTGGACCTTGTCTTCATCATCTACATGGCAGAAGGTGGAAGAAGATGGAAGGGGCATCCTTGTTTCGTAAAAGCCTTGGCCCAGACGTGATGCACACCATTTCGCCTTGGTTAAAACTCAGTCACATAGCCACTTTTAATTGTAAGTTGCCTTGCAAGCCTAAGGAAAAGATGAAGTAGATTTTTAGTAACTAGTTAGCAGTCCTGGCCATAGACAGGATGTTTTAGAAGACTATTAAATTACATGGAAAAATTCTACCATGCATCATATCAGCCCAAGTTTTCTAAAGGCCCATATCCCCATAAGTACATAAGCTATATCTATTTCTGTTTCAGCCCTGTGGCAAGTCTTTGTTCTTGTTCTCCTACAGCCTTTTTCCATTTCCAATACATTCACAATGTTCCCAACAAACAAATACACTCCACCATGCGCTGATGAGCATTACAGATTTTACTGAAGATCTTGTGTGGGGACAGAAATGTAATTAAATTCTTCCATGGGCAACAGTCATGGGTATGGGTTAGCTTAAGAACACAATTTTCTGGGGTCCACAAAAGAAAACAGAGCAGTTTATGATTGGTTTTGAAAATTAGATATTTCCTTAGTTGAGCTTTCCACCTACACACTATTCCTGTTTAAATGAGTTTGTAAATGACATAAGGAAAAATACTTACTTATTATACTCACATTACACAAGGCTTTGGGATTAATAAGACTTGGCTTCTTTTCTCCAGGATTTGCAATCTAATAGGGAAGAAAGGTGAGCAATTAACTAATTCATAGTGAAATAAAATAATGGACCTGAGTGTACAGGTACAAGTAGTTGATTCAGCCTGGGAGGTTTCACTAATGGAGAAGAAAGGGTGAACATGGGGTGGGGGACATTAGAACAGTGGGATAAAGAGAGAGCTGGAGGGACAGTCCTATCCCCCTGAAACCTCTGCCCAGTCACAGAGCATCACAGGACTTTGAATATGCCTAACTGAATATGGGGAGGAACATCCTTAGGCCCTGACCTGAGCCGGCATTGTCTTCAATGAAGAGATGACCCAAGAATTGGACTGAACTCAGGAAGGAAAGTCAAAGCCAGCCATTCTTCAGGGCCAGAGCTGAGACCGTGGCTGGTTCAGCAGCATGATTCCATAGAAACGAAAAGCACTGTGGAGCTTCCTTTGCAAACATGAAAATGGTCCCCTGCAGGTTGGTGCCTCATTGTGCACCGTCTCAGTCTCACAAAGGAAGGTCAGAGAAGCTTTTCCACTACATCCAAAAATTTATCTAATGTTTCTTGTCAGTGCCTGGAATTTAGCCAATCTGCTATACACGTCTTCCCCCGATACCCACATGTGTGGTCTTATCACTGGATGGTGGTGCTGAATAGTGCACACAGCTGTACAGTCATTGCTCAGGACTGGGTAGAGGGGAGAACAGACTTTGCTTGTGCACTGGAAATCCATGGGTGCTATGTCAGTCACTTTGAGTCATGGGAGGGGAGCAGAGCAGCTGGTGAAAAGCCAGAGGCCATGGAGAGTTAGGGTCTTGGACCTGGGGCATCTTCGAGGTCAATTCATACAGCGGCTCATTGTCAATAGGTATGGGTCGCTCTTGTCATTGTGACTGCTTCTGCTCTTTGAAGCCTTTTTGTTGAAGCCTCTGTCATGTGCTGGTCCCCTGTCTTCCAATGGGAACTTCTGTTCCAGGAAACCACAAAGGTGGCCCTGGCAGCTCCTCTTCTCATGTCTGGGTTCCCTCAAAGACGAAGGCCACAGCAGGTTCTAGGACCCATGAGTATCCATGGCCATCCCTCACTTGACATCTGGCCAGTGCAGGGGGACAGGTGGCATGGAGAATCCTACACACCCACTCCTCTTCATTTTCCAAGTTCCCAGGATCCAATCACCTCCCTGGGCTAGGCCCTGCCACTCTCTTACCCACAAAGCACAAAAGCCTCTTCTCACATCTCTTCTCGGAGACCTCTTTAATTGCCCCAGGTGGGCTAGTTCACAGACAGCTAGAAGTTCCCTGCCTGGCATCAGGGCACCCAGGTTTGGGAACACAAAGCCTTGGCTGCCCTTCCAGGAAGAGGAAGGGGGAAAGTATCTTTCCATTGTTTTGCTGATAGGTCAGAGCAGCAAAAAAGATAAGCTACAATTAATTTCTCAATATCTCCCATCATTGCACATTGATGGTCTGCCTCCTGAATACACGGAGACAAGGTGGGCTGTCCTCACTGATCTGACACCATGACACCAAGTGGAATTATTGACCCCACCACCTCACAGTCCACACTTGAGCTTTTCTTGGCTCCCAGTAAGTACCTTTTGGATACTTTTGGGTGAGACATTGATTGCTACTAGTTTTATACTGAATGTTTTACCTAGGTGGCCTCACCCCCAGCTCAGCCCACACCTGCTTCCTGCCCATTCCTAGTTATTCTCCTGAATCGCAGCTACAAAGCCCCAGAGAATCTGATCTGATTTTGAGAGCAGAGTCACGCTGATGAAACAGGACTTAACTCTAGATATGTATAGACCCAAAAGCATGGGACAATGCCACAGAGCAGGCTGGCAAATTCCCATAATCCTCAGCTATTGGAGGCAGTTTTGGAGGAGGGAGAGACAGGTCCCTCAGACCAGCAGGTGAAAAAGTCTGCTGCCTTCTGGAGAGGCCAACCTGAGATAGAGTGGTCTCCCCAGCCTTGACCTTGCTCCTCCCACCGAGTTGTGCCTCTGCACTCTGACCCTCCCCCAGACTTGTGCGCCCTGACAGAGCTAGCAAAGCAGTCCGGAGGGCAAGGAAACTGAGGTATCAACCTCCTCACTTTCATAGGGTTCTAACACTACTTTTGAACTAGGAATCCTGGAATGTCAAACCCAGAGAACGTTTATTCATTTGTGAATAAATCAGCTGTCCCCAGGCCCAGATCAAGAAACCTTGGGATCTGATGGCCTGCACTAAGCTGATTAGACAAGGACCTTCTTTTCCATGCTTTGAATGATTAAGTGGCACATGAGAGGACCTTTGATTTGTTGCTTGGTTTTTTCCAGATTATTCTTTAAGGAGAAGTCTAACCTGCCAGATTCCGTATACTCTATTTTCCATCTTGACAAAGTTCATAGTGAGCTGAAGCCAACCACCTCTCTGAAGTCCAAATTCAGGGACTGCACCTTGGCCTAAGTTTTTTATATTAGAAGATTTTACAACATTTACAACATTTACACCCTATCATCTCTGAGTCTGAGCTCCACTTCACTCCCCTGTCTGGAACTGGGTTGCATGCCAGCAGTTCTAAGGCCTCTTCTGCATGTCAGCTCCCAACCTCCTTGACCACCTTTCCCAGGTCTGGAATATATGGCCTTTAAACTCCTCCTGGACATAGTCTCCAAAGAGTTAGAGGGCATTTCGCCATGCCTGATGCAGCCTATATGCATGAACAGATATAGCATCCGATGATCTGATTTATGTTTTTCAGATTTATCGCATCACTCGCATACCCAGGCCAGCTGATATTTTAGGAGCGTGAATCAGAGTGTCTGGCATGGCTTTCTCTGCAGCAGAGCATGCCGTGAGAGCTCAGCTGCAGACATAATGAAGTTGGGAGGGGGAAGAGCTCCACTCATCAGGGAGGAAATTTGTGTCAGTAACAAGTCTGCCTGGCAACAGCACTAGAAAAGAGAGACATCAGGCACCAACATCAGAGCTGAAATCTTTCAACTGGTGGAACAGCATCACACTGCACAATTTTTCTCCTTGGTGGGCTGACTACTACTCTTAAAAAAAAAGGGGGGGGGAACAAATGTTCTGTACATATATTCTCCAAAGAATACCCCTCAGCCTGCCATCAAACAGGGAGATTGGGATGAACTCAAATATCAGCGGCCTGTGACTGTCCATCAATATGCTATGAATGAATAAGAAGAAATGAGCTTTTGCAATGGAAAGAGAGTTACATAGACAAAGCTACAAGAAGTAGAGTTAACTGACCCTCTGTCATTCAACGCAGGATTTGGCTTGCTGAGTCAGACTTGAGGCTAGGGAAAACGGAGGGTGTTCCTTGGTTTTTTCCCTAGTCTCTTAAGCATGTGCAGCTAAAAGATAACGTTTCCTAGTTCTCAAAATATCAATTCAGAAGGGAACAAGTCCTGCTCTGGACATCAGGCACCAGGGACTACCTCAAGAGCAGTGGTTTCTTATTATTTATCTCGTTATCTTAGGCCCAGGGCAGTGATCGGCACCAAGTAGAAGCTTATTGCGAGTTTGTTGAACTGAACCTGATCCCAGCTCTGTTTGTACCTTGAGTGACCGTGAGTGTGTCCCAGATGTCCTTTTCACCATCTGCAGAACAAACCAATCATTTCTTGGAGGTCTTCCCAGGTCCAACATTCTAGGGTGCCAAGGTCAAAACTAGTTTTACAATCTTAAGAAAGCAGGGAATTAAAACACCGTCCCATAAATGTTTCTATGAGAAATTCCTGACCCTCAGGCTCTGCTTTATTATCACAGTGTGTGCACATGAGTCTGCAGGCCGAAATGTTTCCATGAATACATCATTCGGTGGTATCTGGGATACATTTACATTTTCAGCACCAGTATAATTCCATTTGGTCTTATGCCACAGGAAGTTCAAGTCTGATTCAATTAAGGGGTTTCATAAAATGAGTTTTTAAAAAGGAAAGACAGTGCATTGCACATGTTATGCCATTGTACTTTGCATTGTTATCCAATCAGGCCTGTTAGGGGCGGCTGGTACTTTAGTCCAAGAATCTGTTAGCAATCTATAAAGCTGAATATTTTACTGTCTTATTTGGAATCAAGGAATATAAGAGCTGGAAGGGGCCTTAGAGATAGGCAGACAGCTCCTACCTCAAGAGCAGGGATACTATTTTGTACATTTCTGCATGCCTCTCGGTTCCTAATACAGCCTTCATATCCTGGGCCTGAAAAACTGAACAGAGAAAGCTCTGGTTGCTGAACTTGGCGATGAGAAGGTGGCCAGGAGCAGAAATTAGAGTTGTGGCCAATCTGAGAGTGCATCAAAAACAGCCAGAGCAGGATTTAAATTCTTCTGTCAGTAAAGGGGCAGAGACAACTGTGCAGAACTCTGCGAGGGAGAACTCTTCCCAGAAAACAGCTGCAGCTGGCTTTATTCATACAGTGCACACCGAAGTGAAACAACCCTCCTTGAACATAGAGTTGAAGAAGGCTCAGGACTTAGAGGGGCGCGGCACAGGGTTTTGAGTTAGTGCAGATGGAGACCTTTCAAAAATTGAATAAAAGCTGGGGTCTGAGTAAGCAGAGGAGAACCCAGAAGGGAAACTCAAACAAAAAAAGTGCTAGAAGCAAAGAGCCTGAGATGGCCCAAATGGGAGTCAAGGGGGCAGCACTGAGGTTTGGGGTGGGAGGAGAAATTGCAAGGACAGTTGTCTTAGTCACTGAAGCAGCGTAGTTGGAGGGAAACCCCGAATCTTAATCAGATGTCAGAGCTGTAGCTGAGAAAGCAGTCCCCAAGGTCAAGCCCTAGGAAGAGGGAAAATTGAACACCGGAGAATGGAAAAAGTTGAAAGCTGGGAGAATCAAGGGTAGGGAAAGGTCAAGGCAGCAGATTCAGAACAAAGACAGTGAGTTTTAAATTTCTGGAGTTCTTTTGTGTGATGCTTGGTCTATGCCTGGGGTGACCATTTTAAGGAACTACACAGAGGCTTGTTCAAGGACAATAGAATGAGGCTCGGAACCGGACCAAGACAGACTTCTTACCTTTAGAAAAACAAAGCCCTTGGATATTAGAAGTTAATACCAGAACCACAACGGTATCTGTCTCCACTGTGCTTTTGGCTACAAGTAACAGAAGATCTGGGGGAATGGAATTTGAACCATAAGGAATATTTATTATCTCATTTTAAAAAAAGAGGTTAGGTAAGATGGGGCAGTGCCAGAGTTCAAGCCATGGGCTCAGTGATAGCAACGACCCAGATTCTTTCCATCTTTCTCCTTGGCTATCCTTGGAGTGCAGTCATAGGACAGCCTTTAGGTCTTAATGTAGGCAATAATATCCAAGACAGGAAAAAGAGAAAGCTCCTGACTTAAGTTCTTTTTTAAAAAATTATTTTTTTTACTTTTTATTAAAGAAATTTAGGTTTACAGAAAAATCATGCAGAAAATACAGAGCTCTCACATACCCCCCCATACATACACACCTACACAAACACAGTTTCCCAATTATTAACATTTTGCATTAGTGTGGTACCTAGCTATAATTGATGAAACATTATTATAATTATCCTAGCTATAGTCCATAGTTTACATTAGGGTTCACTGTTTGTGTTTTACAGTCAGTCCTATGGGTTTTAAAAAAAATATTATTCTAGTAACACATACACAACCTAAAATGTCCTCCTTTTAACCACATTCAAATGTATAATTAAGTAGTACTAATTTCATTCACAATGTTGTGCTACCCTCACCACCATCTATTACCAAAACTTTTCTACCATTCCAAACAGAAATTCTGAACCAGTTAAGCATTAACTACCCATCCCCTACACTTACCCTGATCCCTGGAAACCTATATTCTAGTTTCTAACTCTACGAATTTGTCATTCTAATTATTTCATATCAGTGAGATCATACAATATTTGCCCTTCTGTGTCTGGCTTATTTCACACAACATGATGTCTTCAAGGGTCATCCATGTGGTTGCATGTATCAGAATTTCATTCTTTTTTTGTGGCTGAACAATATTCCATTGTGTGTATATACCACATTATGTTTTTCTGTCCATCTGTTGATGGATACTTAGGTTGCTTCCATCTTTCAGCAATTGTGAATAATGGCACTATGA
The DNA here is from genome assembly GCA_026826555.1 of Tolypeutes matacus. Taxonomy (NCBI): domain Eukaryota; kingdom Metazoa; phylum Chordata; class Mammalia; order Cingulata; family Chlamyphoridae; genus Tolypeutes; species Tolypeutes matacus. The sequence continues at coordinate 2,552,951 of JAKSZT010028738.1, read as the reverse complement.
ACATTTGTGTCCAAATATTTCTTTCAGTCCCTGCTTTAAATTCTTTTGGGTAAATACCTAGAGTGAAATTGCTGGGTCATATGGTAATTCCACACTAACTTCTTGAGAAATTGTCAAACTTTTCCACAGTGGTTTCACCATTTTACATTCCCACTAACAATGAATGAATTTTCCTATTTCTCCACATTCTCTCCAATACTTATTTGCTGTTTATTTTTTTAAATAGCCATTCTAGTGGATGTGAAATGGTATCTCAGAGTAGTTTCGGTTTACATTTCCCTTATGGCTAACGATGTGCAGCATCTTTTCATTGTGCTTTCCAGCCATTTGTATATCTTCTTTGGAGAAATGTCTATTCAAGTGTTTTGCCCACTTTTTAATTGGGTTGTTTGTTTTTTTGTTGTTGAGTTGTAGGATTTCTTTATATATCTGGATATCAAATGCTTACTGGCTTTATGGTTTCCAAATATTTTCTCCCATTCTGTAGGTTGCCTTTTTACTCATATGATGAAGTCCTTTGATGCACAAAAAAGATATGTTCTCTTTGATATAAAGTGTAAAAATCCATTGCTTAACACAAGGTCCTAAAGATGCTTTCCTTTGTTTTCTACTAGAAATTTTATAGTTTTGTGTTTTAGTTTGCAGGCTTCTGAAATGCTATAGGCATCATCAGGGATACCCCAAAGACCAACTACCAATGATCCTGGACTCTTTTGTTATATGGCAAGGTGCATGGTGGCATCTGCAGGTCTCACCCTTTAATTCCAGGGTTTTTGCTTTCAGCTTCTGGTTTCAGTAGCTTTCTCTCTGCTTCTTTGGCTTTCTCTCTGTATTCATCCCATTTATAGAGGATCAACCCTGGGCCACACCCCAACTGAAGTAACCTAATCAAAAGATCCCACCTAAAAGAGAATCACACTCACAGGAATGGATTAGCTCTAAGGACATTACTTTTGTGGGGTCCAGAAAAGCCTCAAACTACCACATTTTCATTCTTATGTTTAATCTTTGATCCATTTTGAGTTAATTTTTGTATATGGTGTGAGGTAGGGGTACACCTTCATTCTTTTGCATATATTCATTTTTCCCAGCACCATTTGTTGAAGAGACTATTTTTTCCCCATTGAGTGGACTTGGCAGCCTTGTAAAAAATCAACTGGCCCTACATGTGAGGGTCTATTTCTGAACTCTCAATTTGATTCCATTGGTCTATATGTTTGTCCTTGTGACAGTGCTATACTGTTTTAATTACTGTAGCTTTAGAATAAGTTTTAAAATCAGTAAGTGTGAGTCCCCCAACTTTGTTCTTTTTCAGGATGTTTTTGGTTATTCAGGGCCCCTTTCCCTTTCATATACATTTGATAGTTGAATTTTCCATTTCTGCAAAGAAGGTTGTTGGAATTTTTATTGGGATTGAGTTGAATCTGTACATTGCTTTAGGTAGAACTGACATCTTAACAATATTTAGTCTTCCGTCTCATGAACATCAAATGTTCTTCCATTTATTTAGGTCTTCTTCGATTTCTTTTAGCAATGTTTTGTAGTTTTCCATGTACAAGTCCTTTTTATGTCTTTAGGTAAACTTATTCCTAGATATTTGATTCTTTTAGATGCTACTGCAAATGGAAATTTTTTCTCGATTTCCTCTTCAGATTGTTCATTACTCTGAATATAAACATTACTGATTTTTGCATGTTGATCTCATACCTCACCACACTGCTGAATTCATTTATTAGCTCTCGTGGCTTTGTTGTGGAATTTTCAGGATTTTCTATATATAGGATCATATCAGCAGCAAACAGGGAAAAATTTCCTTCTTCTTTTCCAATTTGGATGCCTTTTATTTCTTTTTCTTCTCTAATTGCTCTGGCTAGAACTTCCAGTACAATATTGAATAACAGTGGTGACTGTGGGCATCCTCCTTACCTTGTTCTTGATCTTAGAGGGAAAACGTTTAGTCTTTTACCACTGAGTGTGATGTTAACTGTGGGTTTTTCATATATGCCCTTTATCATGTTGAGCATGTTTCCTTTTATTCCTAGTTTTCTAAGTGTTTTTATCAAGATGGTGTGCTGGATTTATCAAGTACCTTTTTTGCATCAATTGAGATGATCATGTGGTTTTTCCCCCCTCATTCTATTGTATGCTATATGATATTAATAAATTTTCCTAAGTTGAACTACCCTTGCATACCTGGAATAAATTCCATTTGATCAGGGTGTACAATTCTTTTAACGTATGGTTTGATTTGCTAATATTTTGTTGAGGATTTTTGCATCTGTATTCATAAGGGATATTGGTCTGTAATTTTCTTTTCTTGTGGTATCTTTATCTGGCTTTGGTATTAGTGTGATGTTGGCTTCATGGAATGAGTTAGGATGTGTTCCCCCCTCTTCAATTTTTTGGAAGAACTTGAGCAGGATTGGTGTTAATTCTTTTTGGAATGGTTGGTAAAATTCACCTGTGAAGACATCTAGTCCTGGGTTTTTCTTTGTTGGGAGATATTTTATTATTAATACAATCTCTTTACTTGTTATTGATCTGTTAGCATCATCTGTTTCTTCTTCAATCAGTGTAAGTAGATTGTGTGTTTCTAAGAATTGGTCTATGTCATCTAATTTGTTGGATTACAATAAATTTGTGCTCTAATTTGTTGGAGTACAGCTGTTCTTAGTTGTCCTCTTGTAATCACTTTTATTTCTGTGGGCAGTAGTAATGTCCCCCTTCCATTTCTTATTTTAGTTATTATCATCCTTGTATCAGTCCTTTAGAGCAAGAAATCTTTTTCCAAAAGTGCCTTCCACAACTTCCTCTCATATCTTTTCAACCACATTATATACATTCCCATGCCCAACCAGTCTCTTGGTAAGTAACAAGATTAACATGACCAAATAAGATGAATAAAAATTCGCTCTGTGGGACCATCCTTTGAAGAACATGGCCATTCAGATGAGGGTGAACAAGTTGAGATTCAGCTAACAAAGGAGAAGGAATAAGGATCCAAACTGCAGATAGACTTGTTCTGGCTAATCGCAATGTGATAGAGGGGTCCCTGCTCTGTGGAGAATGAAGACTCGGCTATCCTTCTCCTGTCCTTTGGTGACAACTATAATAGAGGGGTAACTGACGTTGAGAAAAGTTAGGTGATGTGCCCATGGCTTCTCAGATACAAAGAGCTCTCAAACCTTGCCCACTGACTCAAGTCAATGCCCTTTTTACCACACCACGCCATTCTTTCCTGATTACATTTTAAATCACTTTAGTTAATTCTCAATGCAGGGCTAGCATAATTTTTCCATGAAACTGAAAGATATCCATTATGGTGATGAGGAGATTTAGCCATTTTGGTGGGGACAACATGGAGTCCAGAATCAGACAGACTTTTGATTCTTGACTACATTTTCTAGTTGTGTGGCACTGGGCAAATTACTTAATTTCTCTAGGTCCATCTCCATTACCATGCTTCTTTTTGCATATAAGTACCTTGGTTGGAGGCCATGTTGTGAGGGATACCATAGCAATGGATGAGGCATTCTGTAAGTCCATGAAAAAGTGCTGTGGAAAAAGAGGTGGAGGAGACAAATGCCCCGATTTCCCTTGCTCCTCTCATCCTCTGACCTCTTTTGCTAATCCCTCACCTTGTCCAAACCAAACAGAAAGCCAAAGAACATAAAAAAGAGAAGAGAAGGGTGGATAATGGATTGGGGGGGAAGGTATATGCAAAAGAGACTAACCAGTACAAATTGTCATATGTGCCTGGTACATAGAAGCTTTTCAATAAATGGATGTTATTTTTATTATTATTTTCAGAATCCCAAAGTCAAGTTCTGGAACAAAGTCAAACTTTCCATATATAAGCAAACAACCTTGGCATATTGTGTATTAGGACCACAGTGCCTGTACTACCTCCTGACTAATCTCTTTTCTCATCCATAGGCCGAGGCATCCTAAAGAAAAATTAGTAACTATTGAAATTCAGCTATTTGAGACAAGTTGTGAGAAGCGGATTTTGAATGGTTTTGTGCTCTTCCTGCCTGTGTAAGTGTATTATGGGTCTGCTTTCAGACATGCACAATGAATTCCTCCATTCTAACTAAACTGGCCTGTCGGTATAGACCAGCACTCAGCAAACAAGTCTGACAAGCAGTGGTGATGATAATGTAGAAGCCATCTGTCTTCTTTTATAATGGCAGCATCACCAGGGCATGCATCTTGAGTAGTTTTTCTTCAAGTGATATGGACTCCAGCTGATCATTTGCTCCAGCAACACTCTCTTCCATGAACTCATCAATGACCAGCAAATTCCATTCTGAACTCAAGAAGCCAAACTTCTGCAGCCCATGCAAGTTTCTCCTAGCTCTGAGATGAGTCAAGTGTGCAATGAGTGAATGTATTATAAGTGGGATCTGGTGAAGTTAGACTTAAATGCACACCCTCCTCCCACCTCTTGCTCTCACTCGTATCTCACATCTGTCCATTTATCCCCCATTGCCTCAGATATTCTTCCTCCTCACTTTCTCCTTGCCTGAGAGCCATGAACTTTGAGCCCTGCTTGTAGATTCAGGTAGAATGAATCCACACATCTGACCCGTCATCTCAACTGCTGAGGGGTGAAGCACATTTACCCACCCCACAAGACAACCAGTCAAGTTTCTCAAGCCTGTCATTGTTCCTCACTCTTGAGATAGTAACAAGATAAGGCCTCCTGTTTGGATTATTTAAGACATTGGATATTGGCTCCAGGATGTTTATTACAAAAATTGCACTCTTCTGGTAATTTGACTCATCACAGGTATCTCAGGTATCTCAGTATGTGACCAAAATCCATTCTGAGGGAACTAATGTTTAAATTCCTCCTCTGCCCACCTCTCACTCAACTACTGGATGAGGCAGAGAGAAAGAATTTTTTAATTGGATTCATGTTTTGATAAGGTTTCATGTGTCCCTGTTAAAATAAACATATAAAAAGCCTCCTCTCCTCCCGCTCTCCCAACTTGCAGCATAAGGAATACAAGAAAAGCATATTGGGGGAGGGGGACAGAGGAAGGGAGCTGTTCTCTTAACAACAAGAAATTTGTCTCAGCAATTACAAGTTAATTTAGAAATTTTAGATAATTCCAAAGAAACGAAGATTTATACAAATTATGTTTCCTCTAAAAGAAGCAGTTGCCTTTATTTAACAGATATGTGGAAGAACTTTTTGTCATCTGTGCCTGGGATTATTTGCTTCAATTATCTTCATGGATTTCGATTTTACCCCTCCTTTTCCCTTGAAAGAGAGAACATTGTTTATTTAAAAGATTAGTTCTCTTCTTATGTATAAGGTGTCTATAATGTCACAAAGGAAGAACATCACTTAAACAGACCCCTCTGTGGGAGTGGGTGTAGGATTCTTGCTCAGATAAGATTATTGGATCATAGCATCACACCTTAAGAAGGACAAGTGTAAGCATCTCATCCCTAGAGCTGTGGTTATCAACCCAAGTTGCACATTAGAATCACCTGAGGATTGTGAAGTTGTGTATCATGATTTCCTGCACCCTACCCTGGAGAATCTGATTCAATTGTTTTGAGGTAGGGCCTGGGCATTGGTAGTTTTTTAAAGCTCCCTAATGATTTTAATGTACATCTAGATTGAGAACTACTGCCTTAGAGCTTCAAAATCTTTGCTGATATCTGAATTTGTTGCCCTCTGAACTAGGTAACTTTATTCTGAAACTCACAAGGATATTCTTTTAGCTGGTTGGCTGTCTATAGCCCGTGATACACAGTGCCCAAAGAGAAAAGAAATGTAGCACCTGAAGCTCATAAAGGCCAAAGTCTGAGAAGCCAAATGTTCCCATCTGAATGCCAGGTGAAGAGTGATGATGCTTCCATCCTTCTTCAAAGACCCTCCCTCCTACACACGTGTACACACACACACACATAACACAACACAAGACATGGTGTAGCTCCACACACAAAATTCAGTCTTGGCCTACCTGGTACAAGGCACCAAAGCAACAGATGTCTATTCATCAAAATGCTCTTCCTGCCCTTACTGGGCTTCAGGTGGCCTAAACCATCTTAAGTTGCTTGTTTGAAACTCCAACACGTGTTTCCATACACATGGTGTGATCATGGTGAGAAAGTTCTGAGGTCAACTCAGTGCACCCTATTAACCCAGAATGTAATTTAACCAAAGCTCAAAAAGTATTCTAGAACAATCACTGTGCATTTAGAGCACTGTCGTAGATTATGTATCCAAAAAAGGGCATATTCTGAATGAACCTATTTGTAAATAAGACCCTTTGAAAATGTATTATCAGTTAAAGTGTGGACTCATTTGTGAATAGGATTTTCTAAGATCTTATTTAGGTGTGGCCCAATTAAATCAGGGTTGGCCTTAATCCACATTTCTGGAAGCATTTATAAGGACAAGAAACTCCGTTGCAACAAGACAGAGAAAGCCACAGGAGGAGATCAAGGACATTGCTACAAAATTGGAGGTAGAGATGCAAGCCAAGAAACCCCAAGGATTGCAGCAAGCCAGCACCAGAAATCTACAGAATTTGGGGAGAAGGCATGGCCTCGCCAACACCTTGATTTTGGACTTCTGGCCTCCATAACTGTGAGACAATAAATTCCCGTGGTTTAAACCAATCCATTGTGTAGTGTTTGTCATGGCAGCATGGCAAAATAAGATAAGCACTAACAACAAAGGTCTACTCTGTTTGATTTCTATTACATCCAGGTGTTCCTGTTGGAATAATGCAAAGGAAGGACGAATGACATACGTAGTACTACTACAAAATGGCATCAATTCAGGGCAAGCAGAAAGCTGTTGTTCAAATTCCAGGGTGAAACTGGCTTTGGAGACCAAGGACAGGGAGAATAAGAACTGAATTTTAAGATCTAGGTGGTAGGATGGGGCAGCTGTAAGTGAAGTGGAGAGAGATGGGGATTACCTGTTTATTAGGCCACTAGCATTCGTTGACAGTTAAGGTTATAGTTGGAGGTCTTAACAAATCCCCAAAATTGTTTATGAAAGCTTTCAAATCATATGCCCATGGAGAGTTTTCACTTATTTTTGTGCATATCCTGATATCCCTCGACTACATTTTCAATTTAAAAGAAGTTTCAACCCTTACTTGATTGCCATTTCTGCAAAGAAACAAAGTGTTTCCAGGGAGTGGTGGAGACAGTGGTGAACTAGGTGTAGATACCCCCTAAAAAGGGCAGCCACAGATCAACTCCAGCCAAAAGCTGCCAAGATGGGTCACATACCCAGTTCTCTAGTTTTATTTCATCCTGATTTTCTAAATACGTTATAAGCCACAATAGGTCCAAACAAACATACCTGAAGCCAGTTACCTCTTTGAGACTCTGGGCTTTCACCTCCTTGAGTCACTGAAATTCTGGAGTGGCAAACAACAAAGCTCTATTGAGATGGCCAGGGCATGGCCAGCTCAAAATATTTATTTTCAAGTGATTTACTCCTGCATACCAGGCAGCTCTTACAAATTCAAGTCTCAGAAAGATCACAAATTATAAATGTCATCACTTGTGAATAGTCAAAAACCATGGATGATAACAGTTGGTTCTGCTGATGCTCCAGTTTCAATGCATGTTTGAAGGCAAGCATATCTTCCTGGCAAAGAATGTCTTCAGAGTTTTAAAATAGAGCTCTCTGCAGGTCAGGTCCAAATCAATTCACTGCAAAAAAACTAAAATGCATTTTGCCTACCAGGTCCAATTTGCCTACCTATGTCCAAGGGCTTGTGCATTGACCTGCATTGGTCTCTACTCTAGGAAACTGAGGGAGACAGAAGGGTCAATGATATTTTCAGTTGAATAAGAGAAGAAAATTACACAAATGACTGGACTTAAAAGTGATGATAAAAGTCACAAAAGAGAATCATTTGCAAAGAGGGGCAATAGGGCATCCATTGGAAGGAAAGCCTTTGAAGAAGAGGGGTTATTTGGAAGAGTCTTGAAGGATTGGTAAGATAATTACAGGAGGAGATTATACAGAGTGACAGGCTAGGTCATGGTGAACAGAAATCCTGATCAGCAAGGACAAATATTAAGTGATGTCATCTGGCTAGAGTGGGGCACATGCAGAGGGGTAATGGAAAGTGTGGCTGAAAGGCAAGAAATGGATGTAATGTGTAGAGTTTTGAATGCATTTGCACATAGTTTGGGAGGCAATGATCAGCACTGAGCACTGGGTGGGACTCTAAGATTGTCCTTCTCTTCTATATCTTCCTTTCTTCTCTTGTCTTCTTCTCTCGCCATCTTCCCTCTTTCTTCTTGCTCCCTTCACTCCGGATAAATTTTAGACCTCCTTCCAGCCTACTCCTCTCCTTTAGGTAGGAAGCAGTGGCTATAGCCTAATTTCATTACAGTCTCCTTGGCCCTATTTTCAAGGATTATCTGGGATGTTTCTAACATCTTAACCCAAAATAAGTCACCAAATAAATAGCTCTCTGATTCTTTTTTAAAAATCTTTCTTAAATCATCAAACTAACCACATCAAGAGATGAAAAAGCTTTTGCATGTGGTTATGAGATGACAGATGGTGCTGATGGGTCCTAGATGGATGGCTCCTGTCATTAGCTGGAGGGGGATAGTTAATGCAAATGTAGGTATGAAAAGCAGCCAGCTTCAGGCACAGCCCTCTCACCCAGAGCAAACAACTTCTCAGAAGACATGTCATTATTCCCATTTTATTCATCCTATAAATAATTACTGGGCATCTACTCCGTCTCTATACCAATTACTGTGTGTAGGTTCATGGGATGGAGTTATAATAGGCAATATTTTGGTGTAGCTCCCATCCTGGGAGGGGGGATGGTAAACATAATAGTGTGATAAGTAGTATGATGCTATCTACTACTATGTGCTTTTCAAATTTAATGTGTACATAAATCACCCTTGGATCTTGTTTAAAGAAGATTCTGGTTCAGGAGGCCTGGAGTAGGGCTGGAGAGTCTGCATTTCTAATCTGAGGCCATTTCTGCTGGACCTGGACCACATTTTGAGAAGCAAGGATCTAAAGAAGTTCCCGGAAACCTAGCAGCAAAACCACAGGTGAGTTTTTCTTTTTAATGTGAACTCTACCAAATAAAATGAATTATCTGAGAGGCAGATAAGTAAAATAATCACATCCAAATATAAAAGGAGCAAAAAGGAATATAGGAGGTAAAAATCTTCCTCCCGTTCTCCCTGGCTATCCTTCCCCCCTATCCTTCCTCCCCTCCCCACCCCCAACAGGCAATTCCCTTCCCAGAAGTAACCAATCAGTTTTCTACCCTTCCAGAGATAATCTTTTCACACACAAACATAGACATATATATTTTTTTAAACCAGTAGACCAGACTTTACTCTTTACTGATAGGTATTGTATTAGTCAGGGTTTGCCAGAGAAACAGAACTGACAGGAGATATATATATGTACTTTGTTATAGGAATTGGTTCACATGACCACGGGGATTGGCAAATCCAAATTCCATAGGGCAGGCTGCAATTTAGAAACCCCATTAAAGATGACATTGAATAACACAGAAGAAACTGGCTGGCTGAGGTAGAGATAGAAATTCTTCTTTCTGCCTGCTGAAATTCTCAGTTATTCCTTTAAGGCCTCCAACTAACTGGAAGAGACTCCTCTTGGTACTAAAGGCAATCTTCTTTGCTGATTGTAGATGCAATCAATCAGCCATTGGTGCAATGATTTAAATCCATCTATGAAATACCCTATAGTAAAAATAAGGTCAGTGCTTCTTGCTCAGACAACCCAATTAAAAATGGGCAAAGGACTTGAATAGACATTTTTCTAAAGAAAATACACAAATAGCTAATAAGCACATGAAAAGATGCTCCACAGCATTAGTCATTAGGGAGATGCAAATCAAAACCACAATGAGATATCACATCACACCCATTAGAATGGCTATTATTTAAAAAACAGAAAATAAGGGTGGTTAAGGATGCAGAGAAATAGGAACCCTCATATATTATTGTTGGGGATGTAAAATGGTGTAGTTTGTGGAGAACAGTTTGGCAGGTACCCCAAAAAGCTAAACATAGAACTACCGTATGACCTGACAATCCCCCTTCTAGGTATATACCCCAAAGAATTCAAAGCAGGGATTTGGACAGATATTTGTACACCAATGTTCACAGCAGCATTATTCCCAATAGCCAAAAGGTAAAAGCAATCCAAGTGTCCATCAATGGATGAAGGGATAAACAAAATATGATTACACACACACACAGAGAGATGCACACACAATGGAATATAATTCAGCCAGAAAAAGAAATGAACTTCTGATGCGTGTGACAACATAAATGAATCCTAAAGACATGATGATGAGTGAAATAAGCCAGACACAGAGGGGCAAATATTGTATGATTTCATTATATGAAATACCTAGAATATACAAATTCATAGACACAGAAAATAGATTACAGGTTACCAGGGGTAGAAAGGGTAGAAAATGGGGAGTTAATGCTAATTGTGTACAGAGTTTCTGTTTGCAATGGATGGAAAAGTTTTGAGCATGGATGGTGGTAAGGGGAGCACATTGTTAATGCAATTAAAACCACCAATTTGGACCACTTGAAAGTGGCTAAAATGGGAAATTTTATGTTTTATCACAATGAATTTTTTTGAAATAGGAAAGAAACATTCCTAAGCAAACTACCCTCCCAAAAGGAGCTTAAAATAAAGAAGTTTAAAAAAAAAAGATGATCCTTTCCATTTATTGTACAATTGTATAGTTTTTCTATAGTTTTGAAATTTTTCAAGGTAAAATAGAATTTTACAAACTAAAAAGCTGGGGAAAATTCACTGCTAAATAGCTCATGACTTAAAGAGGAACTCATGCAAATGCTAATCAAAAGAAGGTTAATATACCAACAGTAATTTGAAGCAAAATAGAATTTAAAGAAAAAGTCTTTAATAGTCTTTAAGAAGATAGTACATAACAATGACGAGAATAGCCTACCAATAATAATAATAGTTAATATTTGCAGAGTGCTTCCTGTATACCAGACACTATTCTAAGTGCTTCATATGAATTAACTCACTTTTCTTCACAATAGCACTATGAGGTATTAGGTATTATCCCCATTTTACAGGAGGGAAATTGACTCAGTTGAGTAAAATAAAACTTGCCCAATGCCACTCAGCTGCTAAATGGGGAAGCCAGGATTCAAAGCCAAACAACTTAATTTCAGAACAACACTGCTTCCGCTCACCAAAAGAGATAAAATCTGCATGAGCTTCAAACCACCTGATAACCAAACCTAAAAATAAAATAAAGCAAAAGGTGACAGAATTTCAGGACAAAGATGTCAATTTTATGACTATAGTATGAGATGTTAACACACCTCTGTCAGAAGGTAATGGAAAAAAACAGATTAAAATTTTTTAAAGCTTTTTGAGTAACAAAAATATTGTATCTTATAGTCGACAAATAGAGACTATAAATACATGAAATATTTATCAAAATTGACTGCATATTGGTTCACAAAGGAACTCAAAACAAATTTTAAAGGGTAATTGAGTAACAAAAATATTGTATCTTATAGTCGACAAATAGAGACTATAAATACATGAAATATTTATCAAAATTGACTGCATATTGGTTCACAAAGGAACTCAAAACAAATTTTAAAGGGTCAGTATGACCAGGGGGTTTTCTACAGCACTGAAATTACTAGAAATCAATAATAATTACATATTTGTAAGTTTTATATATATCTATATTGTAAACTTAGAAATTCACTTTTTTTTTAATTTGTTTTTTTATTTTTAAAGAAGTTTTAGATTACATAAATGTTACATCAAAAATATAGGGGATTCCCATATGCCCCACCCTGTCCCCCTCCCACACTTTCCTACATTAACATCATCTTTCATTAGTGTGGTTTATTTGTTACAATTGATGAACATATATTGAAGCATTGCTACCATGGATTATAGGTTACACTCTGCCCCACACAATTTTATAGGTTTTGACAAAATGTATAATGGCCTGTATCCATCATTGCAATGTCATGCAGGACAATTCTAATGTCCCAAAAATGCCCCCATGTTCCCTCTCCCTCCCCTTAGAACCTCTGGTGGCCACTGCCTTTATATCAATGATACAAATTCTTCCATTGCTAGAAAAATAATAAGTCTATAATAGAATAATAGAAAGTCTACTTTAGTCCATTGTTCATTCCCCAATCTTGAGAATTTGAGTATGGTGATGCCCACTCTGTTGCTAATTGAGAGGGGGCTTAGATCCCATTGGGCAGATGGATGGAACTGTCTTGCTTGCAGTTACAGACACTCTCTTCCTTGGGATGGGTGTTGTCCATCATCATCTCCTTGTTAGTTGTCCTGAGTGAGTCCAATAAACTGGAGAGTTGGTGATGCAACTCTGCTGAGATTTGGGACTGAACTGGCACATAAACAGACCAAAAATTTAAGTCTCTGGTACATATATTTATCAAGTATAGTGCTAATAATAGGTTCAAATAAAAGGGGCAGAAGAGCCATGTGTAGGGAAACTATAAATGAGTCTAGCTCTGACAAATTCACTTTTAACAAGGGAAATCTGGAACATCCACTTGTGCCAGAAAGTAAGGAAATACTAAAAGAATAATGGAGGCATGTCTGTTTGTGCCACAAAAATAATAAAATGATGGTAATCAATTTATAGCACATAAAATAAAAATGAATCCATATGCCCACGGCGATAGTTTAAAAATAAAGGGTGGAGGGAGGACACCTCTATACAGAGAATGTAGAACAAATGATAGAATTAAAACACTATTTTGTAACCATTTATTAATGGTAAGGAGAAAAAAGTAGCTTTACAATAGAGAGATCTGTCAGACTTAACCAAGTAATCAAACATAGCACCACCAATAATGGGACAAATAGACATCATATTCTCTCTGATGTGTTGCAATGGAAAGACACAATGTCATCTGCATGTTCTTAGTCAAATTTGTTTCATCTCATCTAGTTATAAGGGACAATGAGAAAAATCCAGATTGTGGGGCATGCTATAAACTGCTGCTCTGAAATCTTCTAAAGTTGTCAAGAAAGAAAAAAAAAAAGACCAGTGGGGAACTATTTTAGGTTAAAGCCTAAAAGGGTACAACAAACAAATGTAATGCTTGATCCTTGATTTGGATCCTGTGTTCAAAAACAAATAATTTAACTAAAAATAGGTGCTTTTTTTTTTTTTTTTTGACAATTGGGGACATTTGAATATGGGTTATGTATTATTATCCAAATGTTAAAATTTTTCTTGTGTGTGAAAATAGTATTATGATAATGTTAGAAAGTAGCCTTGTTCTTAGGAGATGTAGGCCTAAACAGTTAGGGGTAAAGTGTAATAATGTCTGCAAGTTACATTCAGATATTCAATTAGAAAAGCATCACCAAAGAAAAGTAGATGGAGAAAAAAAATGTGGCAAAAAATATTTGTTCTTGTTTATTTATTTATTTTATTTTCGTTAAAGAAGTTGTGGATTTACAGAAAGATCATGCAGAAAATACAGAATTACCATATACCCACCCCATTTTTAACATTTTGCACTAGTATGGTAACTTTGTTACAATTGATGTGAGAACATTATCATAATTGTACTATTAACTGTAGTCCATAGTTTACATTAGGGTTCACTGTGTTGTACAATCCTATGGTTGTTTTTGTATTTTATTTTTTGGAAAAATTTTAACAACTAGTAAATCTAGGTAAGGGGTATAAGAGTGTTTATTTTACCATTCTCTCCATTCATTGTACTATTGTAGTTTTTCTCTAGTTTTGAAATTTTTTCAAGATAAATTAAAATTTTACAAACTACAAGATTGGGGAAAATTCACTTTTGAATATCGCATGACTTAAAGAGGAAGTCAGAATGAGTATTATAAAATATTTAGAATGAAAAACAAATGTAGTGCATATTAAAGCAGTATTTAGAGGCAAATTCATAGCCTTAAATGAATTTGTTAAAAAAAGAATTATTTAAAATAAATGAATAAAACATTATGCTCAAAAAACTAGAAAATTGAATAACAGAAGAAATGCAAAGAAAGTAAAATAAAAGCAAATAATTGAGATAATAGCAAATATTGATGAAATAGTAAACAAACAAACAATAGGGACGTTCAACAAAACCAATAGCTGGTACATCAAACAGTTGATTAAGGAAAATAGCACCTAGAAACACTGAAAGAAAACAAAATAAAATGTTCAAGTAAACAATATTAACAAAAAAAGAAGACATGACACAGTCGATGTTAAAAATAATGAGAATAATATAAATAAATGTTTCCAGTAATTTTAAAAACAGATAAAATACATTTTTTCTAGGAAAAAAATGTGAATTAATAGAAATTAACTTAGGGAATCACTAAAATTAACCTAAAAAGAAGTAGAATACCTCAATAATCATTAGAAAAATTGAATCAATAATTTAAAGTACCAGCATGCCCACCACCCAAAAGTACCAAATGTTTTCTAAGCAAATTTTACCAGACTTCAAGGAACAGATAATTCCTATCTTTAATTTTTTTTTTCAGAGAATAGAAAAAGATGAAAATCTTCACCTTCAGTTTGTCATTTTATTCATGCACAAATTTATGTACAAAATTCTAGCAGTAAAACTATGAGAATTTGTAATTGTGATCATTGGTACCATAAATATCATACCAATTTATACCTTCACCATCAGTATATGAATGGAATGCCTGTTTCCATGTATTCTTACCAAGTGTTTTCCAGTTTTTAAAATTTTGCCAGTCTAAGTGATTAACGTTTTAATTTGTATGTCTCTTATTCCTAATAAAGATTAATGCCTTTTCATTTGTTTAAAAACCATATTTAACTTTAATGCAAACTTTATAATCTTTGCTCATTTTTATGTGTTTGTTTTTTATTGTTGTGTAGGTACTCTTTATATGAGATACATATTGCAAATTTTCCTCATTTATCACTGGTATTTAGATTTTTCTAATGATTTCAGACATGCAGAATTTTTTTCCTTTTTTATTTAATTGTATTTAATAGTCTTTCTAAAGAGGCTTCTGCATTTTATGCCATATATTCAAACATCTTCCCTACTCCAGGATTATTTTTAATCCCCTCCCCCTTGAGCCACCTAGAAATTATGGTGCTGTGTGGGTTCATGCATAGATCTAACTTTATTTTTTCCCCACAAAGCTGAAAGGCTATCAAAGGTGCTTTTTTCTGGTCATGGCTATAGATGATAAGGGTGCTATAAAGAGCCCTGACTAAACCATAAGGGAAAACAGGGGAATCTTCCTGCAAAGGCCATCCCTGTGGTGAGTTTTGAAGAATTCTCTTATTGAAGACAATAAGAGCTAGAGAATTGAAAGTAATTCAGGCCCACTAAAGATTAGAGTTTGAGGGAGGGAATGGGAAGAGACAAGTTTCAGCAGAGTAGCAGTGTGGCCTTGGATGCCATGTTTAGAAATCTGAATTTTATCTTGAAAATGAAGGGTGCCATTGAAGAACTTTTTTTAAAGATGTATTTTATTTATTTATCCCCCCACCCCTCATTGTTTGCACTTGCTGTCTGCTCTCTGTGTCCATTTGCTGTATGCTTTCTGTGTCTGCTCATCTTCCCTTGAGGAGGCACCGGGAACCAAACCTGGGACCTCCCATGTGGAAGAGAGGTACTCAATCACTTGAGCCACCTCAGCTCCCTGGTTTATTGTGTCTCTCATTGTCTTTCCTCTTTGTCTCTTTTGTTGCGTCACCTTGTTGCATCACCTCGCTGTGCCTACCTGCCGCGCCAGCTCACCTTCTCCAGGAGGCACCAGGAACCAAACCTGGGACCTCCCATGTGGTAGGCAGAAGCTCAGTTGCTTGAGTCATCTCCACTTCCCTGAAGAATTTTTTAAAAGAGAGAAAAGGTACATGCTCAGCAAATCTGCATCTTAGAAAGATTATTCTTGCATCAGTGTGGAAAATGGTTTGGAATCGGGCAAGCCTGAAGCCAGCAGAGAATCCATTTAAGTGAAAACTGTCTCTTCATGAAGACCACCTGCCCCACATCTCTTAGCTAATAAGTGATGGGCCCAGGACTGAAACCCAAGTATTCCACTTCTAATTATGACTCCATACTTTAGACAAAAACAGCAGACAATGCGGTAGGAAATGATAAAACCTGACACAACTGGTTTTAAGTGCAACTGTTTTAAAATCCAGATCTAGGGTACTTGAACTCCAATAAGTTTATCTGAAACCTGAGTGTACAGCAATTGCTAAGTCAGTTCAACTATAGCATCTCATAGTTGGAAAGAAGCCCAGAGGTCCCCCTCCCACCCAAGATAGGAATTCCTTCTACCACACACACAACAGATGGCCTAAGACCCCTGTTTGAACATTCTTCTTATTCAAAGGGGAGTTCCAGGCCTCCTGTTCCTCTGTTGGTCACATCTAATCATAGAAATTTCTTTCTTATGTTGAGCCAAATTCTTCCCCCTGTAACTTTCACCCATCAGTCAGCAAAGTATTCTCCCTGGGTCTTCTTTTCTCAAGGAAAAACTATTAGCTTTAGAGAGAGTAGACAATGGAGAAACGCCATCATAGGGCTGTCATAAAGGTTATAATGTTCTAGAACATGCTAGCAATACACTGACCAACTAAAATAAAATGGTATGATGAACTTTTAATGTTTATGGCTCTTCAGAATGACACCAAATTTTTGTTTTCCCTTCTCCTAACTTCCTCTGGTTTCCATTTCATAAAGTTTTCAGAGTTTACTCCCATCCCTTCTGCCTTTTACCAGGGTCTCTGTTTAACTTTGAGAGCCAGGTTTTCTCTCTTTGGCATTCTCTAATCTTGATGGCTCAGTTGAATCATGTGAACTTGCTTTAAAAAATAAGTCTTAATTAGTAACATTAGCTCAGTTATTTCAGGGCAAAAATTATGGTACTTTGAATCCAATAGTCCCATGTTTCTCTAACACAATGGTAGAGGAGGAAAGATTTTAAAAAACATATTCATTCCAAAATATTAATATCTTAACTTTTACAGGAGGAACTTCATTTTTAAAGAGGAAAGGAATAGAGCACTTCCCAACCCAAAGGAATCCATGACAATGGTGAAATTTTTGCCTGGCGCCTCTTGCTAATGCTTTAGCCAGTTACCTAGTTCTAAGAGTAAATTATATGAGTTTAGAATTTTGATCTGTATGAGATATTTACTATAAAATATTCTTGCCAAAGGATGAATCTGAGTTTTTCTGTCAGTCATGACCTCTGCTCATCAAACAAGCCAATCTTTGATATGCTGCTGCTCCTCCCAGACTCAGGCCTTGAGTCTGTGGGATCACTTTCTATCCCAGCCACCCTCAGCCCATTAGCTCTGTGGCAGCTGCTTTAGCCACAGTCTCAGGGATGTTTGTTGCTTGTCATTTATAGCTGCAGATAATTTGGGTGGGGTGGGATCAACTGGCAGACACCTAACATAGCAATTGACCCCAAATTGTATATATGTACCAAAACTCATTAAACTGTATGCTTAAAATGGGTGAATTTGATTGTAAGCAAAAGTTATACCCTCAATAAAACTGTAAAAGAATCAATCAACGTAATCCATCTAACTAAAAGAATAAAGGGGGAAAACACATGATAATATTAATCGATGCCAATTCTCAAGGCTTTTAGACAGAGGACTTTGAAATTATTTTTTTCAGACTGCTATAATGTTGCTGTGAAAGCATCCTTCTCAAGCACTGGTGCATGACATGAGGGCATACAGCTTTCAAAGGCCATGTTATCTATCGCTTCTCATCAAGGTACCCCCTGATTTGTAATGACCACTTCAGCCTCACTTCCTACCCCTTTTTTTACTCACTTAAAAAGGCCCAGGTGAAACTCTGAAGATTTAGTTGTGCTGACCATTTCTATTTTAGCAGGATTCTAAGGACTAGTCAATGACTAACAGCTACTACAGTTTGTTGACATTGTTACAAGATCTATACAATGAGCATGGGTCGTTCCATTCAGCGATTGCTTTTCCCTCCAGAAGTATTATGTGTTACAACAAAACGCAGTTAAATACCTGGCTGTGTGACTGGGCACATATCCAAGGAGGATCAAACAGGCACAGACTGGAACCTGTGGAAAACTCACCTCATCCGTGACACAGAACAAGAAAGCTCGAGATTTTCTTGAATTCAATGAAAAGACACAGTTAGTTCCTACTGAGTAAAAGGAGAAAAGGTGAAAATAAATTTCTTTTACTCCTATGTTATTCATATTGCTGAAAACCATAAAAGAGATTATTGAAGCTTTTATTAGTGAGTAATACTACTCTGTGGCTTTTTGGTGCCTTAGACTTTTTCTAAGGAATATTGCTTTCCACCAAATTCTAGCCTTTGCAGCGTTAGGGCTTCTGGACTGCATTTTGAGGTGAGAGGAAATAAAGAAAGATTTCCATATTTTTCCATGTAAGCTAAATACACATTAGTAACAAATGGTGAGGCAGTTCGATACAGGGTTTAAGAGGATGGATTTGGTGTCAGAGAAACATAGGTTGCAGTTTCAATTTTGCCATTTACTAAGTGTATGGCATTGGGCAAGCTGTTTAACCTTCCTGGGCCTTAGTTTTTTTTCATCTCTAAAATGGGCATAATAATACTGCCTTACCTCATAGGGTAGCCAGGAGAATTAAATAAAATAATGATTGTAAAGAGCATATGACAATATCTGACAGAGTGAAAGCACTCATAATACTATTTATATCTTTATGTTTACATATATTTTATGCTGGGCAGCCTTTTTGGAAGGCAATTTGATAGTTTCTATTAAATTTTTAAAATCCCATAGGCTTCAATTCTGCAAGTCCACTTGTAGGTGTCCATATTAGAGAACTATTCATATGTATAAATTTAACTAAAAAACTTGACATTGGGCTACTAATAAGCCTTATCAAACATATCTATACACAACATTTTTCCTATGTCCTGCACTGCATCAATCTGAACCTAAAGTGCTAGCTTTATTAACCATTCCAAGGTTTCTTAGCCTGCCAAGAAAGTCGTTCATAGTTACCTTCTGTTATAGAAATGAATATTCTATAAGACCCTAGAATTTAAGACTGTAAAATAAAAAAAAAAAAAAAAAAAAAAAACTTGCAAATAACATGACCTAAGGATCTCCTCTTAGAGATGAGAAAATTTTAGACCCACCAAGGTAAGATAACTAATCCCAGTTATCCAACTATTTGATGTTGGAACCCCAGTACAAACTGCTGTCTTTATCAAACCCAGTTGTGCCCTTAATATTGCCCAAGAATTCGTTTTTACTTATTCTCAGTGTGACAGGCATAGCTAGTTGATTGCACAATATCCAGTCCCCCTTTTTTCCTTCCTAAGAGCTAAAAATACCAACCTACCCAGAATTCCTTGCTGTACAGGTCAATGAGATATAAATGAAGTCTACTGGAAAGCTATTGTTTTCCTCATTTAAAAAAGAGAAGGCTATAGGTGGCATGCAGTTTCTTACCATTCTTCTTGCCTGAAATGGGGACACAATATCTGGATGTCAACAGCCATATTATGGTTTTGATGACAAAAGGCACACTCTAAGGCTGGCAGGGTAGGAAATATAAAAGGAGTCTGGGACATTGGTGATATTTTGGAGCCCCTGCACCAGGCTTGGACTGGTTACCTTCTATTACTTCTTGTTATGTCAGAAAAATAAGCCCTTCCTTAGTTAAGCCACTGTGATCCCATTTTCACTTCCCTTCACTTCCCAAGGAAGCTATAATAGAGAATAAACTATGCTGTAGTAAAATTCATCTTGGCTTATTCTTGTCTCAGAGGAAAAAAGGACCATCTTTCTGTTCAAATTTAACCTCTTCTATCTCTGTCTCCTTCCATCTCCTTTCTTAAGTCTCCCTATGTCCTCTAATCCCAAGTACTCACTCTAAAAATAGTAAATTGCATTATCTTAAGTCCAGGTATCCAAGCCAGAAACCCTGACGGTATCATTGGTTCTATTATAATTGACCTATGTGTTCCTTAAAATCAGTGTGCTTGTGCAAAATCTCACAATAAAATCCACAGAGTTTATGGATGGTAGCATGGTCTCCTTACACATGTTAAATGGTTAAAATAAAAAAATAAAAATAAAATGAAACAATGGAATAAAACAATAAATATGGCACTTTAAAAAGATCAGAAGTTTGCTTGTGGAAGGGGTGTCAAAAGGGCAACAGGTTATTGTGAAGTAGTGGAAGGAGGTTTATAAGAAACTGGAGGGAAAGTTGTAACACTGGTGTGGATGGGTGTGGCTCACAACACACACGGTAAATTGAGGTAGCTGGTAGATATTTGAGGCATGTGTGTTTGTGCTGTGTATTCCTAAACTGGATGCAGTTTTCTGCATTCATCTAGTGTTTCTTAAGGAACTAATAGGTGTATAAGTAATTCTGAAATTTGCATTATGCTTAAATTGTTCCTTAATATATCAATCAGATTGGAACAGATTTGAATCTTCAAAACTAGGATTACAGCTGAACTGACTATATGTTAGAAAACTATCCTTTCACCCATAACAGCACTTAGTCAATAATCACTATATATTCTGTTCATGTTCACATCTGTTTCTTCTCCATCCCTGCCACTGTGGCTCCAGTCTAGATGCTCACGACCTTCCTTCTCAACTGTTGCAACAGCCACATCATGCTCTTTCCTCTATGGCACCTTATCATGGCCCCATTAGTCAGGGGCTTGGGGACTGCCACCTGTAGTCATGTCCCTAGGCCACCACCCATCAGTGAGGGCTTTTGTGATTTGATACAGCTGTTTATCCTTCCTATGCCACTGGTTCAACGTAAGATTGGATCAATTACATTAATAGGGTTGTTGGGAGGATTAAAGGAGGGAACCTATGTAAAGGATCAGCACGGCTTCTGGCACATAGTCGACATTCAATAAATGTTCCCCTTTCCTATTTCTCAGTTCAAAAATATTCTGTGACTTTGTGCTTCCTATAGGATTAAGCCAAATCCTTTGAAAAGGATTTATAAAACCCTATAAATCCGGACCCACCATGGTTTTCAGCCTCATCATCTTTATTTTCAACACATCTCCCAAGTCACCTCCTTTTTGAAATCTTCCCAACTGTTTCCTTCCTCTCTCACCCTGGAAACATGCTTTGGCCCTCTCTTTGCACCACTATCATACACTGTACATACACCTCTGATATAGCAAATCCTCAGAAATGTGTAGTGAACAATGCTTGCTACCTACCCAACCCCTGAAGCTCCTACTCCATCCTTCTTAACTAACAGAACTCAGTTTTGTGCAGGTATCCATTCCTCTCCCACAAGATTCAGGAATTACAACCCCATTTCCAGCATCGGGGTAAATCCCAACCAGCCTAAGCCAATCAAGTTTATCACAATCTCCTTACCAGTGATGAATTTTGAAATGGACATGTGACCTCATTCTGGGAAATAATTCATACAGTATGCCTGCTGAGGAACTTCTCTGAAAAGCTTTCTCTTCTAAGAAAGAGATACAGGAAGAAATGGTTCTCTTTCTTCCTTTGAATATTATGATGTCTGATACGATGGCTGGAACTGATGCAGCCATCTTACCTCTTGCTTGGGTTGGACACCAAAATACATACAACAGGGGAAAACCAAGAGAATTACAGAGAAGAACTGGCACTTTGTATAGTACATTTGGAACATGCCCTACCTCTGGGCTATTTGATATTTGAAATAATGTATTTGTTGTTCATGCTACTTTAATTCAGATTTTCTGTTACTTGCAGCAGAAAACATCTTCATGATAGCTGGCATTAGAGTTTACTATGAATCTCTTTCTCTAATGATGCTGAGAACTCTAAAAGACTCTTTCAGTTTTATATCTCCAGCACTAGGAAGTGCATGGCACATACCAGATGCTCAGCAAATATTTGTGGACTGGATGGACAAATTGCCTAGCATCCAGCCTGTTGTGCTTTCCAATATCTGCCTCTTTCTCAAATATCCTGCTACCTACAGAATCTTGGCATTAGTCAAGGGATCATGGAAACTATAAAACAGAAAAGGAGCCAAGGTTGGTATCCTGGGAGTGACTTGGGGTAGCAAGAGAAAGAACACAAGCTGGTCATGGGACTTTTCATCCATTTCTGCCAAGATGTGCTTTGAGGGGGGGGTGGTATGTATTGGCCACTCAACTTTCTTCAACTCAGCTTCCTTTTCACCAGAGCTTACAAAATTCAACAGTCTAACATTAACACTTCAAACACAGTCATATATTCCATAGGCAATGGGAAGGGGAGTACTAAACTAATGAGATCTGGAGGAGTAATCCTCTGGTGAACTAGCCAGATACAAGGAGAGAACATAATCATGGTAGTTTACTTATAGAGAGTACTCTTGCCCAGCCCACCACATAATCTCCTGACTGGTCTCCCTCCACCTGCTCTTGCTCCCTTGAGTGAGTGTTTTTGTCATCAAGTGGCCAGAGTCATCCCTTGAAAATTCAAATCTGATCCCTTTGCAAATCTGAAATAAGGAAAACCCTTGAATGACTCCCTATGGCTTAGGATTACAAACAATCACCACTGTGGATGAGGCCGGGCAGGACCAGGCCCCTCACTTCTCTAGTCCTAACCCAAGACCCTGGTCCCCAGCTTACTTGCTTCAGGCTCTCTGATCTTGTTTCAATTCCCCAACAAGACCCTGCTCTTTTGTGCTAGGGTCTTTATATGTGCATTCTCCTGCCTTGAAAAGCTCTTTCTCTCCCCTCTCTTCATTTCAACTCCTACTCATCCCTTAGTTCTAGCTTAACATCCCTTCCTCCAGGAAGCCTTTCCTGGATCCTCAGACTAGGTCAGATCCTCCCATTACAGATTTCCAAAGCACCCTGCACTTTGCTTACATATTACTCATAAATTGTCTTCCCCTCTGGATCATTAGCTTTATCACTGCTTATAGTAAGAAATGCTAGTTTGAGACGGCATTCCTCATGAAATGGCCAGAGTGATCCTTCTGAAAAACAAAGTCAGTGTCCATCACTCCTCTGTTCCAAACCTTGAATGGCTTCGCAACTCTCAGAGTAAACTTTACAGTCTGCATTAGTGTCTATAAGTCCCTATAAGGTCTGACCTCATCTTACTTCACTCCCCACTCTCTCATTCTGCTGTAGCTATACTGGCCTCCTTGCTCTTCCTTGAACATGGGAAACAGATTTGCCTCAGGACCTTTGCAGGTGCTATTTCCTCTGCTTGGAAAGCTCTCTCCCTAGAAAACTACAAGACTCAATCCCTCATTTTCATCAGGTCTCCACTTAAATGTTATCTTCTTAGAGAGATCTTCATGGCCAACCTTATCCAACCAAACCTCCATCCCATCAGTATCTTTCCCCCATACCCGGCTTTATTCTTCATAGCCCTTATTGCCACCTGAAAAGTATATACCTCTTGATTTATTTGTTTATTGCCTATCTTTCCCCTAAAGAAGGTGAGCTGCATGAGAGCAGGGACTTGGTCTATTTTGATTGTTGGTATATCTCTACAGACCAGAACAGTCCCTGGCTTGATGGAAATATCCTTATAAAGATATATTCAATTGTTAAACCTGGAAAGATTTGTGGGAAAATCTCAGAATAACTCTAGCACATTACTTCTTATTTTTAGAAACATTGGCTTCAAGGGTACATTTACTTTTTTTTTAATGTTTTTTATTTTTTTACCAGGAGGTCCTGGGGATCGAACCTGGTTCCCTCCATATGGGAGACGGATGCTCAACCATTTGAGCCACATCCGTCCCCCTACATTTACTTTTATTATCTGGTAATATCCTTCTAACATTGGTCACTCTATTTTTTCACTAATTCACCTTTTGATGGAAAAAATAATCCTCTAGGCTGTAGTCCCAGCACTTACAAAGTACAGATAGTTGCAGCTTTTGAAAAGAGGAAATGGAAGGGTTTGGGAAGATTTACATACTAAGGCCATGTAAAGTTATTTTAATACCAAAGGCCACAGGAACAGTTTCTTTTAGCCTCTTTCCCTAGAAGAAATTACTTTTAAAGAATATGCCCAGGTAATTTCTACCAGTTAATAAATGGAATTTGAAAGCGAATATATTAACATATCCATATTTGCTTAGTACAAGCCAATGAAAAGAGTTTCCTTTGTTCCTTCTTGTCTTACTTAAGTAAAAGATATTATCAGTGAGTCCAAGACCTGCTTTCTGGGATTCCTGACACTTGGAAATGACTCCAAGTGATGGAGCAGGCTTGGTATATATGTGTACACATGCACATATGCCTGAGAGAGGGAGAGAAGGACAGAGACAAACACAGAGACAAAGATACAGGTGATTCCTAACATTTCCACGAGGAATGAATGACACCTTACTGTTAGGATAGAACTGAGCCCAATTCCCACCACAGAGGCTGGCTGGATGTTTCATGGGCCATTTCTCCTCTACCCTTCGTTGACTTGCTGCTTTGGCTTGGAGAAGTTCTTTAACTTCCTTGGGGCTCTGCCTCATTATTTGAAAAGTCCAGTCTGAGACCCTGTATAGCATGATGGTTAAGTGCACAGGCTCTAGCACTAGACTGCCTGGGTTCTAATTTTAGCTCCATCACAAACCAGCATTCTGATCTGAGGAGAATTATTTAACTTCTCTTGCTTGTAAAATGGGAGAATGATAGTACCTACTTCTTAGGTTCGCTGAGATGATTAAATAAAGGCTTATAATAGTGCCAGTAAGTGTTAGCTAATATTATTACCTTCTTAGGGAGGCAGGATGGTTTTGGCTACAAGTAACAGGAAATAGAACTAGAATTGATTTAAACAAGTGATTTCCAAATTTGGGTGATCATATACTCCTATTGAAAAAAAAAGTTTTTGAGCATATTCCCTAATACACACATTTATTTTAAATTATGTTCTTATATTATTGTACCAATATTTCATATATATAATCAAAATTTAAAACTAGGGAAATTTAAAGAATGAGCTAAAAATAATTATAAATAGAAGTTCTATTACTTTCTTCCTACAACCAAATGGATCATCTTGGACTTAAACCAGGAGTTTTTCAACTGAAATAGATTTTGTTCTCCTCCCTCCCTATGGACATTTGGCAATGTTGGGAGGTGTTTTGGGTTATCATAACTTGGGGGGGGGTGTGTGCTATTGGTTTGTGATGGATAGAGGCCAAGGATGCTACCAAACATCCTACAGTACATACAACAGCCCTC
The DNA here is from genome assembly GCA_026826555.1 of Tolypeutes matacus. Taxonomy (NCBI): domain Eukaryota; kingdom Metazoa; phylum Chordata; class Mammalia; order Cingulata; family Chlamyphoridae; genus Tolypeutes; species Tolypeutes matacus. The sequence continues at coordinate 2,527,697 of JAKSZT010028738.1, read as the reverse complement.
CACACTAAAGAGGGCCGAATGCTCAAAATATCAGTAGTGCCCAGGTTGATAAACTCTGGCTAAACAATGGGGAAAGGTTAGTATATCACATGATCAAAAGTCCTGAATAAGGCAATTCTGAGGCTGGTTAATTCAGAGAACTCTTCTTACTTCCTGTTCTCACTGCCATCCTATGCATTGGTCCTGTCCTTGGTTCCTCCCTTTATGTACCAAATGGGGATAGTAATAGATCTATTTCCTGAGTTTGTGTAAAGATTAAATGAGTTAATGTATGTAAAGCTCTTAGAACAGTGGCTGGCACATCAGAAAAGTGAATGTTACACACGTTCTATCTGAGTCTTTGTTGGGCCCTGGGTTTCAAGACTCTCAGGATAGACTTGGGACAGACAAAAAAGGTCAGACGGAAGCCATTTGTGTAGTTCTTGTCACCAACTCAGTGTGTCCCTGAACAAGTTTTTTTACCCAGAATCTTTACATTCCCTATTTACAAAACGACAGGCAACAATTGCCAACACACCTTCTCAAAGGTTGTCAATGTGTGGATGAATCAGAGAGAGTGGGAAAACACCTTCTTTGACAGGTACAGGAATGTAAAGATGGTAATGGTGTTAATGCCAACCCTTTAACCTGCACTGACTGTTTGTGTAGTCCAGGCTTAGGGACCATAACAGTGTGCCACATGGTAATTTCAGGGGCTATTAACATATTAACATATGTCAGAGCTGAATGATTCGCAGACTGCAGCTAGGATATCTGCACTTTGCAGAGATGAGAAGAAAAAAGTAGTAAACTCCCACCTGCTATATCATATGACAACAATACCCGTTCTGCAACCATCTGAAGAATTTGCCTGCAGTGACGCCAACAAAAGCTACAGCCTTACTTGTTGGACAAGGGCTGGAAAATGTTTGTGAATGAAGAAAAGAGAGAGAGAAAAATGCTTCTGAGTTTCATAGGAAAATGACATATGTCTCAAGAATAGGGAAGCGGACATATGGCTCAAGCATTTGGGCGCCCACCTACCACATGGGAGGTCCCAGGTTTGGTTCCCGGTGACTCTTAGAGAAGACCAGCAAGACAGCAAGCTGGTACAACGGGCTGGTGTGACAGGCTGGCACGGCGAGCTGATGCAACAAGATGATGTAACAAGGAGACACAAAGAGGAAACCCAAAGAAAGACACAACAAAGCAGGGAGCGGATGTGGCTCAAGTGATTGAGCACCTCTCCCCCACGTGGAAGGTTCTGGGTTCGGTTCCCGTTGCCTCCTAAAGAGAAGATGAGCAGACACAGAGAGTGCACAACAAATGGACACAGAAAGCAGACTGCGAGTGCAAACAATGAGGGGTGGAGGAGAAATAAATAAATAAATAGATCTTTTTTTTAAAAAGAAGAAACCAGGAGGTCTGGCAATTATTAAATGGTAGGGGCTAATCACAGAGCAGAGAATAGAGACCAGAGTCCTTCAGAGCCCTATTATGTCCTGTAAGATGGCCTCATGAACTAGATCCACATCTCTATGGCAGGAAGGGAAACAAGTACTCTGGCCCCTGCCACCCCTCAAAATTGGCAGGTTAAAAACCCCCAATATAGACATATAGTACAAAATAGGGTCTATAAAGTCAACTTCTGGAGCCATCTTGCTATGTACTTGGGGTAGAGACCTAAATACTAAATATTTAGGCAAGCAGAGAAGGGTTTAAGAACCACAAATATATGAGAGGCAAAGGACATGGATTAAAAGCCTAGTGAAGAAGGACAGGAGGGAAAGGATGAATACTGAATCTAAAGGAGACTACAATCCACAACTTATACATCTTGTATTAGTCACTGAGGCAGGATAAACTCAGACCTCCAGGAATTAGCAACCTTGGAAAGTCAGGTACACAAATAGCAAATGATGTCAAAACAACTATAAAGCAAAGATCAACTAGTGAAAAATAATGAAAAACCTAAATGATGGATCACCTAGAGTTAAAAAATATTCTCAGGACAAACAATGAAGGCTTGCTGGAAAGCAGTGAGTTCTGGGCCAGGCTGAGTTTAGAAGAGGATGAGAAATGAAGACTGAGTAAAAGAGAGACATGGAAGTATGAGAGACATCATTAAGTGGAAGTTGAATTTTGTAAAATAATGTAGTGGAAAGACAAACCTGGATATGAATCCTAATATCTTGATTTATAGCTATGTGACCTTGGGGTTCTCTAGACTTGAATTTCCTTGCTTATAAAATGGGGATTTAATTCATACTTCTAGCTAATTGTGAGGAGTAAATAAGATAATGTATGTTTGACAGTCTGGTATGGTGTTCAGCATTCAGTAAGCACTTAATACATGCTAGTCTCCTTTCTCTTTCCAATCTTTAATATAAACCCAGTGCTCAGGCTTCAGTCAGTGTACAGTCACATTCATTCACAACTTGCAGAAGTCATTACTTACCCAGGAATTATCCCATGGTCATAGACCCTTAAAAGGAAGTAGCTCAAAAGAAAGGGAAAACATCAAAACTGGATTTCTGACAAAGCAATCACACTGTATTGCAACTGTTTGTCTATATCCCTCATCTCCTTGAAAACAAAAATTATGTGTTGTATTCCCCCAAGCTAAGTCCAGTGTCTGGCACATAGTTGAATATCAATAAATATTTTGTAAATGAATGGAGGATACTGGTGAGCAAAAAGAGGAGACACTAAAAAATGAGGTGTGATTACACAGAGAACACTGAGAAGTGCTCTCTTAGGTAAAAACATACCACACATGTATGTGCACACACACAAAAACAAGGGGGAGAGAAGAAAGTCTAAAAAAAACCCAAAGAAGACTAGAAAAGATCAGTGCGTATACTTAGGAGGGGAAAAGAATTATTGTTTAACAATAGAAAAAAGAATGAGTAAGAGAGGTATAGAGAAGGAGCTCATTCACAACTTGTAATTGAAAAACCCAGAATAGTCAAATCCTGTGTAACATGCTAAGGGCAATGAAAATGGCTTTTTCAGGTATGACAAGAGCAAGGAGAACAAGGAAGACACAGTCCCGTGGGGCAAGATGTGTAAAGATAACAGACCACAGAGAAAAAAACAGAGCTACCAGTTCCTGCAGGCCTTCTGCTTTCCTGCCAGGGAAGAAGCTCCTGTCTCGAAAGGGGTGCTGCAGAAGGTAATAAGGTAATAAGCAAGAATGGCCAAAGAGCTGTGAGCATCTGAGGTAGATTCGACTCTCTCAGCCTAAGTTACATCCCAGTGGCTAGATAGAATTTGTTGCAGATGAACTTGCTATCCTGTTCTCAATGATTTTTGACAAACCATAAAGAACTGGAATGCTCTTCTTTGCTTCTCTTCAGGGAGCAAAAGATGGAAAGGTGAAATCCAAACTTGCTAGACCAGTGGCTTTCAAAACCTCCTAATTACCTTTTTTTAGATAGTTGGGGTTTTTTTCTTTTAAATAATTTCAAACTTACAGGATGTAGCAGTTGGGTATTGCTTGTGAATTTCAAAAACAGATATTGGATTGTGTTTGTAAACTGGTCTGTTCCTCTGGGCATATCAGATTGTATTAAATTCAGAGGTTTCATTTTTACTTGATTAAATTGTGATTAAGGCTTTGATTTGGCCATGTCGGTAGGATGTTGAATTCCTGCCCCCTTGGTGGGCAGGTACTCACAGAAAATGACGCGGCAGAGGAGAGAGTTTGAGTTTTGAGTCTCAGGAAGTAAACACACAAAATAACACAAAGGAATAGAGAAGGCTCCATAGGCACTGCAGACGCTCTGGGAAGAGAGAGAGCCTGATGGTCTACAGCTGATCTTGTGGAGAGACCAGAGCAGCTGAACCCGGAAAGACCTGAGCCCCGGGAAAGAGACGAACTTATCTCAGCCTACAACTGAGATAGGAAGAAGCTGGGACCACGGAGCCATAAGAGGAAGAGGAAGGTTGAACCCTCACAGACATCACCCGCCATCTTGCTCAACACATGACAAATGACTTTGGATGTGAAAGTACCTCTTATGGTACCTTGAGTTGGACTCTTTAGGGCCTGGTAACTGTAAGCTTCTACCCCAAATAAATACCCTTTATAAAACCCAACAGATTTCTGGTTGTTTACATCAGCACCCCTTTGGCTGACTAATACATAGGATACTTGGAAAAATAATACAAACCTCATACAGAGAACAATATACCCTAAATCCCTAAATACCCAGACCCACTGATTTTAACATTTTGCCACCTTTGCCATATCATTCTATCATTTGTCTGAGGGTCTATCTATCTATCTATCTATCTATCTATCTAGTCTCTGAACATTTAAGAGCAGGTTGCATACATCATACTCCTTGAACACATAATACTTCTATGTACATTTCCTACAAACCTTAAGTGCAGTTATCAAGTTCAAGAAATATTACATTGATATAGCTTACATTCTGAATTCCTTTTTTTTTTTCTTAAATGTCCTTTCAAGCCTTTTCTCCTCCATTCTTAGATACCATCCAGTATGAAGTAGTGCATCTGTCATTATCTCTTTAGTTTTTCTTTCTTTTATTTTAATTGTGGAAACATATATACAACATAAATCATTCCAACCCAACCCCTCCATAGCATACCATTCAGTGGGATTAATCATATTCACAATGTTGCACTACCCTCATCACCATCCATTACCAGAAATTTCCCTTCATCCCAAACAGTAGCCCTACATTTATTTTGCATTAACTCTCCATTGCCCCTGCCCCCCACTCCTGGTAACCTGTATTCTACTTTCTGTCTCTATGAGTATTCTATTCTCTGATATTTTCTTTGGGGTTACCATGGGGCTTAAATTATACATGGTAAATCTACAACAATCTTGTTTGCTTTGATAGAATTTAACGACAATAGCATACATAAACTATGTTCCTATTCCCTCACCTTTATGTAGTTCTTGTCACAAATTACATGTTTATACATTATGAGTCCAAAATCATTGATTCATCATTAAATTTTATGTATTTGCCTTTTATGTCCTATAGGAAGCAAAAAGTAGAGTTACAAATAAAAAATACAATAGTACTGGTGTTTATATTTACCCATGCCACTCTCTTTTCCAGAGATGTTCATTTCTTCATGTGGCTTCAGTCAATTGTCTAGTGTCCTTTCCTTTTAACCTGAAGAACTCCCTCTAGCATTTCTTGTAGGGACCTTTTAGCGGCAACAAAGTCCCTCAGCTTTTATTTATCTAGGAATATCTTAATCCCTCCCTCATTTTTAAAAGACTATTTTGCCAGATATAGAATTCTTGGTAAGCAATTCTTGCCTTCAGTGTTTTAAAAATGTTTTCCCACTGCCTTCTTGCCTCCATGGTTTCCAATGAGAAATCAGCACTTAATCTTATTGAGACTGCTTTGTATGTGACACGTTGCTTTTCTCTGACGGTTTTCAGAATTCTTTCTTTATAGTTGTCATTTGACAGGTTGATTAACAATATGGTGCAGTGTGGCAGTTTGATAGTTATGGATTCCAAAAATAGATATGGATTATGCTTGCAAACTGGTCTGTTCCTCTGGGAGTGATTAAGTTATAATTAGGACTTTGATTGGGCCACATCAGTAGGACTCAGAGATAAAACTACATGACAGAGCAGAGGAGTTAGTTGGAGTTTTGAGCTGGAGTTCTGATGTGGAGTTTTAATGCTGGAGCCCGAGGAAGTAAGCACACAGGGAAGCTTGGTCTTGAAGGAGAGAAGGCCCCGGGAAAAGAGACAAGCTGTTTGCCTGACGGTTCACAGCTGGCCTTGTGGAGAGAGGCAAAGCCTAGAGAGTCTCATAGTCTACAGCTGACCTTGTGGAGGAAACAAAGGAGGTGAGCCCAGAGAGAGGCAAGCCCCGGGAAGAGAGGAACCCAGGAAGCTTTAACCCTGGCAGATGTCGTCAGCCATCTTGCTCCAACACGTGGCAACACACTTTGTTGAGGGAAGTAACTTATGCTTTATGGCCTGGTAACTGTAAGCTTCTACCCCAAATAAATACCCTTTTATAAATGCCAACAGATTTCTGGTAATTTGCATCAGCACCCCTTTGGCTGACTAATACATGCAGTATGGGTCTATTTGGTTTATCCTGTTTGGAGTCGTTGAGCAACTTGGAGGTATATATTCATATCTTTCATTAAATTGGGATGTTTTCAGCAATTATTTCTTTGAATATTCTGTCATCTTCTTTCTTCTCCTTTTGGGACTCCCACCATGTGTATATTGGTATGCTTGATGATGTCCCACATGTTCTTAAGGCTCTGTTCACTTTTCTTCATTTTTTCTTCCTTATGCTCCTCAGACTGGATGATTTCAATTGTCCTATCTTTAGGTTCACTGATTTTTTTGTTCTGCCAGCTCCAATCATCTGTTGAACCTCTATAGGGAATTTTTAAATTTCTGATACTATAGTCTTCAGTTCTGTTTCATTCCTTTTCATAATTTCCATCTCTATTGATATTCTCTTTGTATTAAAAAAAAAAAAAAAAAAAAAAAAAAAGAGTTAAATCTAAAAGAAAAAAAAAGAGTGAAATGTAATGTTTTCCTGATTACTTTTAATTCTTTGTCCTTATTTTCCTTTAGCTTTTTGAGCATATTTAGAAACTTTTTAAAAAGGTCTTTGTTGGAATATCCCCAATCTGATCCTCACTGATTGTTTGAATGTTTTAATCTTTTCCTTTGCCTGGGCCACTACTTCCTGTTTCTTTATATGTTTTGTAATCTTTTCTTGAAACCTGGACATTTTGATATTCTAATGTGCTATTGCTGAGATTTAGACTTTGAAGCATCTGTTCCTTAAACTTGTATCCGGCTAGTGTTATGACAGAGCTTTCCTTGAATGCCAGGAGATTACAAAAGAAGGGGGGGAGGGGAGAGGAGAAGGAGGAGGAGGAGGAGGAGGAGGAGGAGGAGGAAAAGAAGAAGAAGGAGAAGGAGAAGAAAGAAGTTCTCTCCTTCGAGGCTTATTCATATAATGAGTTTAGAGAATAGCTCCAGGCCACAGTGTAGGGACCTCCCTGGTCATTTCTGTGCATGTATCTTGTCCTGGGCATGTACAATTGGCCCTAGGAATTTCCCCATTTACCTGGGGTAGGAATGTGCCCTTTTCCCTAGGAAACCATTTCTTCCTGGTCCCAGGTACTGCATTCTATGTCCTACAGCCAGTAATCCCTTGCCCCAGGTATCCATTTGACTGGTCTCCCACAGCAATCTGTAGGAGAGCTTGATAAGCTGCCTTCTACATGCAGGACAAGTTCTGGGAAGGCCAATTCTTCAGGCCACCACTAGACAGATTGGGCCAGACATACATGCTCCTAGTATGTGCATAAGGGTACTCTGCTCCTTCCAGAACTGAAACCAGGGGTCTTCACTGGGAACATGGGCCCTGTTCTGTGCCAAGCCAGTGAGGGGACAGGGGAAGTGCCAGCCAGGGCACCAAAAGACCCTACTGCTATTAAGTGGCCTTTTTTTTTTTGAATCAGTGCTTGTCCTGTTACCATAATCCTTTAAATGTATTCTGGAGCTTTGATAAAGATGTTTCTGCCTGTTGCTGCTGATTGTTCAAAGTTTCTGTGGGGAGACAGAGCTTCTCATTCTACCATCTTGATCAGGGCAGGGCTCTCCTAATGCCATTTCAAAAAATGCAATCTGAATCTATGGAACCCAAATATAGAAAACTGTGCAACATAGAGATGCCCCGGGTATCACAGAGATGGGAAGGCCATGAATACCCCCATTTTGCTGCCCCTCTTCCCTGGGAGGGGGGGGTACTCTGAGGCACTCTGTTGAATCCTAATGAGAAAATGATCTCTCTAGAAGAATACGGTTGAGATTTGCTGAATAAGCCATTCATTAGCTCCTGTAAAAGGAAGCAGTGAGCCCTAGATGTTAACAAGCAAGGATTCTTCAGGAGAAAGCTAAGCCAGACCAACATAATTCCTTTTCTCATTGGCTATTGGTGGAATGCTATAGCAGAATTCATTTGAATTTGAGCAAGATGTTTGACAAAGTCTCTCATAATGACCTTACAAACAAAATGTAGGTTCTATGATGGTGCCATTAGGTGGCTACAAAATTGTTAAGACCATTTCCCAAGCATGCTAATTAAGTTGCTAGTGCAAATCTTGGGAGACCTTCTTACTAGCCTATCAACAGACTCTTTTCTGCTCCACTCCTTTTTTGGGCATTTTAATCAATAATGCTAACAATGGTTATTTTTCATTCAGCACTTAATACATGCAGGCACAGTGCTAAGCACCTTAATTCAATTCTATAAGGTAGGTATCATTTTTTATCGCCACTTCACAGGTGAGAAAACTGAGGCTCGCAATGGGCAATTAGCTTGTCCAACATCATATAACAAGTGGAGGAACCTATGCCTAAACCTATGCCTTAATGGACTTCAAAAACTATGCTACTGTTCAGGGGTGAAGAAGGAGGCACTTGCTGCTCTCTCACTCCCTTGCAGTCTCTTGGGCAACATGGCAGGCGTGGATATGGCAGCAGCCTCCAGGAATCACCTGAATGGTGACCTGGACCCAGACCACAGGGAGAAAGAAGCTGTCTCTACAGCTGAGGAGGCAGCCAAGAAAAAAAGATGGAAGAAGAAGAAAAGTAAAGGAGTTGCCTCAGGGCAAGAGGAAACTTACAAAGAATCAGGAGCCTCAGTTGATGAGGTAGCAAGACAATTGGGAAGACAGGTGTTGGAAGAGAAAGAGATCGTGATAATGAAGATGGAGATGGAGATGGTGATGAAGATGGAGCAACTGGAAAGAAGAAAAGACCAACAGTTCAAACAGACCCTCCCTCAGTTCCAATATGTAACCTGTATCCTAACAGTGTTTTTCCCAAAGGACAAGAATGTGAGTACCCACCCACACAAGATGAGCAGACAGCTTCTTGGAGAACTGCAAGTAAAGAAAAGAAAGCATTAGATTAAGCTAGTGAAGAGATTTTTGAGAATCTGCGGAAGCACATCAACAAGTTAGAAAATATGTTATGAGCTGGATCAAGCCTGGTATGACAATGATAGAAATCCATGAGAAGATGGAAGACTGTTCATGCAAACTAATAAAAGAGAATGGCTTAAATGCAGGCCTGGCATTTCCTACTGGATGTTCTCTTAATAATTGTGCAGCCTATTATACTACCAATGCTGGTGACACAACAGTATTATAGTATGATGACATATGTAAGATAGACTTTGGAACACACATAGGTAGGATTATTGACTGTGCTTTTACTGTCACCTTTAATACCAAATATGATACATTATTAAAAGCTGTAGGGAAGAGGCTGTGGCTCAATCAGTAGGGCTCCCGTTTACCATATGGGAGGCCCCGGGTTCGGTTCCCGGGGCCTCCTGGTGAAGGCAAGCCCGCCCGCACGGCGTGGTTAGCTGACCCAGCGAGCACAAGCAGCAAGGGAGGGATAAATGAATAAATAAATAAAAATCTTAAAAAAAATAAAATAAATAAAATAAAAGCTGTAAAAGATGCCACTAACACTGGAAAAAAGTGTGCTAGAATTGATGTTGTCTGTGTGACATTGGTGAGGCCATCCAAGAAGTTATGGAATCCTATGAGTTTGAAATAGATGGGAAGACATATCAAGTGAAACCAATCATAATCTAAACGGCCATTCTATTGAGCCATATAGAATACATGCTGGGAAAACAGTGCCCATTGTGAAAGGAGGAGAAAGCAACAAGAATGGAGGAAGGAGAAGCGTCTGCCATTGAAACCTCTGGTAGTACAGGAAAAGGTGCAGTTCATGATGATATGGAATGTTCACACTACATGAAAAATTTTGATGTTGGACATGTGCCAATAAGGCTTCCAAGAACAAACACTTGTTAAATGTTATCAGTGAAAACTTTGGCACCCTTGCCTTCTACCGCAGATGGCTGGACTGCTTGGGAGAGAGTAAATACTTGATGGCTCTGAAGAATCTTTGTGACTTGGGCATTGTAGATCCATATCCACCATTATGTGACATTAAAGGATCATCTAAAGCACAGTTTGAACACACCATATTGCTGCATCTGACATGTAAAGAAGTTGTCAGCAGAGGAGACAACTATTAGTCCAAAGTTCACTTCAATGTATTCATTTTCTAAGCCATGTATGAATACATTATACTAGAATTAATTTTCAACATTTTGCCTGTTTTAATAGTGGATCTATGTAATACTTTTATCCATGTTTAAAAAGGAAGGAATTTGATCAAAAGCAAACTTTCTAATGTAATTAACCAAGGAAAAAGTTTTCGGGACTTTTCTGTTAACTTTTTTCCTCCCTTCTAGGAAAATGCTATAGAGCTCAGATTAGTTAGGAATGAATTTTACATTTTGTTTTGAACACTTAAGAGATGCTTTCCAGATATTTATATTACCATATTCCTACTTGAATGCTTTGAATGACTACATCCTATTATGCACTGATGCCCTCTGGTATTGCTTTTTAACCTCCCTGGAATCCATTTTCTAAAAATTAAAGGCACTTTCAGATCTAAAAAAACAAAACAAAACTATGCTACTATCCAGATGAGGAGATTGTGACACTCTTATGACATGAAGCTATGAGGGATAGCTAAAGTGTCAGACATTGAATTATTATTCAAAAGATAGGCCAAAATGATTGCCCAAATTTAATATAATGACATGTAAAAGGAATGAATAGCTGAAGATCTAAAACAAAACAAAAAAGCAAACAACAGTAAAAAATGCAGTAGCACAAATACAGAATGGGAGAGAGACAGATTAACAGCAATGCATATAAAAAAGTCTTAGAGCTTTAAATTAAAGCTAATTAATTTAAGTTAAATTTATCATGAGTAAATGGTGAAATACGGCTGCCAAAAATGCTAAATAAACTTGAGCCATATTAATAGACTTTGAGGGTCCAAAACAAAGGAATGCCTAGGCCTGTTGGGACCTGCAGTGGTAAAATCATATCTGTAGGTCTCAATGCTGAGAATCACATTTGAAGAAATATAGTGATAAAGAGAAGCTCAATCAATACAGCAAAATAATAAAATGCCCCCTCCACAAAAAAAACCAACAAACTCACCAATCTGCAAACAAGCTTCACTAGCAGCAACCAAGCAAGGGAAGAAATACAACTCCTTGCTAGACATTTTGAAAAGTCTTAAGAATAAAATCTAGTCAGCCAGGGAATGAGTGGGTAAACTGTAGTAAAAGAAACTGTGAAACACTCAATGCTAGAGTAGAACAATGCTCACTACAGTCTAGGGGAAAATATTTGTAACCTGCGAATTTTATCCAGATTATCCTTCAAGTATAAAGGCAATAGGCAGATAGTCAAGCATGAAAGAACTCAGGAAATACCCTACCATGGACCTTTCTTGAAAAATTTACCAGTTGATAAAGTTAAAAGTGAGGCGAGTAAAATATAAAGAAAGGAAAAGCCAGGGTAAAAGAATCAGAAGTTAGCATTGAATCCTATGGGATTTTATACTATGGAAATGAACATAAATGATAAAACCTCAACAATATAAAACTAATATAATCAAAATTGGGTAGTGTTAGGAAGGGGAGTTGTGAGCAAGTTAGGAACGTATGCTAGGAAGTCAAAATATCTTTTCTAAAATTGAAACAGTTGTTTAAAAATACTCCAACCAATTAGATTGTTCTTTTTTTAAAAAAAATTATCTTTTCATCTTAATTGCAGGGGACTCTTTTAGGAAGAAATATCTTTGGTGATAAAGATATATTTATCTGAAGTTTTACCTTTCCTCTTTTCACTTGTTTCCTTTTCTGAATATTATTAATTTTAATAGTTCGCTAAAAATAGCATGTATAGTATGGTGGGTACAATAGATTGACTTATTTAACATCTCTTCCGAATTCTGTCTCATGTCTCTTCCTGTTCTTCAGGCGCTACAATGGTAAAAATCTGTATTTCTAGATGCCCTTACAGCTCATGTTCCAATGTGGTTTACGTACCACCAACCAGATGCTTTTGTGTGAGACTTGCACTCAACAGAGTTCAGTGAGGGAAGAGGCAATGGCCAGGAGGCTCCTGTGTTGGAGCTCCAGCAGTTACACTGGCTCTGGAGCCCACCATTGGGGTTGGGCTTCTGGGCTCCCGGATCACAGCTAAGGCAATTCTGTGGTTCCTGGAGCCACTGTTGATGTGCTAGCTTCTCCATGCCCAGATTGGGGTTGTGTATTAGTTTCCCATGGCTACTTTAACAAATTACCACAAACTTGGTGGCTTGAAACAACAGAAATGTATTCTCCCACAGTTCTGAAGCCCAGTAATACTGGCTCAAAATCAAGGTGTTGGTCAGGCTCCAGAGCAGAATCTATTCTTTGTCTCTTCCAGCTTCTGGGGGCTGCTGGCATTCCTGGTTTTGTGGCGGCATCACTTAGTCTCTGCCTCTGTCTTCATGCTTCACTCTTTCCCTTGTGTATTAGTCAGCCAAAGGGATGCTAATGTGAAATACCAAAAATGGGTTGTTCTTTATAAAGGGTATTTATTTGGGGTAGAAGTCCACAGATACCAGGCCATAAAGCATTAAGTTTCTTCTCTCACCAAAGTTCATTGCCACGTGTTGGAGCAAGACAGCTGCCGACGTTTGCCAGGGTTCAGGCTTCTTGTGTTCCTCTCTTCCCGGGGCTGCGTTTCTCTTCGGGCTTAGCTCTTCTGGTTCCTCCACAAGGTCAGCTGTAGACTGTCAGGCGAACAGCTCACTTTTCTCCTGGAGCCTTTTCTCCAACATCAAAACTGCTTCTCCAAAACTGCTTCAACTCTGTTCTTTGCCTTGTCTTTTATATTTTCTTCCCCCACCCACCATGGGGTGGTGCTCAATGCCCTACTGACGTGGCCCAGTCAATGCCCTAATCATAACTTAATCATGCTCATATTAACAGATCAGATTACAAGCATGATCCAATCATATTTTGGAATTCATAATTACATCAAACTGCCAAATGGCCACACTTTGCCTCCTTCTTGTGGGGAATACATGTGACTGCAGTTAGGGCCTGCTGGATAATCCTGGGTAATCTCCCTGTCTCAAGATCCTTAACTTTAG